>CM076583.1:369606932-369811568 GCA_034641835.2 Pinus albicaulis | reverse complement strand
CATTAATTATTCAGAAATGAAACACAGTGATATAATAAACAGATATAAAAACTTAAAACACAGGATAGAAATGACTTATTGATCCGTAGTTTGACACATGAATCCTATAAAAAGTCTCTAGCATCAATTCATCATCCAGCAAGCCACAAAGAAATTTCTCCAACAACACTTTATTCTGAAAAAGTCAATGTTACTGCAAAGTATATGAATCCACACTTACTACTCCAATTGATGGAGTATTTATACAAAAAATCATACAAAATATCTCATAACAAATTGAGATATTATCTAAGATAACTAATAAGTATTTTACAACAATATAGAGACAGATGGTCTCGTAGATAAGAAAAATGATAATTGATGTTGTGTTGTTTCCTTCTTTTAAGAATGTGCTGGAGGCAGGCCCTATATCTTGGCTTGCTGCTGTCCTCTCCAGTAATTCTATGTTGATTATTTCGTTTCACTAATACTCTTTAACTGCTCTGATACTCTTTGACCTTTGTTCATCCTTTTATCCTTTTTATCATGATATACTGTGGTAAATAGGAAAAAATTTATGTAAGGATAATTTTTTACAAAATTTCCATCATTTCTTCCCACCATTGAACTTCTGGCACTCTAGTCCTTTGCAAATTTCTTAGTGTTTCATCAGCCTCAGTATATCTGAAGAAATTAGGCTGATTTGGGAACAAATGATTTACTTCATGCTCAAGATAAAATAAATTCTCCAATTTGTCATGAAGGTTTTTCCCTGTAGGCAATGCTGCTGTTGATGAACTGGTTGAAGAACTAGCTTGATTATCAGCATATTTGTCCAATTTTTCAACATAACTATCAAGGTCCATTAGCTTATCTTCTGCAACTATAGGACTGGGCAATCCTCTATTTAACAAAATATTCAATCTTTCTCCGAAGGCAATGATTTCTTCTTGCATATCTGAGCACCTTCGTTCTAAATTCTGTACCAGAGTTCTTTTAGTAAAAACTCTCTTTATTTCCAAAATTGTTCCGGTCCTGTCCTGAATACCAATTTTTGCAAGTTGATTCTTAGTCTGAGTATTCAAAAAATGTATAAGTCTATTGGCCTCTTCTGGCATATTTCCCAACTCTTGTCTTGATCTCTCAATCTCATCCAGAGCCAATTTAACTAAGTTATTTTGTTCATCCATTATTTGAATTGAGGACCAAACATCCTTTATTGATTGAATGATATTATCCCAAAGAATTTCATTTATTTCTTTTAAAGGTTTCTCCAATGTGAGATCCTTTTCCAATTCTTTGACTGTTTTTTCTAATTTGTTCACTTCTCTTGTTTTATCAACAACACTCATTTTTGAAAGATCATATTTATGTTCTAGAGTGGCCAATTGTTCCTTTGTTTTGTGAAGCTCTATGGCCTGAAGTTTCATATCTTCCATTGAATTTGTTAATTCATCAGTGTTCAAATTTGCAGTGTTGCTCTGTGACAATTCTGCTGGCTGACCTGTTGTTGCTGTACCTGTCACTACTCCTGTTGTAGATACTGGAATATTTGCCTGCTTATCTTTTAATGCATTCTCAAGCTCTTTTTTAGTTGCAGTAAGTTGCTCATTCAATTTTAAGAGAAAATCCATTAGTTCTTCCTCAGAATTTTGTTTGATGATTTCTGCAGTCTGTGGATGTCTTGAGGCCGATAACTTTAATTGTTTTCTCAGAGCTGCAATATCATCATATTTTCTCTTGATCAAAGCTTCAATACCTTTCACATCTTTAGGATTATGACCCAAACCAATGATTATTTCCTCTAAAGTTTTGATTCTATTATCCTTAGCCCGGGAGGAGGCTTTTTCAAGCTGCAACTGTGTATTAGTATTATCCAAAGAATCTTGCAACTTATGGGTCATCATTGATTTATCCGTCAGAGTAGAATAAATCATCTCACCTGTTTGCTTGTGTAGCTCAATTTGATCTAAAGGATGGATATCCTTTGCTAAGACTTCAAAATTAGTCCTAACGTAATCTACAGCTGTCTGAGGCTGCTGCACCTTGGGCTTGAAATGGCTCATTAACATCTTACCCTGTTGGATGTCATAAGCTGACATCAATCTTTCTTGATTTTTCGGAGCCATCTTCAAATATTGGTTGTACACTTGAAGTCTAAGTGGATCGTTCCTGGCCTTTATATTGATGAATGTTCTTTTGATGTCCCAGGCAGTTTTTACTAGAGGTTTGAAAGAAGATATTTCTTCACTTTGTTGCCTCTGTATTTCCTGTTTTTGAAAATTAGTGGATGTCCCACTACCTGTACCTATTTTCTGACTGTCTTCTCTTCCTTGGCTGTCAGGGATTTCCTAAAATGATTCATCTTCTGGAAGGGGAGTTAATTTCTGCCTTTTAACATCTTGTTGTTCAGAAGAGCCACCAATAGGAGTAGTTGTTTCAGCCTCTCTCTTTTTTCCCTTTTCTATATTCAGAGGAGTTTGTAAAATAGAAATTTCAGGCTCACTGATCTGAGTAGGAGGAATTTGTCCTTGACCTTCTTCTTTAGAAGTCTCTGGTTGCTCTGTCATTATGAATTTTTCAATTATTTTTATATCAGGCTCCTTTTCTTTTCCTTTAGATTCTACTGCTACTGTACTAATCTCCTGCAAATTTTGTTGTAAAGTCCTGGCTGAAGAAGACCCCTGCACCTGTCCAAAATATTCTTGGTCAAGTATCTTTTCAAGATCTTTCATTACATTTTCAACATTGACCTGCTCACTATATTTTTCAACCAATGTCCCTTCTGTCCATTCATCCATATTATCATATTGTTCTATTTCTGGGATTCTTTGATGGATGTATGGTGACAGTTTATTTTTCATTCTTCTATCACAGATAAAGTTGTTTGGATCATAAGGCACCCAGTAGAAACTCTTTTGTAGTCTGAGATAGTCTTCTAAAATCCCTTCGGCTTCCTTTCCAGCTTCCCTAGAGTTACAAATGAAGGGACCTAATTGGCTCTTGATCCTGAGTTGAGCCTTTTTCTTTGCATTGCAAAAATGAATTATATTTGAATTATTCATCTGCCTGAAATATTCTAATGCAAAGAGTCTCATTGGGACATACTTGGGCAGTTTGAATGGGCATAATTCACATCCATATATCCTAATCTCTATGTAGTTTTGATATAGGTACCAGTCACCTATCTTGTAATGCTTTGAGAGCTGAAGGATTTTCTTGATTTCATTGTTAATTCTAGGAGGAGAGACTCCTATCAACAAGGTAGTTGCAGGATGAACAAAAAGGTCGACAAAATCATTATAGGAATAAGGAGAATCAGAGGAATTGTGAGTAATGGCAGACCAAAAGATGAATGACCTAGGATTCCCTTTGGCATCAAGTTTCTTAACATAAAAAGGGAAATTTTCTGACTGAAAGTAAATCATGAGATGATATATGATAGAAGAATACTTAAATACTCTCTCATTCTCAAATCTCATGAACTAATCATGGATTTTGTCAGCAATATAAGATGCAAAATCGTACTTGACAACAGGAGGTTGTCCAGGGGTAAAAATGGATAACAATACTAGGGTTAACTGATCAACATACTCACTAGTATTGAAGCCCATTATGGAAGATATCATGTTTAAAATAACTCTACCCTCATCAGTAAAGAAAGCATAACCATAAGGGGGAGGGTTTTTAGGCTGATGCTCTGGTAACATGAAGGTTTGGCATAGGCGGTTTAACTCTTCATGGGATAACTTAGTAGGTTTCTGCATTCACTACGTACAGGGAGTGAGAGGCTGACTAAAGTTGGAATTGCAGTATTTGCCTATGGACTCCAGTGCTATTGGGAAAAGGACATTTTGACTTGGGGATAAAACTGCTCGTTGGTTGGGATCATAATTTGCGTAGCAATAATGGATTAACTCAGAAAAAATATGGACCGAGGGGAGAAGGTACATAGGAGATTTGATTCCCAAAGTACAAAGATGTCAGAACCATTCAAATAATTGTCTCTACAGCGGAAAAATATTCGAAGAGGATTCTCACTGAGACGCAAGTCCTTAATTTGAAAATCCATATCGGCTAAAGGCAAATAATCCAAGTCCTTGTGAGGGGCATTGATGGGCATGACATTCAGAGCTACAAGAACTTCCATTTCTGGTTCTTGTGGATTCAGAAATGGAATTTCAGGGTTTTTGTGGAAAAGGGGCACAATTACCAGTTTTGGGAATATAATTGCAGTTCTGGGAACGAAAAAGACCAAACTGAACTTATTTTCAGACCTTAGTGCAGAATTAAAACTAAAACCAGGATTTTTTACAGAGTTTAGTGGGGAATTGGAATAAATACCTGTTTACGGGAAATGAAACGTGTTTAAACAGGCGCTGGTTATGACAGAAGAACCCTGAAATACTTGGCTTAAATTCTCTTCAGCAAGGTAACGGTCAGCAAGCGTTAACAGTTGGTTTTTGAATTTTGTTGCATGGAAGACTGGCTAGCGCACGGAACAATGAAAATGACGCAGACGCAATTTGTTTTATTTACAAAGTCAAAAGGGTGGCGGGTTTTGATTGATGACGTCAGCATGTACGATGGTTTCGTCACAGAGGGATAGGAGCGGATCTTTGTTTGGGCCGCTCGCGCAGTGGAAATCCGGACCCAAAAAAGATTAGGGAGAATTTGATAAGAAATTCGCATCACAACTCTCCCTCCGTACGCCAGCCCAACTTCGGACCCGAAAAAGATTAGGGCGGAATTCATTTGGTTTTCGCGTCACAAAATTGGCCGACGTCAGTAGGCTATTTTGGAACGTGAATTTGGTTTGAATTATGGTTTATCGCCGTTTGAAGTCCGGCGGGCTCAACTTAAGAACAATTTTGTTTGATCACATCTTATAAAATTTGTGTTGGTTTTCTTTGATAATACACATATTTATAATAAATCATGGGAATACCACACTAGTAAACATGTGGAAAAGTTATATAAATTATTTAGAACAATCATTTTTATATAAAAATATCCAAATGTGCTTTTGGGAAATAAGAATTCGAGTATTTGGTTCATATTGTTTTAAAGGAAGGAGTGAAGTTGGAGCCTCAAAGATGCAAGCTATTACAAAATGACCTATTCCTAAGAAAATCAAGGTTCTTAGAAGATTTTTTAGACTTACATGATATTATTGATAATTTGTTAAGAATTATGCATGCATTTCAAGTCCACTCACATATCTCTTGAAGAAAATATCATTTATATGAAATGATGAGGCTACTTTGGCATTCTCTCTTTTAATGGATGCCATGTCTTCTACACCAACATCGGTTGCACCTAATTTTGGTAAAACATTCATAGTAGAGTGTGAGGCACTAGGACAAGGAATTTACGTAACATTAACACAATAAGGGATATCGTTGGCTTTTAAAAGCAAGGAATTCAAAGAAAATATTTGGTGAAATCTACGTATGAAAAATAAATGGAAGCAATATTACATGCAATAAAAAATGGGGATAGTATATCACTGGGAGGTACTTTAAAGTCAAGATATACCATGATAGCATAAAGTATTTTTTGAAGCTATGGATTTCATTGGAAGATTAACAAAAATGAGGAGAAAAAATGAAAAGCTTTAATTTTGAGATAATCTGCAAAAAGGGTAAGGAAAATTTAGTACATGATGCTCTTTCTAAAATAGAAGAGGCCTCAAATTTATATCCAATTACATTTTCTATTCCTAGGTGGCTAGAAGAAGCTTGCCATAATGGAAAAATGACAATAGTACTAAACAAAACTAAAATTTATAAAGGATGGGATGAACTCTATGGAGCATTGGGAGTGAAAGAGAGATATACTTTGGTGCAAATGTAGAATATTTTTATGCACGCAAGAATATTTGAATAAACAAATATTAAGGGAGTCCCATGTCTCTCTGATGGTAGGACGCGGGGTTCCTTAAAACATCTCAAAGGATCAAAAAATATATTTTTGGAAGGAATGAAGAAAGATATTCAAAATTTTGTAAGAGAAGGTCAAGTTTGCATAATAAATAAAAGAGAGATAGTAAAATCTCTAGGGTTACTTCAACCATTCCACATACATATTCAAAGAATAGAAGATATATCAATAGACTTTATTACAGGGTTACTGAAATATAAAGGTAAGTATTACATTTTTGTGGTCATTTATATAGACAAATTTTGTAGATTTTTTTTGTAGAGCTAAAAGTACATAAACAACAAGCCAAGTGGCAGAAGTGTCCGTGAAAGAAATTTATAGTCTTCATGGTTTTCCTAAAGTAATAGTAACAAGAAACTTTTGGAAATAATTATTTAATATGAGTGGAGAAACACTAGCTGCCATGAGTTCTACATACCAAACACAATCAAATGGTCAAACAAAAATAGTTAACAAATGTTTTTAAGGTTATCTACAATGTTACTCTTTAGAAAAGCAATCTTAATGGATGAAGTGGGTTCGTCAATGAAGAATGGTAATATGATACTACCTATCACACATCTACTAAAATTTCCCCATTTAAGGCCCTTTATGGATATCCAACTCCTAGTATCTCATACTTTTTGCAAGATAAGTCCAAAGTATAGGAAACATAGTCACATATGGAAAATACTAAAGAAAATTTGAAAATTATTATGGAAAACCTTCAAATGACATGAAACATGATAAAACAACAAGGGGAACAACATTGAAGTGAAAGATAATTTGAGGAGGGCAATTGGGTATTTTTTAGATTATAGCATTATAAGCAATCTTCATTCAAGAAAAAGAAGAATAAAGAATTAGCTCAAAAATGCAATGTGGAAAAAGTCGAAGTCGGGATTAAATCGGCAAGGGTCCAAAAGTTTAAATACTCGATAAAGTCGGGATTTTTTTGAAAAAGTCGGAAAAAAGTCGGCAAAACTAAAAAAATACAAAAATATTCATTTTTGGAAAAAATCCTGATTTTTTCAAAAAAAATTAAAAAATTATTAAAGAAACTACCTCACTCAATATTTTTTCGAAAAATTCGGCAAAAATTCGGGACTTCGAGGATAAAATCGCAACTTTTTCAAGGATGAAAAAGTCGGCAAAAAGTCGGCCAATAAAGTCGGCTCCGGGAAAAATTCGGGATTTTTTCAAAAAGTCGGGACTTTTTGCCGACTTTTTCCACACTGAAAAACTTTTATGGCCCTAAATAATTATTCATAGGATTGCATAAGTGGTATAGAAGTTATATTTTCCTCCTTCTTTCATTCATAAGGTTTTTCATGTATCTTGCCTAAAAAAGGTTTTGGGAAAAAATATGCCAATGTAAATAGAACTTCCAAAATTAGATGAAGAATGAAAGTTGATTCTTGAACCACAAAAAGTTATAGATAAACATTCTGTATCTCTTTTACATATAACCATTATGAAGTACCTAATCAAGTGGAATAATATTCCTCTAGAAGAAGGTACATGGTAAAATGATCAATTTGTGATGAAATACCCACGGCTAAAGGGTTCGTTTGAAGTTTTGACAAAGGTTTTGTTATATGTTTTATATAACGCGCGACGGAATAGTTTTATTGTTTGTTAAGGTCCCACATAGTGATCAAATTTGAAGGGTAGGTCCGAATTTCAATTAGAAGGGCATATATCTATGTTGCCCTTCCATAATGAAAAGCTTTAAAAAAAAAACTTTTCAATTGACCACAATAAATTATTTTTACATTTCATTTTCAGAAAGACAAAACCATCAATATTTATATTAATAAAAGACTGTTACATATACAACAATGAAGAAGGATCCATCTTTCATTGCTTAAATATCTCATTAGCAATGTCAACATAAGTCTTGAAGACACTATTATAAGAATTTGGATACATACCACTGGGATATAGGAGATTCTTATGTGTCAGATTGTGTAATGCAATTTTGACTTTGTCTCACAAGGAGCAGCAGCATGGAGGTCTGGATTTTTCTTATAGAACTTTTTTATTATTATTTGAAACGTTGTTTATAGATATTAATACAACAATGAAATTATGAGCATGGTGGACAATTATTCAAGCTCATGATGCCAAACCATGATGATGTAAGTTTGGAATTTAACATTTTTACATGTTAAAGACAAATAGTCAAAATCACTGACAACTTAGTATGCCATAATTAATAATCATTCCCCGTTCACTTTTGTTAATAGGTTTATGTCACACGATGATGCAGGGGCATTAGGCACTAGCCAGCAATGTAGGAGGTTTTGTCCACATGTTGTGGCTAGGAGGGTTCGAAAAAATTTGAGTTGTAACAGCTAGGTGTCAATACCTCAGCTGATTGTATTACTTAGACTAGTTAGAGTTGTAGGAGTCGAACAATTTCAGTTAGTTGAATTATTATAATTAGACCTTTTGATTTCTAGAACGGTCCTCTCAGAGGAACCGAAGAGCCATATGTTATGTATATAAATTGTAATTCCTTGGATGAATAAAAGTAGAGAGGGAAGAGGAGAGTAGAGAGGGGATTTCTGCAATAAACCTCTGTGTGTGAACAATTGTTTCCAGTTAAATGATTTCCAAGCTTAGTTGCTATTGAATTATCTCGAACTGCTAATTGTGAAGAATTGTTTAACTGTGAGGCGATTGGGTACTGATAATTCCATTCTTCTGTCTTTGAATTCCCGTAAATTGTTGGATAACCCTGTGAACTCACCCCACCTGAAGGCGAGGTCTGTGTAGAGAACCGGGGTCGTGAAAACTGTTCAAATATAAAAATCCCACTTAATAAAGAGACAAAATTGTTGTGCTTTCGGAACCTGACCCGAGGATTGGACATGAGTTAACAAACAAAAGGATAGCGGAACCAGACTTGCACCCATGGTCAAGCCCTCTACCAAAACCACGAGCGGAATCACAAAAGCGGGTTGCCCATATCGCACCACTTTTGCGGAGTAGGCGGTATTTCCTATTCGTGAGCGATTCCATAGGGAATGCGACACGTGGCGAAGTGACCCCGGAAAACAACCGTTTAACCCACGCCATCGCACGTTAAAGCCCGACGTTGGAAGCCGAGCGAAATTGCTAAGAGTCGTTGATTTGGAGAAGGGCCATCGGACGGTGGTCGCACGTTGAACTTGCCCGGAGGTTAACTAAGGTGTGCGGAGGATAGCCAGGTACGATACGAGTGTTTGATTGGTTATTTATATATATAGGTGGGGCCGGAGTATAATGAAATTGTTTAATTAAACGATTGGCGGATAATTAACATAAGTCTGGAGTGTGATTGTTGTAAGGCTGGGTGGTGAAATATAGAGCCGAAAGTTCATTACAAGTTATTTATTTAAAAAGAAACGTAGAGTATAAATACAAAGTGTTGAAAGTTAAACATTGGTTATAAGGCTTGGAGATAATATAAAGTCGGGAATATAAATTAAAGTCCAACCATTGTGGATAGTATTTATTTATCAAATTATACGAATTTGATAAATAAACCCGAAGAAAGAAGAAGTCAATTAAGACTCGGGCTGGAGGAAAAGAACGGGGTACACCAAGGGAAAATGCTGACACAGCGATTGTAGACACACCAGCTCTCCTTGGGGGTCCAATTTCAGTTTTGTTGCGTCACACGATGATCTCTCTTCTCTGGCATTTACTTGTATTGAATATCACTATTCTAGGAATAAGGAGTTATTTTCTCCAAAATAACCCTAGCCAAACATTGACAATGCATCAAGGATATCTTTCTATGCTTCATAAGTACATATGTTCTACTTCTAAATCATGTCTTGGAAGTGGTTGTTTTGCTGGAAATTATTCACCAGTTGGTTTCATACCAAAGTCTTTTCACATTTTCAGCATCCAATACATGAAAAAGATAATGGTTTAAAACAACATAAATATTTGAAATTTTGCAAGAATTGTCTGGCACACTTTGAATATGAATTTTTGAAGTCAAGTGCATGATGCTGTATAGGATCAAGTGTCATTTTGAATACCAAATGTTTCACAAGAAACTTCTCAACATGCTACCCTGCAGTAAGGATTAAATGACAATATTGCATCAACTATTTCCATACTAAAAGTGCACCTCGGCCATAAGACTAAACAACTACAAATGTTGTAGATCTAACAAGACCACACAATCAAATGTATTCCACAAGGCCAATACTGTATGAAAAATGAAAAGGAGTTTGCAACCAAAAATACGTTAGGCAACTAATTCAATTAGATACACCAAACCATCAGCAAAAAGGAAAACCAGCCTACTTGGCCCCAATATTTTCAACTGGGTCCTCTAATTCAACCAATAAAAAGGCTAAAACCATAGCATTGAGATACATTTCATTACACTGTCAATAACAATAAAATTTGACTCAGCCATAACCCTTTCCTTTTATTGTTGTGAAAATATTTATGCATTACTCTAATGTGGCTAGTCCATAGGCCAAGTAGACCACCGGGTAACAAATATGTTTCCTTTCACCTTTGAGTTTTCAAATTATGCCTACCAAATCTAATACATTTAAGAGGGGGAACTAATACAACGTTAAAAAGAAAACCAGAGCACACATCTACAAATTACCTCCTTAGCTACTGTCACACCATCATTAACTATTTTCGGAGAACCATGCTTTCTCTCCAAGACAACATTTTGCCCTTCGCCCCAAGGGTGACTCCAACAAGATCAGCAAGTTTGTTCACACCGCCTGCAAGACAAATTGACAATGCTTTTAGTAAGTGTGCAATTGAATGCCAAACCATATGCCAAAACAACCCTCCATGAAAAATTAAAATAACACATTAAAATCGAATATAAGTGGACAAGGAAAGATCCACCGCAGTGAAGTTTCACGTGCAGGTGACCTTCCTTTAAACATAATTTTTTCTCTGACCTGCAATTTTTTTGTCACTGAGCCATTCTTGTTGAAGTACAACTCCTTTTCCATAGCTCTTGTATTAACTACCTTCTCTCTGTCGCGTAATCTCAGAGTCCCTCTTCTGCTTGAGCGATTAAAGGAAATGGGTGAAAAACTGAAAGAGAAGACAATTGTCTGCCATAATTATCAAACATTGCACCCAACTTCTTCCCCTTTCCATTATTACCCAATGAGGTAGATGTGGCAATTGTTGTCATACTGCCCAAAGCAGAGGCCATCTTCTCTTATGCTGAATATAGAATTACAAGATCTTCATATTAGTATGAACCTTAAAAAACATGACTCCCATTGCTAAAACCCACTTTTAAGTTGTAACAGGCAAACTAAACAACTATCGCAACTTTTGGCAACTTCTGGAGCATTAAGAGAGAAACAACCAAAGAGAAATATAACCACAATCCTCATTTTAATGAGACCAGACTATATATTTGCATTAAGATAATAGAAATAAATCACGACTATATTAAGGCCAGCACAAAACAATCTTTAACCAGTGTCTCTCGCGGCCTTCAGGTTGCCATGCTAGAGGTTGCATATTTTTAATTTAAATTCCTGACCTCTCGTGCCCATATATGAATGCATCCAATGGGATATCTACATCAAATGCTCCTTTATATCCCCAAAAACAAATTCCCTACTACAAGAGCACCAGTATTGATGGATCACCCCACACCATCCCACCCACTAGAAACGGTGAAAAAGGAAACCCGAGAAAACTTCTGAAATATCTCAAGATGAATATATGGGTGGTTATTATGAATCAACCAACCATTCAGAACATGCTCATCAATCCAAACTATGAGTATTATGTGACAATATTCAAGCAGGCACTGAATCGGATTTCTGAAGTTATGTTAGAGAAACCCTAAACTCTCACTGAAAATAGGTGAAATGTGGCACCACTCAGAGATTGACATGTGCCAATTGGTACAAGTGGTAGAAAATTGGCATGCTCAAACAACAAGGTGATGCAGGAATGACATGAGGGAGAAAATATTAGAAAAGCCCCAAATCTAGAGAACTAAAGCTCATCACCAACCTGAGATTGACAACTTTACATGATGTAACCTATGAAATCATAAATGGAGAAATCATAGTAACAATAAAGTAACCTATGTAACAATAAATTCGGATTCATCCTGGGAGTGGTAATGGGAGAAATCATAGTGAACAATAGGAAACATGCAAAGTTGCTTACAATCAAATAGATGAAAAAACACATACAAAAAACCTAGATAATAATCATGAACAAGCTTAATATTGAATTATGAACTGTAAAGGAACTTACAAAATGTGACATTACGAACTTGGTCAAGCACACAAGCAAAAATATCATGGACATGACCCTGGTTGACAAGCTGTATTGCTCATGATGCAAGAGGATTTGTACCTGCACTGCTAAGTCAATCAAAATCCATCAACCAACCATTCAAAACATGCTCATCAATCCAAACCATGAGTATTATGTGACGATATTCAAGCAGGCACTGAATCGGATTTCTGAAGCTATGTTAGAGAAACCCTAAACTCTCACCGAAAATAGGTGAAATGTGGCACCACTCAGAGATTGACATGTGCCAATTGGTACAAGTGGTAGAAAATTGGCATGCTCAAACAACGAGGTGATGCAGGAATGACATGAGGGAGAAAATATAAGAAAAGCCCCAAATCTGGAGAACTAAAGCTCATCACCAACCTGAGATTGACAACTTTACATGATGTAACCTATGAAATCATAAATGGAGAAATCATAGTAACAATAAAGTAACCTATGTAAAAATAAAGTTGGATTCATCCTGGGAGTGGTAATGGGAGAAATCATAGTGAACAACAGGAAACATGCAGAGTTTCTTACAATCAAATAGATGAAAAAACACATACAAAAAACCTAGATAATAGTCATGAACAAGCTTAATATTGAATTATGAACTGTAAAGGAACTTACAAAATGTGACATTACGAACCTGGTCAAGCGCACAAGCAAAAATATCCTGGACATGACCCTGGTTGACAAGTTGTATTGCTCATGATGCAAGAGGATTTGTACCTGCACTGCTAAGTCAATCAAAATCCATCATTATCTATACAATAAATACAAGTAATTGATGTAGTATTTTTTACTCTAAGATGCATTCTTATGATAATGTTAGAACATATGTTGAAAATGTCAAAACATACCTCAATAAGCTCCTCTTCGTTTCAAGAACAATTTATTGAGTCGCATGAACTTGGAACAAGCCTCCCACGATCTGAAAGAGTAGCAACTAAGTCAACAGTGACTTTTTTGTTGCTACGCTGGATCAAGGGAGGTTTGCTCCAAGATTAAATCGCTCCAATAAATTATTCTCTACTAAACAGGGCCAACCACGTGAAGGTGGAAGCTCTTATGGCCCCTCTCACATCACCCCAATACCTGGTCCATATTTCATTTTTTACTTTCATGAGCATAAAAAAAAATATTCAATAACTAATAAAAAACAATTCAACAAAAAGTACGCAAGGAAACATTGCAATTAATGCTTGACATAAAAATAGTATGATAAATGAGTTTTTTATATAACGCAAAAACGTTCCAAGTATGGTAACGTTTGTCTTATAATAATACAATATTTTACATTGTCAAATTTTCTTTTTCTTCTTCCTATTTTTAAAGATCCTAATTACATCATCAATATCATCGTGCTCTGCTCCTGTTTCGTGCCTTTCAACCCGCACTGCTGACCTAGTTGCGTATTCACGATGTCTGGGCTCATCCAGTGACCGGGCATCGCCTACAAAAACAGATAATATTAAATTTTAATTGTCAGTTTTTAAATATCATTGAACTAGTTCGGTAATATTAATAAAAAAAATTGCAATGAGATTATTTACCTGGTGCACCAATTGTCACCGCTGACCTAGTTGCGTAGTCACGATGTCTGGTCTCATCCAGTGACGGGGCATCGCCTACAAAAACAGATAATATTAAATTTTAATTGTCAGTTTTTAAATATCATTGAACTAGTTCGGTAATATTAATAAAAAATTGCAATGAGATTATTTACCTGGTGCACCAGTTGTCGCCGCTGACCTAGTTGCGTAGTCACGATGTCTGGTCTCATCCAGTGACGGGGCATCGCCTACAAAAACAGATAATATTAAATTTTAATTGTCAGTTTTTAAATATCATTGAACTAGTTCGGTAATATTAATAAATAAAAATTGCAATGAGATTATTTACCTGGTGCACCAGTTGTCGGCGCTGACCTAGTTGCGTAGTCACGATGTCTGGTCTCATCCAGTGACGGGGCATCGCCTACAAAAACAGATAATATTAAATTTTGATTGTCAGTTTTTAAATATCATTGAACTAGTTCGGTAATATTAATAAAAAAAATTGCAATGAGATTATTTACCTGGTGCACCAGTTGTCGCCGTTGGGACTGTTGCCCTGTCTTCCTCTCTGGTGGTAAGATCCTCAAAGGAAACATTCTCTGTCATTTAAACAAAAAAAGTTATAAGGACAACCATCAAGGTATAATTAGAAAAAATTATAAGTGGAAATTAATTACTGTCACGGCCCTCACTGATAGTAGCATTGTCGGCCTGGTCCCTACTACAATGATCAGGTTGCACGTGAGGATCATCTACATTTGGCTCTAAAAATGGGTTATTTGCATCGTCGGTAGTGTTGCTCCCCTGATTTAAACAAAGTTGTTAGACATTAAATTTATGGATGAAAACAAACATATTGAAAGGTTAATGTTTTACCTTATCAGGCATTCTGGATCTTGGGACCTGCCCCAAGCTTATGCGACGTTCAACTACAGCTTGATAGCCGAAATGGAAAGCGATATTTTTATCTTCCTCTGTTGTTTCTGTTCTGAAGTCATCACCCTACATTACATATGTCTGTGTATTTTTAATCATATTTGATAGGATTACAAAAACGTTGGAAGGTGATACAATTAATTATAAGATGTTTAGCTACTTAATTACAATTCTTGCGACCAATTTCAAGTAGCCGCCCTGGCCTAGCTTGTGATGGCCCTTTTTTTCAATCCTAGCTTTGGTTGCCTTTGAGGTGTCAGGCAACCTAGCATCAAAATATTAAAGTCAGATATGACATAGCACACTTTTATTTTAGACATAGAGAAAATTAAAGCTATTGAATTAAAGTTGTAATTTACCTTGCGGGTCCAGTTGGCATTTTTCCTTCTTTCTTTGCCCTTTTCTCTTTTCCGTCATGGATGAGTGCTCTCCACTCACTCTATGAAACTGCGAGAGGACGCTCATATCTAGGGTTAAATTGCAATTGTGTCCTATAGGTGTCCCTGGTATATTTCAAATATTTGCCGGCTACCTGAGCCACCGCTTTTCTGTCAAATGTGCCGACCCCAAAAAGGGCTTCTAGATAATCTAAAAGTTCTTTTTTCAGGTTGGAATTCTGGGAATTCCACCCTGTACGTATGGTTTGGCCAAAAATTACCAACGCATGGCTCTCCAGAATCCTGTAGAACTCATTGTTTCCTACACAGAATAAAACCAAAAGAAAAAGAAGATATTATCATTAATTTAAAAATAAAAATCATGATAAATATGTTTTAGATAAAGTATATGAAATAGTTAAAATATTAAAATTTACCTGGGAGTTGTACATGCTTTATAGGGACACCCTCATCGTTCACCAACAACGTGCCATTAATGGTCCCTGTGGAGCTGACACGTGTAGCTCCAGGAAACGCAATAATGTAGCTGGCCATATCAGCCTCATCATTGCCAACACGTTTAGCAGTTGGCTGGGTGTCAGCTTGGGCAGGGTGTGTTTCTTGGCTAGCACCTAAAGGAGTAGAAGGTGTATGAGAGGGTTGTTGGGAAATCTCTTGCCCTTGTGTCCCACTACCACCAACACCGGGTTCAGCAAATGCCAGAAGACGCTACATACAAAAGAACTTTTTGTTAGTTTAGTCAATGTAAAAATTAAAAATCAAACTATTACAATTCATCTCATGCAGAACAAAAAAAATATCCTTTTGACTTTTTATTATTACCTGATATCTATTTAGCTGCCTCATAAGATGTTGTATCCTCTCTTCTGTTTCAGGTGTTTGAGGCGCATCTATCAAAGCATTAAATTCCGACCTTGCATCTCGTGCCTTTTTTTGCAACAACAACACTGGAGATAGGGATGAAAAAAGCTCTTCCTCAAAGAGGGAATCATCAGGCGTACCATGGCTAGGTGTCAGCATATTTGAACAAAATTAATATTATTTCAATTATGTAAATAACTAAAATACCTAAAGATAGAGCAATGCTGGCACTTTACATGTTCTTCCGCTGGCCTCTTTCCGCGATCATCCTGTCTCGGGGTTGTTCCTGCACTGCTCTGATCAGTCTGCCACATTGCAATAAAATTATAAATGTAAAAGCTTGAAAACAATATCTAACTTGAAAACACAAAATGAAAACTGAAATAATTTCTAATAAGACACCGGAAGACAGAGTTAGAGTTTCAAATATGCCTTGCATTGAATTCAGTCCTGGAAACATGTCACTGCACATTAAGGCACCCAAACAAGAGACGAGTTGACAATGAAGACCTTATTGAATATATTGTTGGAGCAACTTCTAGTAAACTTGTTGTGAAGACCTTGAGGATATTTTTGGAGCAACATTGTTGAAGTTGATGGTATAGCATTGTTGGAGATGATCTTGAAGGGCCTTGAAGTGAAGCTTTTGGAGCAACTATTGAAAAATCCTTAGAGCATTTAAGTAAGGCACTTTCTATCTTCCATCACCTTTTTCCTTTCAATATCCGTTAAACGATTTTGTTGATATTTAATGTTTGAAATCATGCTATAATTCCTTGATTATATGTGTTTGGGGACTTTCCCTTTGAAATTACCCAAAAATACCCTGGCAATTTTATCTTCAGGATGCATGTCTGACCCTATTGTTCAATATTTTGATTTATAGTAGTAAACATAGAGAGTTATGGGGCTCTTGACTTGGTTTGGTTGGGCCATTAGATCCCTAACATCTACTAGGGAGAACCCCCCTTGAGTTGGAGGAGAGCTAGCCCGAAGTGAAAAGAGGTTGGTGAGGTGACAATGGGGCTATTGAATTACACGTGGTATCACACTTTAGCTTTAGGACTTTATCTTGAGAAGTGAGAGATTTTGCTATATCAATTCTCAAATTGTTTACAACACTATTGTTAAGAACTAATAAGAAGTGATGTTGAGGGGTTTTTGGGTATAAGGAACAATACCATTTAAAAACTAGGGTTCTCAGTCCTTGGCATTCCTTCACCTGGGCCTAGGGGCACACTAGAATAATTTCACACTAAACCATGCAAACTTAAAATTAACTTAACAGATCCATAAAGTAATAATAATCATAATTCCTAATTTCCTATTATACGATATGATGCAAATTATTCAAACATGAAGCAATGAAGACATGCAATGTCTGAATTTCAAGATTGATGAACCAATACAAGAAGTTAGAAACTACAACTTCGATTCAATACTCTGTGTCCTAACTCCAGGAAGGAATCTAGTTTGTAGTACAGAACATGCATCGTGTATTATCAATTCTTAATTGACAACAACTAAAGGTCATCTACCTCATCAATTCCTTCCCATTTTGTGTTTTTATGTTATATTCTTTATAAAAGTGTCAAATTTCTCTCAAAGTAAGCAACCACTGAATAAAATAAAAAATAGTTGAGATATGATTGAGAAATGGTCATTTATTTCTTGAAAGGATCTTCACAATTTCTTTGCTTGTTTTTCATCTCAAGAAACAAGAAATGACCTAAGAAACTATCGTGATGTAATATAAGAAACAACACGGTGCAATGGCCATTTTCAAAGCCAAATATGTCCATTGAGGACATGGCCTTTATTTGGCTCCTGTTTCATAGGATTTTCGGGTAGAAATGGAACTTTGTTGTACCATTTCTAGTAGTAAAAAGGGAAAACCTTCTTTTTCCATGGGAAATAATTTACCTTTCCTTTTTCAAGATAATCTAAATCACAAAAAATATGAACTATACTGCACACATTCTTGGATAATGTGAAAGTGGAAAGGAATACCCTACACAAGTGATGCACACATGTACATTTGAACACTAATAGATTTTTGTAGTTGAAATGCAATGCTTGTTTTCATTTAAATGTAGGGTTTTTAAAGTAGGGAGAAATAATGGCTGCCAAATTAATAAGCGTTTCTTTGGGAAAAATTTAAATATTGTATTGGGTGATGAAGATAATAGAGGGTATTGAATCTTGATTCTTGACATCTAGAGAGAACCCTACATCCTAACACAATCTAATGGAATTGACCAAAAAAACCCAAATAGAGTCAACCCTACTATAGGAGGAAGGGCCCCACAGGTGAAGAACTTAGCCGCCCAAAGAGCCGAGGGCTAACGTCGTCATAAGAGAAAGCCGAGGGTGAACGTGTGGCGAACGCCGGTTTCAAGAAGAGCCGAGGGTGAATGGTGAGGGATGCCGAGGGCGACGTCGTCGACAAGAGCTCAAGGCGAATGGTGAGGGCGACATCGTTTTGCAAGAGCGAGGCGAACGCCGAGGGCGAATGTCGCTCACAAGAGCGAGGCGATCATAACATGGTGATATCAGACGCTAATGTAGCACACATGTACATTTGAACACTAATAGATTTTTGTAGTTGAAATGCAATGCTTGTTTTCATTTAAATGTAGGGTTTTTAAAGCAGGGAGAAATAATGGCCGCCAAATTAATAAGCGTTTCTTTGGGAAAAATTTAAATCTTGTATTGGGTGATGAAGATAATAGAGGGTATTGAATCTTGATTCTTGACATCTAGAGAGAACCCTACAGCCTAACACAATCCAATGGAATTGACCAAAAAAACCCAAATAGGGTCAACCCTACTATAGGAGGAAGGGCCCGCAGTAAGAACTTACCATTTTGCAAGAGATGAGGGCGACGTCGAGGGAGAATGCTTCCGCAAGAGCCGAGGGCGATGTCGTTCAAGAAGAGCAGGGCGAATGCGCGTGATACCCACGCAATGTAGCTATCGCGATGATACGAAACAATAAAAAATCATTTTTATGTAGCGCGATATAAGTTTTGTATTTTTATTTAGCGCACATATAAGTGTCGTTATACCGACGACGGAAAAGGTGTCGCTATTGTGACGAAGGTTTCGAAACGTCGCAATTGGCACACTTAGATACTGTGTCGCACTTGCGACGTTTGAGGCGTCGCAATAGCGACGTTGGCCATGGTGTCGCAATTGGGACGTCTTCCTTTAAACGTCGCAATTGCGACACTTGTTTAAGTGTTGATATTGCGACACTTTTCTATAGACGTCGGTATAGCGACGGTTTCGGGCGGGATGGAAAAAATTTGGGAAAATTTCCGACATTTGGTCAAAAGCGTCGGAAACCAAGTGTCGGAATTTTCGCCAAATGTAGTAGTGTTATTTATCACATCATTATATGCTTGTACCTGGTGTTTTTATCCTTTTAAGATGATGATTAGAGGCATTTAGAGACGATAGTTGTTAATCTATGAATTCTTCTTATTATTTAAATAGATGAGTGTTTGTGTGTAAATTTTATTAATAGATATCTTCTTGGTAGAGGTGAATAAGTCTAGTGCAGAACCACATTTAAGCATGGATCCATGCACAAGAGTAGAAATATATGTTTTTCCAAGAAATATGTTATGTTGTACCTTCTAGAAGATAAACCTTCTCCATTGATTTCTGTAGTATAGCACAACGAAGCAGGGAATATTCTGAATGGAACATGATACCTTACTGCCAGAAGATGCATAAAAGAAGCAGCTGGGTAGTTGAGTACGAGATTGTTGTAGGTGAAAATATCAATTTTGGAACCAAATGGAGCAGAATCTCTAAATTCCAAGATGTGGGTTTGTTCAAAGCACCATGTTTCATATAACCCAAAAACCGTTTGGCAAAATTCGGCTTCGTGAATGAATTATCATCACAAGAATATTCCACTGAAAACCATTTCTGAACGTGAACGTATTGGATCAATTTGGGTCTTGCTCATCCACAGAACATATGAATAGTCACTTTCGTAATGGAAGAAATTTCCATAGTAGCAGCATGCACACAAGTTCCATGAGTCTTGGCTTTTCTACAATCAATCGGAACCCTTGCCTTGAGACAGGTCCTGCATCTATATATGGTTTGTATGGTTGCATGCGTGGCCATTTTGCAAGAATCACTCAAAGCGGAAGCATAAATATTAACTCTACGTGTTCCATAGTTTAGCCTCGAAAATCAAGTGGGTAGAAAGGAAATTGCATCTGCTTCACTTGTCATTAACCTTGATGTCGTAGTCCAATGTGAGTATGTCTCATTTACAAACAATCTGCAATCAAATCTTCCAACACAACCTGCAAATCGATTCCGGCAATATTTATTTACAACAATCTACAAATAAACTCTCTATCTTAGACATAATCCACCTTTACACTTGGTTTTTCTTCTCATTTGCATGGGCAGATTGATATTAGGGTGCTCCAAGAGTCATTTATTTACCGATGACCTTGTAATGCCTCTCTGTTCAAAAATACAAGGGGTTTATTTTAGCAGAATTTATTATTGCTTGAATTCTCTTCGCAAGTATTATAGATGCCGAATCTCTCACATGACCATTGTACTACTCTGGAGTCTTAATTTTTAAGGAGGACAAGTAGAAGTTGAGCAAGGATGGGCAATCAGAAATAATGGACCGAAGAATGTCGACACTACTTGGGGCAAGATTCTGCACAATGTTGACGATGCATTTTTACAGTTCAACCGCTATCCTAGCACTTTTTATATTCAAAGAATCCCAAGGAGCAGAAGGCCATTATTATTATCATATTAATGGCTTTGATATATGCCATTGATGCATTTTCTGGCTTAGTAGATATTAAATGAAGCAAAACTGACTTCATGTTATTGGATTCAATTAAAGAGTGTTATGAGGGCCTGGTAATTGCGAAATTCTTGGCGTTGATGTATAGATATTTGAGTATATCCATCAGCCAGAAAAGAGCAGTTGTAACGCACCTTCCAACAATAGCAGCATCCCAAGAAAAGAGGAACGATTCACTAGAATCGTTCCCTATTTTGACACTCAGTTGCAAACCAATTTTTATTCATAGAAAATTGTTCATATCGGTGATATGCCCTCCTGTATTTTAGTTGGCTAATTCAATTCTTCGAATTGTAATTAGGAGCCTATATAAGAGATTTCCTGGAGTAACAAAGGGAGATGAATTAGTTAGTCCGTCATTTAGACAGGGGGAATTTCTCATATGTAAAATCAAATTTCTCATATGTTGAGGGGGTAGGATTTCTCAAATGTGAATTCGAATTTCTGAGAGGTAGAACTGATATTGAGTTGGAGAGAAATGTAATATAGATAGAGGAATTGCTCTGTGTAAACCAGAATCGGGTGCCAGACTTATGTAAATCGATTTCCAGATGTTGTTTTAAAAATACATTCTTGCCTTCAAGTTGCGAGTAGAATCATTGTTGCTATGATCCATTTTGAATTCAGTATTTGATGTCTTAAATATTTTCCTCCATTGCAGTAAGCCAACTTACTCCAGGTGTGGGAGGGCCCACAACCCCTAGAGCTAAGCTTGATCAATAGCATTGGCTAATTAGATGTGTGCGATTTTAACATTTCATGTTTCTGTGTGAAATATGTGTGGTTCAATTTCAAAGCATTTCAGTCATCTTCGTATTACAAAAATTAATGGTCTAAGGAACTATTACTCATTACATAATCTGCGTTTGAGTTGCAATATTTATTCCTCTTATTAAATCGAATGTAATGGGAGATAGGAATATAATTATTATGATTTCTGAGTTTGATTCAGGAATTAGAACATATTGTAGTGCTTTGAATTTGAATATGGAATTAGAACAGATTGTTGTGCTTTGAATTTGAATATGTTAACATTGCCCATTTAAAATATTAAATCAAGGTTTTTATTACTTAGTTTCTTTTGAACGTTTGCAGGATTTAATTTTATTTGTTTATGCATCCTGGGACTTCGCTTAATAGTTAGATTTATTTTTAATTTGAATCCTTCTTGTTTTCATAGTGTAATCATTTCCTTGTAAGAGAAAGTTTGAATGCGGATTTGATTGTGCAGGAAGAGAGATCAATTCAAATGAAGTGTGATCTAGTTACATGATTTGATTTTGAAGAGTGATATTATTTATTGAATAATTCATTTCATTTAGATTTAAATATTTTAATTGAAGCGTATCATAAATTATTTGCAATGCCATTTTTAATAGGATATTGTAAGTGTTATTTTATATGAAGCAAAGTAGTTTTCTTTTAGAAATAGTTGATTTGGAATCTTGAATTTGTTATCAAGAGTAGTTAGTTTAAGGTTTGAAGTTATTATTAGGATAATATGTGTGTTATTTTAGTTATCTCAAGCTTAGTTTCAAGTTGATGAAAGGAACAAATAGATTAGGGTTTTCAAGATATCATAGGTCCGAGCGAGAATGATTGAGGATTGCCTTGAATCTCCTTATATTTTGATTGCAGTATGGAGTTTTCTTGATAAAAATTAGTTCAGTAGGTTTCCTTTTTAAGATTTTTTATTTTCTAACAAAGGTGTGCTTCATTCCAGTACCTAGTTTATCATTGCAAAGGAATATATTTATACTCTGACCATTAAGTTGAGCCAAGACGCAATAAAACTCGCATTTACAACTCCCCGATTGATAATTAATATTGAGAGGTTTAATCCGACAATAAAACCGCCCAACATCTGGCCTTGTATTTCTCAACACTCCCATTAGCAACTTTCTTTACCTTGTAGATCCATCTCAAACCTACGACTGATTTATCAACTGGCCTTGGAACAATTTCCCAATCACTGTTTTTGACAATGGAGTCATACTCCTCCACCATTGCATCTACCCATGTGGGATCCTGCACTGCTTCCTGAAAGGAAGATGGCTCAGTCACGATACTTTTTCTCATGAGAGCCATGTATCCAATAAATCGGTCAGGAGATTGTCTTTATCTGCACCGTGAAGTAGGGGCTCCTACATTCTACACAGCATCAAGTTTGAGCCTATCAGATTTTGTGGTACACCTTCTGCCAGTTATGATGTTTGGATCTGCGTGAGTGCAATCATCCACTCCATGAACCTCCTCCTGTCGCTGATCCATATCTAGAGACTCATCTTTGGGAACCAACAGTTCCTCTTCCACATGCAAGTATAACTCCCTCTCAAGCGACAACCGCATGGATTTGCCTTCATCGAATTTTATATCTCATCGCATAACAGTCATCTTACTGTTAGGAAAAAACACATGATAATTATGGGGTGTTTCTGTGTACCCCAAAAATATCTCGAATTAAGCAGTCGGCTCCAGCTTCTTCCTGGTGTTCTTGGTCACATGGACATAAACAAATCAACCAAAAATCTTAAAATGTGAAACGTCTAGTTTCTTACCAGTGAAAGCTTCTTTAGGTTTACTCATGCCAATTACTCTATGAGGACAACGGTTTTTCACATAAACCACAGTGTTGCATGCTTCTGCCCACAAATGAATTAGTAGGCCCTGATCATGAAACATCGCTTGTGCTGCACCCATGATCGTTCTATTATTCTTCTCCACGACCCCATTTTTCTGTGGGTTATGAGGCGCTATGTCTTCTCTTCGAATTCCTTCTTCGTTGCAGAAGCCTTTGAATTCGTTAGAGATGTATTCTCCACCATTATAGCTCCTCAAAGCCTTCACTTGCTTCCCCGACTCTTTCTCCACCAATGCTTTAAACTCACAAAACTTTGAGAATGTTTGATCCTTCTTCTGCATGAAGAAGATACGACATTTATGATAAAATTCATCAACAAAAATAACATAATACTTATGTTTTTCTGTTGAAGCAACCGAGAATGGTCCACACACGTCTGTGTGAACTCTCTCATGTGTTTCCTTATATGTAGTTAGAATTACCAAGAACTATTCATTTGTTGAATCCTTCGTTTTTGGAGAAGTTTTGATCAATTTTTCAAAAAAAGAACCACAAATATGACCAGTGAAAGTAGGAAAATTAAATGGTAAAACAAGTCGGAAAGTAGGAACAAAAATATGAAAGCAAAAAACAAAGAAAGAAAGTAGTTACATTGGGACTAGCCAAGGCTACGAATGAAGGATCGAGATGTTAGTTTTGAAAGAATCAAGCGAAGGTGGACCACATCGGTTGGATCTCATCAAAGGGGTTAAGCTAGACCAAATCAAGAAAGCGTGGATCAAAAAAGAAGGCTATATATATATATATATATATATATATATATATATATACACACACACACTAGGGTAGAAGGGAATACAGTGACATATTATCAGAATGTGATCTAAAATATTTTTGCATGTATTTTGATGTTATCCTGTCTTGTTTCTATATAATTATGAGAGAATTTTGAGAAGATCCTGCACATTCTCTTTAGATATACATCGTAATATCTTGATCCTTTGAAATAATATGAGAAGAAGGTTGCAAGATTTATTATTTGATGTTTTTTGATTGAATGGTGTTGTGTTGTGCACCCATTTTAAAATTTTTGTAATGATTTATTAATCTATTTGTTACACATTCTAACATTTTTTGCAAGGTTGTTTGAGTATCTCTGAATAATTAAGCAATTGATTTATATTTTATGCAATAATCTAAATCATGCCATTGTCTAAATTTCCCTCATAACATTTAGAAGTCTTGGCATGCCTCGAGTGAGAATTTCCTCCTTTGCAGAGGAATGAAAATTATTGTGTTGTGCTACACTACGACGAAACCTTTTGTTGGAAACCTGTGGTCAAACCCTGGGTCTTTATGGTAAAAAATTTTGCCAACGCCATTTTATTTTTGGTTGGGGTTTCAAAATGTATTTCAATATCCCCTTATCAGTGATTTATAAACCCTTTTCTAGCCTTAATAATTTAGAAATATCTTGTTATTTTAAGATGAAAATTATATTGGAATTGTAACTATATTTTACAACCATCTCAATGGGATCATAAAATTTAGAACATATATGAATAAATTCAAGTAAAGAAAAGGTTCTTGTAATTAGATATTTTGGTAACCCAATGGCCAATGTTTATTTTTATGTAGCATTGAGAGGTAGTCCCGCTTTCCAAGAGGCCTCCTACGTTGGCTAGAAGAATTATGGAAATTAAAATAAAATAAATTTTATTTTGGGCATCATGTAGCCTCAAGAAGCCAAGTCAGCCCCACCGTGAAAGGGTGCGTCCCTTGGTAAACCCATCCATTCGATATATATATATATACAATGTGGCATCTTCATTTGACTGAATCATATGATCATATCTCTTCTATAAAAGACACACATGGGATCAGATGGAGGACGAATTGACTAAATTTTGCATTTGAATTTTGGCAAAAATTTCTAGAAAATTTAGAATTGTAAACCTTGATGAAGAATAATTTCTCCTAGAAGAAGATCTGTTGGGTTTTGTCTGAAGTTTGGGTTTCCTAGGGAAAATTTGTTGCATTTATTGTGCATGGATATCTCTTTATATTTTTATTTTTTTTGTTACATTATTGTTGATATTTTCTAGGTATAATTGCTCAATGATATCAGTGAAATAAAGATAAATTGTTAAACATCATTAGGTAGTAATTATCAAATCAAAAGATTGGTTTTTACTATGTATATTGTAGAAAATTAAACATGCTAACAAAACCTTGTTAAAAGAGAAGTTACCAAAGTTAGCAATGAAATGCGACTTCACTTGTGCAAGATAAAAATACCTAGGGGAACCACATATTTATTAAAGAGGCTAATTTTTGGAAAGCCTATATTTCTTGAATAATTTGAGTATAATGTAAGCAAGTTCGAGTATGAATCTATCCAAGTAGGAGAGTGAGTCGAGACTAGTTAAAAAGTATTTATGAGTTTTTTTAAGAGGTTGCAACCCTATGGAAGGAATCACAGGCCTAAAGTAACAAGGTGAGTTGTGGCCAGGCTACTGTGAAAAGGTCGAGGAGTTTCATATGGTTGCTTCTAGATGAGTGTGAATAAGGTAGGCTAGAGTGTCATATGTTTGCTTCTAGATGAGCCACATTCTGGACAAACATAGACGTGGCTAGAAGAGGGCCAGATTAAAAGATATTGGAAGTCTGGAGTAGGGTTTGTTCTATGTAAAGGAAGGGAAAAACATTAGAAGAGGGCCAAGGGCCTCAAAATTTGTTTCTGGATATGCCGAGTGACATATTAGGCATGAACGAAGTGGTCTGATGGCTTAATATTTGTTGCAGGACTGAGAATTAGATTAACCATAGTAATCTACAGTTTGGTCTCTCTATGGCTATAGTTTGTTTATGGTTATTAGTGGTTGTTCTATGCCCTAATTTGGGCCATAGCCAAGAAAACACCAAGACCAAAGTTGGGCAGAGATAACATACCTCACTGAGGGCTAGTTTAGTAAGGTTGAAGCTACCAAAAATAACCAAAGTCAGAGTAGACTAAGTTAGCATCAAGAATACATATCCAAGCCATAGCTTAGGGATGGTCTATGGAAGTTAGGTAGGTTTTTTGGAAATTGGATAAAACAATGCTCCCCATGTGTTTCGTGACATGGAATAACCACCTCTCATGGATCCTTATCTCTAGCGATGTGATCGTTGACTAACACCTGCAAATTTTGGTCCAATGACAATTGTGATTCCCAACAAGTGGTATCAGAGCTTTGGTCACCAGTTTGATACACACCCAAATCAAATTGGTGGGGTGATTGTTGGATATTAGATAAACCAATGCTCCCCATGTGTTTCGCGACATGGACTAACCGCCTCTCGTGAATCCTTATCTCTGGTGATGAAATCGTTGAATAACACCCGCGGGTTTTTGTCTAACGACAATCGTGAATCCCAACATGTTGATACCTACAATAGTGGACAATAAGGGAAGAAGGGTGGATTAAGGGCCACTAAAATAATTTTGTTATCTTAAGGATGACCTAACAGTAATGATAATCCTGTTGGTATAGTAGGGGTAACTAAAGGAGAATCCTACTTGTGAGAAAAAAATTAACAGTGATAAAAAGGATTTGATATTTGTGTGAACATTAGAGGCAAAGGAAAACCTAGTGCATGAGTTGGTAAACCCTAAAGCAATACTTCGAGTGTCAATGCAAGCATATTTTATGTGATGCACATTTTCTTCACCTCCTTGATAACATCTGGAATGACTTGGTATTGATGCTAGATTTCTATTGAAACCTTGATGTGTCCAAAATATGAATAAAATCTAGCCCTTATACTTCATGCATGGAAAAGAAAGAAAAGTAGTATGGATAAATAACTGATGTTAAGAATGAAGATGAGCATCCAAATTAGAAGAAGATACAAGAATATAAGATTGATAAGAGTGAAGATGGAATTAATTGATTTTGTAAGGAATCAATGATTAAGATGGAGTTGACAATTCCCTACAACCCCCAACAGTTTCCTTCCTAATCAAAAGATGAGTACTCCATATTCTTCTCCCTTGATTATTATTATTATTCCTTGGTCACCCTCTGCTATTTGCGTTTTTTCTTGGTTATGATTATTTCTTCCATGGCCTCCTGAATGAGGTTTGTAGGTACATCGAGAAGGTTTCCAAGCCAATGATTCTTGTAACAGATGGTAGAAACGGGAAGAAAAAAACAATGCTTGGGGCAAGAGGGTTATCCTAGTAAGAGAGATTACAAGGATATTTTTCTTCTCCATTTTTTGATGGATAGGATCTTGTATGACTTAAGGGCTTGAGCATAGTTCAAAAGGAAGAAATTGTATAGATTATTAGGACATCAAGGTTCATACCATATGACAGGATTAGCTTCTAGTTTTGAGGGAGCAGAGTGTCAGGCGGAGTGGAAGGAGCATCTTTCATAGAGAATGGCATGGGTTAATATTGTTAAAATTGTTATATATAGAAGATCTCTAGGAGTAGCATTCCTTCTTTGAGGAGACCATATGAAATAGCAGAAGAACTTACATGACAAAGGGATAAACAATAGAAAAAGGACTTACTTACATGAGAGAGGGAGAATCAAATTTTGGAGGATTTTCTTCTTTGAGATAGTGAGCAACTAGGACTAACACAAGAATTCATACTTTAGTGCTAGAAAGAGTTGGCCTTGGAGATTGAAATGAAGTATTCTAGCTAGATCCATTATTTCTTGTGAGTGGAGATTCAAATTTAGTGGATCTCACAATGTACATGGAGTTAATTGGATCCTTGATATACATGGTTAACACCAGGCTAGATATTTTCTTCACTGTGAGCACCCTAAGATAGTCTATGGTTGAGTCAAAGCATGTACATTAGGTTGTAGTGAAGTACCTCAATGGTAAAATTGGATATGGTTTGAGAAATGTGTTGTGAAGTAGACTACATGAATATACATATTCATATTAAGAAGGGAGTGCAAAGGACATAAATAACACATCTCGGTGTTTCTTCAACTTGGGATCAGATATGATATCTTGGTTTAGTAGGCAGCATATTTTTGTCGTACTCAAAACAGAAGGATCATATTATATCACAACATGTCGTAATTCGTGAAGTAGTGTGGCTTCAAAAGCTTCTTGCAGGACTCCTTGATCAAGACACTTCATCCGAGACATGGTTCACAGAGGAATAATGGATCTCCAATACATACATACAAGTGACAACATTGCATGCGTTCTCACCAAGCCTCTATCTAGAGTGAAGTTTGTATAATTCAAAGAAAACCTTAGCATGATGGAGAATGTATCCCTAATTGAGAGGGAGGGTTTATGTATTTTTAGGATTAGGGTTTATGTATAATCTAGAAGGACTTGGTTGGGTCATAAAGGGATTTGAACAGAGGTGAATGGCTTAGGGAAATTACAAGATTGGATAGGTCTTCTCCTGAGAAGCCGAAAGAACTTAGTTTCTAGAAGGACTTGGCTAGGTCATCAAGGAATTTGAATAAAGGATATAGATGTAACTATCCTAAGAATCCAGAAGGATTCGACTGCCAAAAGGACCTGGTTGGGCCATAACGTACTTTGAATAGAGGAGATAGATGTAATTCACCTAAGAAACCATAAAGGAATTTGGCTAAGGATGAATGGTCTAACAAAAGATTCTATCCTAAGAAGCCAAAAGGATTTGGTTTGACTCTGTTATAAAGGACTTTGATGAGAGGAGATTGATATATTTTTCGAAGGAGACATAAAGGATTTTTCCCAAAGGAAAAAGGCTCTGGATACTCGCATTTCCCACTCCATAATGTATTTATCCATATACATACACCAACATAACAAGCTCGTGACTTTTTCTTATGGAGGAGAAATTTTAGCAAAGGGGAAATCTATTGTAGACAAGGAAAATAACACCCTCTCTAAGAGGGAGTGTTTATTTTTTTGTAGCATTGAAAGGTATTAATACATGCCAAGAGGCCTCCTAAGTCAGCCTAGAACAATTATGGAAATCAAAATAAAATGAATTTTATTTTAGGAATCCTGTAGGCTCAAGAAGTCAAGTCAGACTCACCATGAAAAGGAAGTGTGTCTTGGTAAATTCACCCATTCAAATTGTATATATATAATGTGACACCTTCATTTGGAAAATTCATATGATCATCCCACTTTTAAGAAGAGACACATGGGATCATATAAAGGAATATTTGACTGAAGTTTGGACTTGGTTTTGTTGAGAATTTGGTAGGGCATAGTTTAATTCAATTCTCTTAATTGATAACTGCTTGTGTTATACTTGTTATGCTTCTATTACTTAGATCATATCTTTTTTAGCGTTAGCACAATTCTTTGCTAAGTCATGAGTCCATTTTAAAATTTTTGTTTTTATGATTACACTTTGAAAATTTCAAAAAAAAATTCCAGTAGTGGATGTTTTAGCCTTTTTGGACAGTCTGTTATTTTCGTGTTTCTGCCTATTTTTATTTTATTCTAACGCTGCCAAAAATTCTGGTAACATGCTCTGTTTTTAAAAATAAAAGACAAATTGCATCTGCTTTTGTCAAGCCATGTGTTCTAGTGTCAACACATTTCAAATATTCTTTTTAAAAGATTTATATCTTGTGATAGGAGTCGTATGCAGTTAGTTTATTTTAAGTCAAGTCATGGTATATGTGTAACACTTAGGTCTCAACCCAGAGTAATACACCCAACCGTTAATCTCGTCCTATCTGTCAGCCCAAGTCATTGAATCTCATGACCAGGTACGTGTTTTTAGAATGGAGGAGATCGTGGATCATCAAACTTAACGCAATGACATTGGCTGGTCGCACAGGAGCGTTGCCAAAATTTTTGGCCAATAATTAGAAAAGATAGCGGATGTCACTGCCAATCACAGATCTACTTGCCTCAAGACATCTTTAGCATTCCATACGAAGATATGCAACCAACTGAAGATAATGATGGCCATCACATGGTTCACACTATGATCAAGAATATTTTCCATAATGAAAGTTGATTTGCATGGGGTGATGAACCATGGTTGTTGTTTTAAAACCACTGAAAAAGAAGGAGAATTATTAGATTGAAAGTTTAGCTATTGGAGATCGAATTTAATAGAGTTGCAGTTTTAGGACGAGTCTAGATTTCAGAGGGAAACACAAGTAACACTTGTAAGGTGAAGCTATTCTAGCTTTTCCACCTATCAGTTAAAGAGACAGATTCATTAATTTCTTAAGATGATTAAAAGAGGTGGGAAAATAAAACGAATTGAGCCACAAGGTGCAGACCTAGTGGATGAAAATTTGAAGGTGAGAAGCTTGTTTATCCAGGCATGGTGGTATTCTCTGTGCACTAGGTTACGAAGCTCTCACTTAGGAGTAGCTCAAGAGTTTTCAAACTCTTTCAATGGAAAAGAAGCACAGTCTATGTTCTTACATTGCAGGTTTTAGAAGACTCCATTATTGAATCATTTAACCTTCCACAGGAATGAGAGAGGTGGTTTAAAGATTGGTTTATCACTGGAGGAGACCTCAACAGTTTCCTCAAGGATGCACATAGAGATCCAAATTGGGCCAAGGGAATTCCAAACAACTATCTTAAAAATGGATGGGCAAAAGATATGAAAGTTATCAAGATATACCTCACTTCTGAAAGGAGGTATACAATTGTGTTTCTTTATCATATGAGGTTTCTTTTTCATGTTGCAGGTATGAAGACCTTAAATCTGCCATAATCCTTGCTGAAGATTTTGACAAATATTTCAGCAAGGATCCAAAATCACACTATTATTTCAGAATATAGCTTGTATCATCAAGCTCTCATTAAGGTTATAGGTGAAGAAGAGTTAAGGAAAAGAAATAAAACCTGGGATCATTTCTTGTTTTACAGGGCAGGCCAATCTGCACCTACACCTCCAGTTTCACAACCACACCCTCAGCCTACAAAAAGAACCAAGAGGAAGGCTAAGAAATAAAACATCCATAAGGCCAAGAGAAAAAAATAAAAGGTTTCTACAGTCAAGGCTGAGAGAAATTGGAAAAAGGAGAGAGCTCCACAGAAAATAAACCCAAATCTATGAAAATGGTGCCTCCTGTTACTCCTTTTCCTAATGTCTATACCAGAGCCCGAAGAGGAAGGTTTGCAACTACATAGAAATCCAAAGCGCAGATGCTACCGGAAATTCTGGAAGTAGACATTCATCAAAAGATGCAGAAAGAGTATCAACCTACAAAACCTGATGAAGAACTCCTCAAAGATATTGGATATGAGATTAGTAGTAAGAATATGAAAGAATAAGCCAAACATGTTGCTTTTTTATGAAACCAGCTCCAAAAATAAAATAAAAGAGAGATCAACTCCTTAGAAATCAGCTACTTCGAGGGGGAAAGCTCCAATACATTACATAAATGAACAATTCTTGGATGATAAAAATGACAAAAACTCCTTTCTATATATAGGAGTCCATGGGGCCACAATATAATCCTATCCGACCTGACAATAATAATGTAAGGGCACAATAATAACAATATGGGGGTTACAGGGGTACAAAAATAACAATATGGGGGCTACACTAACAAAAATAAGGGGATACACTAGTATTATAGGGACCTAACATGCCCCTCTCCTTCAAACAAGTGTTTCCCTCAACGCTTGATTATTTTTGGATGCTTCTGTATAAAATTCTCATCCTCCCATGTGGAATATTCAACGGGTAAGTTATTCCACTTGTTGAGATACTCTTAAATTGATCGATTTGGTAGTTTTCGAGTTCTTGTTTCTGTGACTGCTTCAAAACTTCTTTTGTCATGGTGTTGATCTTCTCATTAGGGGAATTTTGAGGTCTAAAATGGGCCTCCTAAGGAAATTATAAAATAATAGTGGAAAGAATCAAATAAGATTTGATGACATCATCAAATTTTAGAGGGAAAAATGAAAAAACTATTTTTTCAACTCATATTTTCAACTTATCTCCCAAAGTTTTTACTCAAATTTTGAGCGGGAGTACTCATTGGATGAGAAATTTAATTCCTCATCCAAGGAGTACTCATGTTGCATACTTTCAATGGGTCCTACTACACGAAAAATGAGAAATACATGAAAAACGTGATTGTAATCACGTTTTTTTTTATTTTTTTTATTTTTTGTTTTTTATTTATTTATTTAATTTTTTATGTATTTCTCATTTTTCATGTAGCAAGGTTCATCAAAAGTATGCAACATGGGTACTCATTGGATGAAGAATTAAATTTTTCATCCAACGAGTACTCCCACTCGAAATTTGAGTAAAAATATTGGGAGATAAGTTGAAAATACAAGTTGAAAAAGTAGTTTTATTATTTTATTATTTTTTAATATTTTTACCCTTTTATTTAAAAAATGGTAAATCATCCCCCATGGTTGAAATCATCATCTTGAATCCTATTGGTTGTTATAAAGTTTATTTTTGTTCTACATTTTTCTTAGGAGGCCCATTTTAGACCTCAAAATTCCCCTAATGTGTTGTTTCATTCGATTCTGCACCAAAGTTTGGTTATCCTTTGAGAGTTGGAGAACTTGTTGTCGATGCTCGATGTGATCTTCCACTATTTTATCATCCATATAAGCTTTCATTTGATCCTTCAAACCATCCAAATTAGCCTCCATTTTTTCTTTTAAACCATCTATGTCATATTTGATTCCTCTTTGTAAGATCGAAATTTGTTGCACTTGGTACCATAATTTTGATATCTCATACTTCTATTATTCCTCTTCATGCATCATAGTATATGTTTTTTATGGCTTAATGGGTGTGGAATTATTTTTGGGAGGAATTATATAACTCAATATTGATATCTATGCTTCAATATGCCCTTGGAATCACTTCAAACTGATTTTTCAAACAAATGTTATGAAAACTTGTTTAAAAAATACACAAATTTTTCTTTCTTTTGAGGAGCTTGATATTGAGACTAAATTATCTCTGTGATTTTGGATCTTCAATATCTTAAATTTGGCCCTTTAGTGGCCCTATGAATCATCTTTCAAATGCCACAGGTCTGACCTGATTTGGATGCTTCAAGACAAAGTTATTCCCAATCTCCCATAATGACCTAATTATGGACTGTTTCCATAGAGCGCACTTGTACAACGTGCCATGTGTCACTGGTTCCTCCTTTGGCTCTGAAATTTATACACAGGAAAGTGCAGTCCATGCACTTGTGACCAATTTTTACAGAATTCCAATACAACACTCAGAGAGACAGTTAAGATGATTTTCCCACGGTCACCTCTTTGAGATGAAATTCGGGAGCCTGAACAAACCCTACCTTCCATAGATCATATCTCCAAAAATATTGTGAACCAAGATCAGAAATGTTTCCAGGAAGTTCCCCAGGATTTTGGCTTCGCTCTGTAAAAATTTCATCTTTTGAACCTTCGTAGAAAACAAGTTATAGTGCAAATTCCACGATGACTTGTTTTATGTGAAATTCGGGAGCCTGAAAAAACCCTAACTTCCACAGATCATATCTCCGAAAATATTGTGAACCAAGAGATGAAATATTTACATGACGTTCCTCAAGATTTCGGCTTCGTTCTCTAAAAATTTAAGCTTCTGATCCTTTGTAGAAAAAAAGTTATAGAGAAAATTCCACGATGACCTGTTTGTAGCAGCGAAACCCTAGAATCCAAAGCTCTGATACCAAATGTTATGAAACCAGCTCCAAAAATAGAAGAAAAGAGAGATCAACGCCTAGAAATCAGCCACTTCGAGGGGGAAACCTCCAATACATTATATAAATGAACAATTCTTGGATGATACAAATGATAAAACCTCCTTTCTATATATAGGAGTCCATGGGGTCACAATATAATCCTAGCCGACCTAAAAATAATAATGTAAGGGCACAATAATAACAATATGGGGGTTACAAGGGTACAAAAATAATAATAAGGGGGCTACACTAACAACAATAAGGGGCTGCACTAGTATTATAGGGACCTAACATGCTGGTACTAGAAAAAGGCATACCAGAGATAAAGAAAATTTTCGGCTTAAGTCCAAGGCTCTACACAATCCAAGCATAATGACAAAGGTCATTGATATAGAAGGTAAATTTGAAGGGTCAAAGACAGAAAAATCCTTGAAGAGCAACAAAAACAAAACCCCTTCAGAGCAGCACTTAGAGCCCTCAAAGAGAAGAAATATGGGTAAACCCACGAAGTTGGGTTACACCTTTGTGAGAATTGGGAGCGGAATTTTTTTTTCTCAATAATTCGGCCGAACTTTTATAAAATTTCGGCCGAACTATTCGAGATTTTGGCCAAACTTTTGAAATTAGTTCGGCTGAACTCATTCTGCCGTTTACATTGACAGTGTATTGACGGCGTGGGCAACCAAATTTTTGGATAGAGATGGGAAAACTAGCAACAAAAGTTCGACCAAACTATTAGTTCGATCGAACTTTTAAAATAGTTCGACTGAACTTGTTCTTATAAATATATCGGCCCGCAAACCTTAACGGGTTTCTTATGCACATGTGTCTCGCGTCTGTCTCTGTCTCACTCTGTTGCGGTGTTGCTCTGTTGAGGTTTGTTGTGGTGTTGCAGTTGCTCTGTTGAGGTTTGTGTTTTTTAGGGTGTTGCAGTTTCTATGTTTTTTTTGTTGATTTTTTTATTTTTTATTTTAATTTAATTGTTTTTGTTCGTAGGGAATTTGGTCCCGACTTCGTCCTCGTTATAGATTCATTTACGAATTTCTACAAATTGATCTCCCAGCTTCGTCATCGTTGCGGCTTCGACTGTGAATTTCTGAGAATTGATCTCCCGGCTTCGTCCTTGTTGCGCCTTCATCTGCGAATTTCCAAATATGAAATCTTGTCATTGAAATCATGTTAAACATTAAATGGTTAAACTAGGATATGATACCATGCTAATTTTTAACAATGGTATGTTCTATTCTTGCAAAAATTACTTCAATGTCCTTTTATTATCCAAATTACAATTCTACTTTAAATAGAAATCTTTATTGTTGAATAAGTTGAGCTATTCATGTGTTATTATTTCTTGTTATTTCTTTTCAGAAATAAAAAACTCTGGTTTATATAATGTACCAGTTCAAATTGTCTCCAAAATGTCTTCAATTTCAAACCTTACATAGAAACTTTGATATAAACTCAAAAATGGAATCCCTACTATCCTTCCAGAAAGTCTGGTTGCCACGTTGAATTGTAGATTTTCTTACATAATATCTTTAAGGAAAATAAGCTAATTCAGTTACAGCCTTGCTCTGTATGTTGGAAACTCCAAACAAAATTTTAACAGAAATGAAACAACCTTGCTATGTGCGCAAAAACTCAAAACATAAATATAACAGGATTAAAATAGAGAGTGATTTGTAGCCTGTAGAGGCAGATCCTCCACATCCCTTAAGATTTTCAACAAAAAACTTCCCCGGAATAGAACTTTTCTAGAATGTAAACCTTGAAATGCTGGAGATTTATCATTTTAGTGCACGGAATCATGCATGCATGTATGATTAATTTACCTTCACTATATATAGGAAAATTAATAGTTGCACAGTATTTAAAAGGAACACATGTTACTAGAGAAAATTAAAGAGGATTTCTGGGCTGAAAATTTCCCAGAACAAAATTATATTATGTTACAGCCAATGCACATAAGCTACCACCCACTCCCTAACTATACCCAGTAAGAAAGAATTTACAATAATGTCTAGATTGGTATAAGCATAAGGTCCACAATATCTTACATAATATCTTTTAGGAAAATAAGCTAATTCAGTCACAACCTTGCTGTGTATGCTGGAAAATCCAAACAATATTTTAAAAGAAATGAAACAACCTTGTTGTGTACACAAAAACTCAAAACAAAAATATAACAAGATTAAAACATAGAGTGATTTGCATCCTGTAGAGGTAGATCCTTCACATCCCTTAAGATTTTGAAGAAAAAACTTCCCTGGAAAAAAACTTTTCTGGAATGTAAACCTTGAAATGTTGGAGATTTAGCATTTCAGTGCACGGAATCATGCATTCATGTATGATTAATTTACCTTCATTGTATATAGGAAAATTAATAGTTGCACAGTCTTTAAAAGGAACACATGTTACTAGAGAAAATTAAAGAGGATTTATGGGCTGAAAATTTCCTAGAACAAAATGATATTATGTTACAACCAATGCACATAAGCTACCACCCACTCCCTCACTGTACCCAGTAGGAAAGAATTTACATTAATGTCTAGATTGGTATAATTTACAATTCACATTAACATATAATTGTGATATTTTCCCTTCTTTCCAACTTAGTCCATCCTTCTAGAAAAATCCCTTTTAATGAAGCAGATATATCCATAGTGATCCACTGATATTTTTTCACCAACAACTATTCCATTTTGGACTTATATATCTCAAAAGTATGCTCATTGAATTTATGCATCTATATCTTTAAACTGCTCAACTATTTTATTACACCATAGGAATCATTTCGATATGTCTCCCATTTTAATGGGGTCTATCACATTTTGAGAAAAACACATTAGCCATAAAAGTTTCCCATTGAAACCAAAAGTGATTTGATACAAAACATAGGTTTTAACCTTATATAGTTAATTGTTTCAAATAGATTCTTAATAAAATGAAAAATATTCAATGTAAAACACATGCATTAGCATATAATTGTGATATTTCCCTTCTTTCCAACTTAGTGGACATCCTTCTAGAAAATCCCCTTTTAATGAAGCAGATATATCCATAGTGATCCACTGATATTTTTTCACAAACAACTATTCCATTTTGGACTTTCATATCTCAAAACTATGCTCATTGAATTTGTGCATCTATATATTTAAACTACTTGAAACTATTTTATTACACCATAGGAATCATTTCGATCTATCTCCCATTTTAATGGGGTGTATCACATTTCAAGAAAAACACATTAGCCATAAAAGTTTCCCATTGAAACCAAAAGTAATTTGATACAAAACATAGGTTTTAACGTTATATAGTTAATTGTTTCAAATAGATTCTTAATAAAATGAAAATATTCAATGTAAAACACATGCACATTAACATATAATTATGATATTTTCCTTTCTTTCCAACTTAGTGGACATCCTTCTAGAAAAATCCCTTTTAATGAAGCAGATATATCCATAGTGATCCACTGATATTTGTTCGCCAACAACTATTCCATTTTGGACTTATATATCTCAAAACTAGCTCATTGAATTTATGCATCTATATCTCTAAAATACTTAACTATTTTATTACACCATAGGAATCATTACGATATATCTCCCATTTTAATAGGGTCTATCACATTTCGAGAAAAACACATTATCCATAAAAGTTTCCGATTGAAACCAAAAGTGATTTGATACAAAACATAGGTTTTAACCTTATATAGTTAATTGTTTCAAATAGATTCTTAATAAAATGAAAAATATTCAATGTAAAACACATGCATTAACATATAATTGTGATATTTTCCCTTCTTTCCAACTTAGTCCATCCTTCTAGAAAAATCCCTTTTAATGAAGTAGATATATCCATAGTGATCCACTGATATTTGTTCACCAACAACTATTCCATTTTGGACTTATATATCTCAAAACTATGCTCATTGAATTTATGCATCTATATCTTTAAACTACTCAACTATTTTATTTCACCATAGGAATCAATTCGATATATCTCCCATTTTAATGGGGTCTATCACATTTCGAGAAAAACACATTAGCCATAAAATTTTCCCATTGAAACCAAAAGTAATTTGATACAAAACATAGGTTTTAACCTTATATAGTTAACTGTTTCAAATATATTCTTAATAAAATGAAAAATATTCAATGTAAAACACATGCATTAACATATAATTGTGATATTTTCCCTTCTTTCCAACTTAGTCCATCCTTCTAGAAAAATCCCTTTTAATGAAGCAGATATATCCATAGTGATCCATTGATATTTGTTCACCAACAAATATTCCATTTTGGACTTATATATCTCAAAACTATGCTCATTGAATTTATGCATCTATATCTTTAAACTACTTGAAACTATTTTATTACACCATAGGAATCATTTCAATATATCTCCCATTTTAATGGGGTCTATCACATTTCGAGAAAAACACATCAGCCATAAAAGTTTCCCATTGAAACCAAAAGTAATGTGATACAAAACATAGGTTTTAACCTTATATAGTTAATTGTTTCAAATATATTCTTAATAAAATGAAAAATATTCAATGTAAAACACATGTACATTAACATATAATTGTGATATTTTCCCTTCTTTCCAACTTAGTCCATCCTTCTAGAAAAATCCCTTTTAATGAAGCATATATATCCATAGTGATCCACTGATATTTGTTCACCAACAACTATTCCATTTTGGACTTATATATCTCAAAAATATGCTCATTGAATTTATGCATCTATATCTTTAAACTACTCAACTATTTTATTACACCATAGGAATCATTTCGATATATCTCCCATTTTAATGGGGTCTATCACATTTCCCATTTTAATGGGGTCTATCACATTTCGAGAAAAACACATTAGCCATAAAATTTTCCCATTGAAACCAAAATTAATTTGATACAAAACATAGGTTTTAACCTTATATAGTTAATTGTTTCAAATAGATTCTTAATAAAATGAAAAAATTTCAATGTAAAACACATGCATTAACATATAATTTACTCGAGAAACCCAAAACGAGAAGATCATTTTTTTTATTAGTATATTAATTTTTAGACCATCAGACACACACACACACACACACACATATGTATGTATGTATATATGTATATATCCCACGACAATTATAAACTACCAATCCATTACCTTGGATCAGATAAAAATTTAGTTCTTTAACTGAAACTGTAGAACCATGGGGTAAACTACCATGCACTAGAAAAATGCTAAAAGAAAAAACCATGTGATGAAAACCATCATAAAGGGAGAATTTGTTTTTCCCAAAAACGTTTTTTTGAGGCACTACCCCTGAACACCTGTGTGTGGGGAATTTTTCGTCTATATGAAACCCTAAAGTTGGGGTCCTTTCCTCCCATTTTATTCCCACCACTATGCTTAGAAAAATATATAGTGCATGGAGTATTCACATAAAGAATATAACATGTACCAAACATCCAATAATTCTCCTTAATGTGACCATCAATGTTGCAATGGTTAGAATTATTTCTACACTTGCATGGATTTGCGTGTATATTTGTGTCTCCTTTACAGTTCTTGTTCCCTCAGCCTTCAAGATTATTGGTGCTATTTTTCTTCAACCTTAAATTTACCATTTATTTTGGCCTATGGTTTCTAGATAATGTGTGTATACACTTGCTGGCTCATACATTATTATCCTTAAGCTTGGAAAAATCCACTTATTTTAGCAGATGGTTATATAGACCCCATATATAACCCAAGGAGTACGCTTGGGTAGTGGTTATAAAATATAATTTGGATAGCATACTTCAAAATGTACATTTGGGCTCTTAAAGTCCTCATCCAATAATATGACCATATTTTTGAACTTATTACACTCTTATACACCCTTATGTCTATGTAACGTAGTGTGAGTGATTCCACGGGTCCTCTATACACTTCATAGGGTATAATTAGGACAGGTAGTGTTAACTTCTACAAGTTCTATAGGAAGAGTCTGTAAAGGGCCAGGTAGCCTCTGGATCTCATCTTTTATGAAAGGTGACATATCCAGTAAATGCCCCTACAGTCAATCTCTGGAATAGATCTAAATAGAAGTTCTTCATTTTAATATCCATAAACCACAACCACTTTAAGGCCAACTATGTACGTGTGTAATTTCTCCCATAAATTCTTAGGCAAAGTTTTTAAAGCATACATGTCATGTTGGTTTTCTCCCATTAAATTTAAAGCATGTTTTTTGTAAGTGCATAAAACAATTTTTCAAACCATGTAAATGTCATTTCTCCCACAAACTAAAGGCTTTCTCTCATTAATTCAAGGCCAAATTTAAGGCCTAAAATTGAAGCTAAAGTGGCTAAACTCTCATAGGATTTTGAACTTCCATAGGATTTTAGTCTGTATGTTGAGTGTTAACTTCTACAAGTTCTAAAGGCAGAGTCTATAAAGGGCCAGGTAGCCTCCGGATCTCATCTTTTCTCAAAGGTGGCATATCTAGTAAATGCCCCTACAGTCAATCTCTGGAACATATCTAAATAGAAGTTCTTAATTTTAATATCCATAAACCATTACCACTCTAAGGAAAACCTTGTACATGTGTCATTTCTCCCTTCTCCCATAAAGTTTTAGGCAAACTTTAATGCATGTGTCATTTCTATTTCATTTCTCCCACAAACTCATAAACGTGTGACTTTGGACATAACTAGTTGTTTTAGTAAGTGCATAAAATAATTTTACAAACCATGTAAATTTCATTTATCCCACAAACTAAAGGCTTCCTCCCATTAATTCAAGGCAAATTTGAAGGCCTAAAAACTTAACCTAAAGTGGTTGAACTCTCATAGGATAGTATCCCCCAAACTCAATGCTTTCCCCCATTAATTCAAGGCAAAATTTAAGGCTTAAAAACTAAACGTTGTTTTAGTAAGTGCATAAAATAATTTTGCAAACCATGTAAATGTCATTTCTCCCACAAACTAAAGGCTTCCTCCCATTAATTCAAGACAAACTTTATGGCCTAAAAACTGAACCTAAAGTGGTTGAACTCTCATAGGATAGTATCCCCAAACTCAAGGCTTTCCCCCATGAATTCAAGGTAAACTTTAAGGCCTAAAAACTGAACGTTGTTTTAGTAAGTGCATAAAATAATTTTGCAAACCATGTAAACATCATTTCTCCCACAAACTAAAGGCTTCCTCCCATGAATTCAAGACAAAATTTAAGGCCTAAAAACTGAACCTAAAGTGGTTGAACTCTCATAGGATAGTATCCCAAAACTCAAGGCTTTCCCCCATTAATTCAAGGCAAACTTTAAGTTCTAAAAACTGAACCTAAAGTGGCTGAACTTCCATAGGATTTTATTTTTTTGGTTGAGTCTTAACTTCTACAAGTTCCAAGCTCTCGATCTCATCCTTTCTTAAGGCATGTTATTGAACTAGATGTGATTTATGCCATAAATTTTAAGGCAAAATTTCATGCAAACCATGCATGAACCATGTATATGTGTCATAAATATCCCTTAAACTATAGGAAATGAAATATTTAACGCATCTCATTTCTACATGTGAATTCTACCATAAAATTTAAGTCAAACTTTAAGATAAACCATGCACATGTCATTTATCTCATGCACATGTGTCATTTCTCCCATGCATTTTCACTAAATATCAATTTAATATATATTTTTATTGAATTTGTTTTTTTTCCAGGGATAAAAAACCCACTAAATATGGTTGAAAAATGGAAATTATGCATACTTGCTATCCAAATACAGGGAAAGCAATGATTACATATGTGCTTTCCAATATTGCGACTAGAAAAGTCTTCCAAAGAAAAATGAATATATCGAGAAGAACAACAAACAACGACGCATATTATATTGCATTGATAGAAGGCTTGGGAACAACTATGAAGTATGGATCAAATGGAATTGTAGTTTTCACCAATTCTGAACTTGTGTGCAACCAGATGAATGGCGTGTACCAAGTTAAGAAGGAGAGGCTAAAATAACTGCATGGAATATAAAACAATATTGTTAGCCAATTTCAATTTTTTAGTATAAGACATTGTACAAATGTGAATAAGATGTCTGGTGATCTATTGCGTGGGGCAATGCCAATTCAATATTCATCTATCAAAGATGAATTAATAGATGAATTATAATTATATGGGGCAATGCCAATGCAAGATTCATCTCTCAAAGATGAATTAGTTTTGAGACGTTCCTCTTCAAAAATTCAAGATTCATCTCTCAAAGATGAATTAGTGTTGAGACACTCTCCTTCAAAATTTATTGATGGACATTATAACATATCTTGGATATGTGTGTGTTTTGTACTTATAAATGCATCTTTTTTAATGACCATGTGTTTTTTTCAATTATATACCAAGTGTGCTCCCACCACACCATGTAAAGCACAACTTGGTGAACTTCACATTTGCAACAAGTGGTGAACTTCACATTTTTATAAAATTAAAATGTGAGGACTTCAACAAATTTTTGTTTAAATGGAGTTTCACGCTTCTTTTTTAATGACCATGTGTTTTTTTCAATTTTATACCAAGTGTGCTCCCACCATGTAAAGCACAATTTGGTGAACTTAACATTTTTATAAATGTTTTTGCTTAAATTGAGTTTCACACATCAATTAGTGCTTTGAAATTTGTGTTTTACATAATTTGTGTACACTAAATTACATTAATTTTCTGAAATTTATTTTGAATTTATTTTAAATAGTAATTTAAAAAAATAATTGTAAATGTCCACCGTAGATATATATATCATGGAGGATGAACGACAAAGATCAACAGAATCCCATATCTCTACGAGAGAGGGAGATCAGGGATCGAGGGATGTTCATGATATTTAAATATAATATTAAATCTCCATGCATACATGTGTGTACATATTGAATTGATTTTTTATCAACTTTGTGAGTTAAATTAGTTGTTAATAAGTTTCATTTTTTTATTTTTTAGGAGCTAAGAGGAGAAGGGTCTCTACTCCACCAATGGAGCATGCCCGTGGTTCACCCAGTCATGGTATGGTTTACGTAATTTAATCAATGAATATATACATGTATTTATATGTATGAATGTATTTTTGAATTGATTATAAATTCATATTTGTTTATGAAGCTTCTCTCTCATCTTGAGAGGATGGTGTTGGTTCAAATCCCCTTAGAGGGCCATCAATAAGTGCTAGCAGGTTGCGTGCAAGTGGTGATATTTATTCCCCAAGAGGCCAATCAACGGATGGTCATTTTTGTTCTTAGCAGGGTCATTCTGGTTCTCAACAGTCTCAGGGTGGGCAAGATGCTAGCCAACCACATCGAGATGGCCATCAATTTGAATATTTTTTTCATTCAATTTGTGAAAATTTGTTTACATGTGTTTTTTCTAATATAAAATTTTTTATATATTGATGAAGATGCTGAAAATGCTCCAAATGTTGGTCAAAAAAGTCGTAGGGAAAAACGCATCATTCAAGAAGAAAGTTGTCCACCCACCACGACTTATCCGGCCAACATTTCTGATATACCTTGGGAAAGAAACATGCAACAATGCACGTTAGAAAGGTGTCAACATGTTCATGCAAAATTGCAGAGAGATCTTGTGGCTTTGACTCTACTTGCTGAGAGTCGACAAAGCTTGAAAATAGTTACACACTCTTTAGGTGAACTAGTAGATGTGTACCGAAAGCTTAGGCCAACCACTGATACTTTTGTAGAATTCATGAGAAAAAGAAAGGAAACAGTGATGGGTCTCGATAAATGGAAGGTTGTTAAAGAAAGAGTTACAACAACAATGGCAAAGTCTATGTTTAATGTCAAATAAGGGTCGAAAAGAAAGATGCTGAAGGTGAAATATTTCAAGCACCCTGATATAGCTCACTATTTGTATGATACACACCTTGTGGCCTATGGAAGACTCCCATGGAACGACGAGGTTCCGCTTTATTTTGCAAAGTTATTTTATGCAAAATTATTTTTGCAAATGAAACCAAATTACAATGACTTTCCCTCTGAATTTTTTGGTCCTGGGAAAGGTCGATTGTGTGACCGTAGGGGTGCTAGGCGTGATGCTGAGTTGCCTCACCCTGAGCCACCATTGGTTATTCGACCTGTTCGTGTCAAAACTTTGCGGTCAGAGATGGAAGCCACTTCTCAAATTAGTCGAGAAGCAAGGGATGCCATCATCGACAATGTTCACAGTGGATTGGGTGGAGTCAATGTTTGTCTGAATCGACAAAGAGCACATGAGAATGTACGCGCTAATTTTGTGTATTATACAGATGAAGAGATTGACAACATGAGTGTTGAAGATCTCAAAACATATGCAAAGAATTGTCGCAATGGTTGGCATGACCTAATTTTTCATGAGGAAGAGGGCATGGGAATGGTATGTGTTAATGGTTAGGGTTAAATTATTTTAACACATGTACAATTTGTAATAAATACATATATACATACATTTATTTCTATACATTAATCTAACAAAAATGTATCATTATATGTTAACAGCATTTGCAGTTGTTATGCTTGATGAATGAAGAAAATGTTAATATCACGTTCGGAGCCTCTGGTTCAAACAATCAAGATGGGTCTCACCATCAAGATATGTTGGCAAATGTTAGTGTTTTTTAAGTGATATTTTTAAAATAAATAATTGTGCACACATGTACATGTACATATATATAATAAAAAGTTTTAACATATTCCGATTCTGTCCAATGTTTTTGGGATGGCAGTACCTTCTTATTCCTTGGGAGATGTACCTTCTACTTCCTTAGGAGATGTGCCAGATCCACAACAACAAATATGGACAATTTTTCACTTTTAAAATTTATGTTTTTAAGTTATATATTCCACCTCAAAAAGTTCCATTAAAAAATGAGATATATCTATATCTTGAGTTATTTAAATTTTTTGAATTTTAGGTTTTTGGAGATTTTCTTTCTGAACCACTCTTAGGAGATGTGCCAAATCCACCAGCACAAGTATTCAATTTTTCACTTAAATATATATATGTTTTTAAGTTATAAGTTATAAATTGAAGTTTAAAAGTTTTATTATAAATTGAGATCTAGAGATTTTGAGTTATTTTAATTTTTTTGAATTTTAGGTTTTTGGAGATTTTCTTTTGGAGCCTCTCTTAGGAGATGTGCCAAATCCACCAGCAGAAGTATTCAATTTTTCACTTAAATATATGTTTTTAAGTTATAATTTATAAATTGAAGTTTAAATGTTTTATTATAAATCGAGATCTTGATCTTGAGTTATTTTATACTTCTATTTTTTTTGAATTTTAGGTTTCTATAGAGGATTTCTTTTCTCCATGGACTCTGGCGATGGAGATAGGAACATCCACACCATTTCAACCATTTGAAAAAGTTGTCTAACCTTTTTTTAATATTATTGAAAATAAGTTTATATATGAATTTTAATTTGAAATTTTTTAATATATATATATATATATATATATATATATATATACATGTATATTGTACAGTTTACTATTGAAGATGTTCACGTGGGAGAAGTTTTAGTGGATGAGCAAAAAATGGAGAGGGAACCTCATGAGGTATTGCATGATTTTTTTTTATATTTTGTTTTTTACATGAAGTTCTATATATTCTCACTCAATTTTAAAACATCAAATTTTAATGTTTGTACACATTGTGTATAGGTTCCCCATGCTTCGCAGGATAGCTCGAGGATTGAGACTTTGCTGGGAAAGACACTACATCCATCTGTATTTGATGGATAATGCACATGCACTATTTGATGGATGATGCACATGCACACGTGCAACATTATATTTTCAATAGATTTAGTCTTAAATTTACTTTTTTATATATAGTCTTATCTAGATGCAGTCATATATAACTTGATACTTGATACTTGATACTTGTGAGATCTACAAATTTTGGACATATTTTATGTGAACTACATTTGGTACATGTGAATGTGATATATAATGTTTTTAAAACTTAATTTTTGGATGGTTGAACTACATTTTGCATGTGAAGTAATGTTACAATGTTATGTATAATTTGTTTTGTTTTTAAAACTCAAGTTTTGGATGGTTGAACTACATTTGGCATGTGATGTGAAGTAATGTTGTGTTAAATAATTTGTTTTGTTTTTAAAGTGTTATGGTTGAACTACATTTGGCATGTGAAGTAATGTTACTTGATACTTGATACTTGTGATCTATAATGTTTTGTTTTTAAAAAGTTTTGATACTTGTGATTTATAATGTTTTGTTTTTATAACTCAAGTTTTGGATGGTTGAACTACATTTGGCATGTGAAGTAATGTTGTGATCTATATTAATGTTTTTCTTTTGAAAAACTCAAGTTTTGGATAGTTGAACTACATTTGGCATGCAAAGTATTGTTGTGTTATAATTTGTTTTGTTTTTAAAACTTAAGTTTTGGATGGTTGAACTACATTTGGTATGTGAAATAATGTTGTGATCTATATTAATGTTTTGCTTTTGAACTACATTTGGCATGTGAAGTAATGTTGTGTTATAATTTGTTTTGTTTTTAAAACTTAAGTTTTGGATGGTTGAACTATATTTGGCATGTGAAGTAATGTTGTGATATATATTAATGTTTTTCTTTTGAACTACATTTGGCATGTGAAGTAATGTTGTGATGTATAATGTTTTGTTAAATTAAACCTTAAGTTTTGGATGGTTGATCTACATTTGGCATGTGATATAATGTTAAATGTTTTTATTGGATAGTTGAACTACAATTGGCATGGCATATGAAGTAATGTTGTGATATAATCAAAAAGTTTTTAAAACTCAAGTTTTGGATGGTTGAACTACATTTGGCATGTGATTATGATATTATGTTTTGTTTTTAAAATTCCAGTTGTCATTTTCCAAACAAAAAGAAATTCACATGAATATATGTACATGTAGAAATGATTTTACACATGTTTGAATATTTATGTTAAAATGATTGAAGTACAATACATACATACATACATACATACATACATACATACACATATATATATATATATATATATATATATATATATATATATATATAAACAATCGTAAAATTTTAGGTCTTGTTAGATGTGTCAAACAATCATAAAAATTTAAAAATGCATTCTATAATGTATATATATCCAGTACGTGCAACATGTTTAATCAATGCACATAGAAAAGCTACTTGAATAGTTAATTGCATTCTAGAACATATATATTCAGTAAGTGAAACATTTTTCATCAATGCACATAGTAAAACTACTTGAATGGTTAATTGCATTCTAGAACATATATATATCCAATACGTGCAACATTTTTCATCAATGCACATGGAAAAGCTACTTTCAATTAATTTCCTAGAACATGTATATATCCAGTACGTGAAACATTTTTCATCAATGCACATAGAAAAACTACTTTCAGTTAATCTCATTCTAGAAAATATATATCCAATACTTGCAAAATTTTTCATTAATGCAAATAGAAAAGATACTTTCAATTTTAATTGCATTCTATAATATATATATATATATATATATATATATATATATATCCAATACTTATAGAACATATATATCCAGTACTTGCAAAATTTTTCATCAATCCACATAGAAAAGCTACTTTCAGTGAATTTCATTCTAGAACACATATATATCCAATACATGAAAAACATTTCATCAATGCATGTATATAAAAGCTACTTTCAGTTGATACTAGTGTGCATGTACCAAAACAATGTACATGTGAAAACACTTGCACAAATAACATAACAAGGCAGCTCAATTTTTAGTTGAGTTTTGGAAGTTCTAAAACATGAATCCAAAGAGAAGAAATTCTTGGGAATTTCAATCAAAAAAATTCCAATGGAATGCCATCTTCAATGATCTGTTCATGATCGGATTTTGAAATTTTCCATTTCTTATTTTCATTTTTTTCTTTGATTGAACCTCTATCAACTTTATATGTGCTGAACACACCAAGTGATTATATTGACAACTTATGACATTGGTTTCATAGTCCTCAAAGTAAACAAAATCCCCACTTTGGTTAGTTTGTCATAAAAAATAACCTTTCAGTATAATAGATCCTCTTTCATATGGAAACCCGTGATCATTATAGTTTTCTAATAATTTCATTTTTCATTTAGTACAATGCATCAAATAATAATTCACATTTTTATCATTTTCAGTAGGTGCAATTACAACAAAAACATCTCCTGCATAATAAAACAAACTTAACAAAATTATGTATTTAAATTTATTTCTAGATCTTTATCATTTGAAATCAATTCAAATGTTAGCTTCTCTAACAAGATCAGAAACTCAATCACCATCATATGATATTGTAGTCTCCTCTGATTTCATTTCTTCAAACATTGCAACGAACATTTTCCCCTTTGTATTTAGCTTTGTATGTTTCCAATATTTTACATAAATTTTGTTTTCACAAACATCATTGGATTCTGTGTTGTCTATGCAAACATGACAAAAACAAGAATATTTTCTTTTATCCAATGCAAATACATTTATGGACAACTTTGTTTTAATTGAATGCAATTTTCAAGTCCCTTTTATTGTTTCAATGTCATTTCCAATCAATCTATCTACATCTTCAATCCCAATATGCCACGAAAACCTATATATGGAAAATTCAAAGAAGAATGTAAATATGATATCAAAATACCATCAAATATAATCATTGTGATAAATGTACATTTTTTAAAATTAGATATCCAATAAAAATTAAATTGAATGTACCTTCACACTTCCCTTCAAAGGTTACTCTCATGGCTTACAGCAACGATGCAACATTGAACAACTTATTTAGCATCCACAAGTCAGTTTGTAGAGGGGTTCCTTTGATATATTCGAAGTGTTCGTTTTATGAACTCCCCTACAGCGTCATGTTCTCCTTTTCCATGGCTAGTCTCAAAGAAATTCCAACAATGTTTAATGCAGGTTCTCTTATGAAGACAACACAACCAGAAGAATGATCATGAAGATTTGAATTGACCTACGCATCCATACGACCATATTCAATTTTCATTTAATTTCATTCCACGACTTTTCAAGGAGTCATCAATCTTTCCAAAATAGTGTTGTACAAAATATGTATCATGTGTATGATTGTCACTGATATAAAAGTGATATTCTTTAATAACATGTTGATTTTAATTGGTGCTTTCTATATGATCAATTTTTTGTTCAGCATGTCTATATAGAATATGAATGAGCATGGATACTTGGCCAGGATGATAGTATTCACTCTGACTTTCTTTTTTTGGAACAAATGTGTAGTTTTTTGCAAAATCAATTACTGACAAAATGGTCCCTGGTGGAAAAAATTCATGAGATTTTTTGAATTTCAAGTCTTTCCATCGAGCTCTATGGGAATTCTTGGTGTATTTATAAATTTCTGCCTCAAACTTTCTCAAAAAATCTATCACAAAAATTTCTTCTTCTTGTAATTCAATTCTTTTAGCACTATTTGAACCTTGAATCGATGTATGGATATATTCATATCTCTTCCATTTCACTTTCATGTTGGAAAATGATTGATCATTTATATCAGTACGATATCTGTTTTGAAATTTAGTCAAATTTCCACAATCATCGCATTTTTTACCACCAACACATTTCTTTTCGTAAAATAATTCATCGCTTTCTCTTCCACATAGAATTTGAGATATGAAATCACGAATAGTGGAAGGAGGAGGTGAATCTTTCCAAAATTTTCTACCAAAATTAAGGAATGTGTCATAATATAACTCAAATTCCACATGATAACGACAACAACAAGTGTCGCGTACGGTGATAGGTTTTACATACCATAGTTTTTCTTGAACAAAAGCACTAATTGAGACATGAATTTCACGATTCTCTTATTTTAACTTGTTGAACAACTCTATCTGAGTGGTTTCCAAGAATTTTTTTTCATGTTCTTCGTACTGATTTCGTGTTATTCTTCTTCGCATCACATCCCTTGCATTTGGTGAAACACGTGAATTTTTCTTCCAATATTCATATATTGTTTTTTTTAACATTTTCTCCAAATCTATCTTTGTATAGTTGCCTACAAATAGCTCTCCAACAAGCGAGTTCATCATTTACATCTATTTGCAACCGAAATTTCTGATGTTTGTGCAAATTTTTTCATGAGGTTCCTAATGCTCGTGCCATAGATTTTACCAAGCGATTCTCTTTAGTACTTGATGAAACCACTGCCATATGTATTGCTCTACATACAACTGAAACATTTTTCTGTCTAGATCTTCTAATTGAATTTATAGCACTATTTATATTTTGTATCACATTTTCCTTCATTTTTTTATCTTTTGTTGATTTTTGAATACCCAATAAAGTCGTAGCTTCTTTTAATTTCCTTAATGATAGGAGACCTTTCAACATTTGGGCTTGAACTGTCACATTTTCCTTTATGAAGTACGTATCAAAAATGTGTTTAACACGATATCATATAACATGGTAAGCTCTTTTATCTCCATATGTGTGAGTGTCAACATTTTCTAACATCTCATCATCGACATTGATTTCATCTGTACATATTCGAATGAATAGTACATAATAAGTTTACATATTCAATAAATAACTAAATTAATAAATATATGTATAATTTCAATAATACATGCATGTGTTCAACATATATATATATACATAGACATGCCTTGTGATTCAATTTCTTCACTTGAATTTCTTTCAACATTTTCACCATCTTCAATCATTGGTTCAATATCTCTTTCACTTTCTCTTTCAAAATTTTGTATCTCATCATCAATGTTTTTAGGAATATCTCTCTCTGTTTACATTGCAAAATATTTTTCAAATTAGTTCATCAAATAAAAATTAAGCTTCACATTTTACACTAGGAAAATTTTAAATATCAAATTCATAATATTTACATTTACATACCTGCTTCAACTTCTAGTTGAGGTTGATTTTCCCTTTCAATATTTGAGAGTGCTTCTCTCTTTCTTTTGCAAGATTCTCTCGTCTCTTCTCTACGTTCCTCAGGGTCTCTTTTTCGATCATATTTTATAGCGCAATTCCTTTGATTTCCCAGGATAATAGAGTATGAAATTCAAAAAATTTCCTTCAAAAATTTAGACAAAAACTCAATTACAAAAAACATCACAAAAGATTTAATTTTTAAAAAAAAGTCATTTTAAAATTTTTGCAAAAAATACATACTTCAATCCAAAACACTCACTTTAAAAAATCCGAGAAAAAAATGTCTTGTAAAAATGAAATGAAGCTCAAAATATTTCCTTCATAGTCCTATAAAAAAAATTCATTTAAAAAGTTAGACAAAAACTCATTTTAAAAAATCATTATAAAAGATCTACTTCAACCCAAAACACATACTCTAAAAAAATGTCACTTAAAAATATACCTCCAAAAAATGTCCATTGAAAATTAATTCCAACTTCTTAAAAAATGCCACTTTAAAAAATACTTCAAAAAAGCCTCTAAAAAAATATCACTTTAAAAAATACCTCCAAAAAATTTCCTTTGAATATTAAGCCTAAAAAGAGTCCTTTTGAAATTAAGCTAAAAAAATTCCGTTGAAAATTAAGCCCAAAACCTCTAAAAACATTGAAAACTAAGCCCAAATCCATACCTTCTAAAAAAATGAAGCCCAAAAAACATCCAAAAAATGTATCACATACCTCCAAGAAATGTCCTTTGAATGTAACGTCCTTTGAATGTACCTTCAAGAAAAGTCCTTAAACCCAAAACAATCCTTTGCAAAAATTTCCTTTGAATGTACCTCCAAGAAAATTCTTTAAACCCAAAACAATCCTTTACAAAAATGTCCTTTGAATGTACCTCCAAGGAAAGTCTTTAAACCCAAAACAATTCTTTGCAAAATTAGACCAAGACCTTTGCAAAATTAGACCAAATGTGCAAAAATATGTGAAAATAATGAATGCTTTCGCGACAATTTATATTGTCGCGAAATGTTTTTTTTGAAGGGCTTTGTGGTATTTTCCAGTCGACGGAAAGTCAGGTAAAATTTCGGCCAAAATTTTATAAAAAATTCGGCCGAACTTTTATGTCATTAGACTTAACGGACCGTTGGCACAAAAAACAACTTGGCCGAACTTTTTTAAGAGTTCGGTCGAACTAACACGTCCACAATTACGCAGAGCCAAGCTCTGAATACATATCTTCAACTTTGGATTGATTAAACTCCATGAAACATTCTGAATTAACTGTTGGGACCAAGACAAGCATTTTCAGAATTCAATCTACTTTCAGGAAATATAACTTTTATGGAATTTCATAAATATTTACTAATTTTAATTAATTTTGTAATAAACTGGGCGCAAAAAATTTCCGAAGGTCATTATGATTCAGTGAAATCATAATTTTGTATCTTCCAAAATACACTGTAAAAAAAATTGAAAAAATTATGGTGCATTACATTGGTCCGTCGTTTGTAATGGGTAGTTTTTAGATTTCTAGTTTATAACTTATATGTTAATAAATTTCGTGTGTCGTGAAACATATTTAAAAGATGCAGTTTTTTCATATAGGACCAGTTCAAAAAATTCTAGTAATTATGATATGCATTAGTTGGCTTTGTAAATATAATGAAACCAAAGTAGACTCTCTCTAGATTTTTGTAACACATTTTGTTTCTAAAAAATACAAATTTTCAAAGAATACAGCAGTGTGAATTAACATGGATTCTTATGAATCCTTTGATTGTTAAAAAACACACACTCAAAGAAATGCTAAGTTGACATATCAAATGTGTATAAAAAAATTCCAAAAAACAAGTAATAGAAAGCTAATAAAGTTTCTCACAACTTTTATTTTTATCGCAAAATGAAATTCTAAACAGAAAAATTGTTTTGCCTTGCTTTTCTGAAAAAGGGGTTCTAGGGAGGAGAAGACCACTGTCAAGGAAGCAGCGGCAAGAACAACAAGATCCAGATCAGCTGTTGACAACAAAAAAAACTTGGATAAACTTGTTGAAGCTATAGCCCACATGGAAGGAAGGTAAAATGGTTTTTTGATACAAATACCTTTTTGCTTATCAATCACAATTTTGAACAACAACTTAGATTTCAAGGAATATAAGTCTGCACAGGTTTTTCAACATTTTTTGTGAATTTTTGAAAAAGAAACAGAGTGCTACCAGAAATTTCGATAGCATTCCATTTTTTGCATAGTTACAGGTTTTTTTCTGGAATTTATGGTAGCGCTTGTTTTAACTAAATTTTGACACCTGTCAGCAAATTTTTTGAGCCAGTTAAGGAACGATAAGGACCCATAATCAAATGGATATAACAAGTGATGGTGAAATATAGTTATGAGGTTGTTGTAAGTATTATCAAATGGAGATACATGGTTATTTAAAGACCAAAGACACAAGGAGACAAATCAACAGAATAAGGGGTAGCATGACAACACATTCAACATTTCAACCCATATTTCTTCTCTTCTTTATTCTACATCTTTCCTTTCAATTAGATTTTGATGGGATATGGTTGTAATGTCTTTTGACACCTGTGTAATGTTAGGAATAATGTTTCCTTATTCTTAGAAGAGATGGAGTTGGTGCCTCTCTTTCTATATATACCATTTGTAAATACCATTTCCAGGTTGGATGTTGTTCTACCTAAACACTGAATATCATAAAGAAAAGCTTTTTTTACTTGATGCTGGAGGATTTTGTGACTCAAGGACCATCTAATATATGGTGTGTCTTCTTTCTTTTTTAATTTATTCTAAATTATGAGTTGCAACAACTAGTAAGGTTTGAGTGAGAAACTATTAAAGGATTTAATAGTAAATTATCTATTTTTAGTTTTCTACAAATTATATATGTGTTGTAGAACATGTGAGTGAAGATTTCATAAATGATTTGTGGAATAAATTTTACATGCAATCTACTTTCCGAATTTTGTTTACTTTGCATAAACATAGTTTGTCTAAAGAGCCATCATCATAGTTGTGTGATTGATTATCAACTATCCATCTTCTTCATTTGCTACACTCTCCTCCATATACTACTTATTTACCCATATAGTTTATACTTGCCACAACTTGCCAAATGCATGAAAGTCTTAAATAATATAAAAATCATTTCAAAATCTTTGAGAAGCCATCCCACCACTCAAACAACCTTTTAAAATTTGAAATGAACTATGATGTGTAAGGCTTACTCCTTTTGCAGTCAAGGAGTGACTCCTAGTGCTAACATATTTGGTGTCATTGCCAGGGAGGCGAATTGAAGTTTCTCCCTGGGTGGCTGAAAAAGTTATAAGTATGGTTCTCAAGTTTACAATTCCAGCTGTCTTTATAGACTACTTTACACCTAGCAACTCCATTGTTGAGGTTATGGATCCTAGAAGGACTAGAACCAGGGATAACACATATTCCCCTTTGATAATCCTAGTTTCTGACCTTGAAAAGCTAATTAAGAAAAAGAGTAAGAAAATTTTTGCTTCCTCTACTACTGTTTCCTCAAAGGTTGTCCCTAAAGAAGTCCAGCAAACTTTATCCCCTAATCTTGCAAAAAATCCTATACCTCCTTTTTTTTCCAACCAACAAAGAGTCTCTACATCACAAGTTGGTGCTTCATCATCTATCGTTCACAATCCACCAATTTTTGTTCCAAAAATCCCAACAACTCACACCATGGCAGCTCCAAACCCACCCCCTAACCGAATGGATTCAATTGTTGATGCAAGGTATGCCCCTTTGGTTTTACGTCAGCCTATGAATGCATTACCTGCAGGAGATTATATCAAGTACATGCCTAAGTTTAGTGGTGGGGGATAGGTAACAACTGAAGAATACCTTGCTAGTTTTTATGCTTATGCTGACAATCTGAATATTGAGCATGAAGATGTCTAGATGAGAGTTTTTGTTCAGAGTCTCTAGGGTGATGTTAGTAAATGGTTCAGATCCTTGACAACTGGTAGCATCACTGGAATTGAAAACCTAGATGATACATTTTTAAGGAAATGGGGTGATAAGAAAGATTTTATGTATTATATCACTAAATTTGGTGCAATAAAGAGAAAAGAAGGAGAATCCATTTCTGATTTTTATAAGAGATTCAATAATATGTATAATAAAATACCTACTGAAATCAAGCCTACTGAGCTTCAACCAAAATCACTTATCCCGGTGCCTTTGATCGTGAATTTTTTTTATTATTGGGAGAAAAAGATCTACAACGCTAACACAAATGCAGGACAATGCAGTGAAGGTAGAATCTAATGTGTTAGTAGCTGATAGGCGTAGAGGAGGGATTGGCATAGAAAAAGAAAACAAAATTCTGAATTTCAACTTCAGGAACTTCAGACATAGATCCTAAGTTAGATGAGCTGACCAAGATGGTCAATTCATTGACTACTGATATGTCCAAGCTCAAGATGGAAGCAAGACTAGGTACTACTAGAAATATTTCATTTTATCAGCCTAATAGGCAAGAATTTAGAAGACCTATTTCTCCTCAAATTTTGTAGCAAGAAAGGAGAGATGTTGATGATCAAAAAGTGCAGCCTCCTTTGCATAATGCTATATTTGAAGATGAAGAGGAAGCTGAAAGGTTGGAGAAAGTTGTTGATATCAATTTTATGAGAGATAAAGAAGGGTTGATTCATCTTACACAAGCAAAGTATGAAGATTTCATGTCATATACTCAGAATAATGAAGTGATTCCTGATCATTCCATGATTGCAGCTGATAAACAAAGCATATAAAATCTCAGATCAAAGAATATTGATCATAATCCAAAGCCTATTGAACAGCCCGAGAAGAATAAGGCCATAGTTAAAATTCCAACATAAAAACAAGTTGTTGAACCAAGCAGACCAGAAATTCCGGTAGCAGTTAATACTCCTTCACTTGAGGTAAAAATCTCTCACAAACTGCCCCATGTTTTCAATTTTGAAAATGAGATACAAATGATAAATATTCACGTTCCTCTTGTAGAACTTGTGAAAAATGATGACTTCAAAAATACCTTTATGAAATCTCTTCAACCTCCACCTACCAAAGTAGCTTCTGATTTTGTTAACCTTCAAGATGACAAGCCCACTATTATTTTAGGTCCATTGGTAGAAGAAAAATATGACTCTACCCCTCCTTTCTATCTATGTTTTAATATTCATGATAATATATTGCACAATTTCCTAATGGAATCTGGAGCCTCACATAATTTAATGCCCAAGGTAGTCACAGATGAACTAGGTCTTGAAGTAACTAGAGAATACCAAGATCTCTACTCCTTTGATTCTCATAACTTTCAATGCCTTGGTGTCATCAAATATCTTGCAGTAATCCTTTTTCAGTTACCCAGGAGAGGGATGGTGATGGATATTATTGTAGACGACATTCCTCCTAGGTTTGGCATGTTACTTTCTAGGTCATGGATTAGAAGGTTGGGAGGAACTTTGCAAATGGATCTCACTTATGCTACTGTCCTTGTTTTTGGAGGAGAACAAAGAATAATTTATAGATAAGCTCAGCTGGCATATATCATTACTGACAGCAAAGACCCCACTAATCATCCAATTTATGCTAGAACAAATGATGTTGGTTCAAGCATTTTACACATGGATAATGATGTCCTATATGCAAAAAAAATTCTGATTTTGAAGCCTGCTGAAAAAAAAATCATGCATGAGGGTTCCCAACTATGGATAATGTATTTTGATGGCTCATGTTCTAAAGAAGAAGTTGGTGCAAGAATAGTTCTCATTTCTTATTTCAAAGAAAGCTCCACTTTTTCTTTCAAATTTGAATTTGAAGCAACTAACAATGTGGTTGAGTATGAAGCTTCGTTGATTGGTTTAAAAAAAACAAAATATATGAATATTTCAGAAATTTCTGTTTTTGGAGATTTTGAACTTATATCCAGAAAATCAGAAATGTTTATCAAACTAAGCATCCTAGACTCAAATATTACCGGAATGTAGTATGGAGCATTGTAGAAGACTCAATTCTAGCTTTTAACATTTGTTTTGTTCCAAGAGAAAGTAATATTTTGGCTGACTCACTTTCTATTTCAGCAAGCTCATTCAAGATTCCAATACCTATGAAGTTGGAATATGAAGTGGAAGTTAGGTTCAGACCTAGCATTCATGATAATGGAAAGTGTTGTAAAGTTTTTTAATATGATCCGGAGATTAGAAGATTTATTGAAGCTGTTGAAGATTTTATTGTCCTAAACATTGATCAAGATGAATATCTCATGAAGGATGATATTGGTTTGCAAGACACCAAAAAATTGCAAAAACAAATTGCTGATCATCCTATCATTCAACTGCCTACCAATCACATTCCCAAGGGGTTAATCCCACTTGAGAAACTCTTTGATCACAATGATGTCTCAGTCAAACCACAATTGGCTGAAATAGAAGCAGAATCAGAAGATTTCAATTTGGGGACGAAAACGAGGTATGTGAAGTTGTCAAAAGCTTTATCAGAAGAAAGCATAACTAAATGCCATAAGTTGTTTTGTGAATTTGTTGATTTTTTTTCCTGGAAATATGAAGATATTAAGACATATTGTTGGAAAAATGCGAGAGGGGGGGGTGGATACGATATTTACTGCATATTCAAAACTTTTAATTTTTCTTGCTTCTAAAACCCATACGCTACTTTCTTGAAACAGACTCGCGTATATACGCGGATACCCTTTATGAAACTCGCGTATACACAGATATCTAATTATGTTATTAGATCTTCACTTAAATCATTCCATCATTCATTCATCAGATGTTTAATAAACAGTAAACATGAACAGTAAGAGCAGAGTAAACCATCACACAAAGCATCACACATGAACACCGGGATTTTTAGGTGGAAACCCAAGTCGGAAAACCTTTGTGTGGTTGCTCGGCCTTCAATATTTTATTATAGAGAAAACATCTGCCCAACATATTTCTTTGGCCGAGACTTGACTGACACGCGAGGCACCCACTGCGGCTCGTTTACCAGCCTCTCCTGGAAGGGAGCTACGACCCCCTGACTTGTTTACCAGCCTCTCCTGGAAGGGAGCTACGACCCACTGATCTCGTTTACCAGCCTCACCTGGAAGGGAGCTACGACCCCCTGACTGAAGGCTACAACCCTCAGCACCTCTATGGACCACGTTTCATCAATTTTCACACTGGATCCAACAACTACAATATAGCACAACTTGCAGGCCACGTTTCATCATATTTTCAGACTGGTCCCACTCCATACATTTAAGCACAGTCAAACATCAACAACAGATAGCTATAACACAGCAGAACAGATCAGACATCTCTTACCACAGACTTCAGCAAACCATAGTTTGCATACGCACTTTCCTTTCACTGATGTCGCGTATATACGCGCTTACGTTCACATCAACCAGCGTATACTTCAGAATTAATTTCACTGCGCATACGCGCTTTCTCTTCAGCGAAGCCGCGTATATACACGCTTCCTCTGCGACGAACTAGCGTATAGATCTTCAACCATTTCAGAGCTGCATACTTCTTTAGATCAGATATTCAGTTCAGATTCAACCCTTTACTTCAGAAAGATGTTCGCCTCATCACAGATCTAATCACTCCATAAACAGATCTAGAAAATACAGATACATTTCAGATCTAGATATCCCGCTTCATCATTTCTTCATAGGTGCACCATAGATTCAGATCTATCATCAAACCTTTACCCTTTCCATACAGATATACTTCATAGAGAAGTATTCATTCAAGCTCAGACATCTTGCTCCCACACACATGATTTGCACAATGAATTTCTTCTCCTTATATAGGTTTACCCTTTTTCAATACCATGAGCCCCTTTTTCAATACCATGAGCCAAAACAATACCATGAGCCCAAAACTACATTACTTCCGATGGTATTCCTAGACGGGGTCAATTAGGCGGATCATTACCCAATACAATGGGTCAATACCATGGTGGTTACCCTTGGTTTTGCACTTTTTGAGCGCTTTTGCCCATACGCGACTTGGAACGTTATTTTCCGCATGCATACGCGACTTCCCCTAGGCCAATCCGCGTATACAAAGAGACATACTCTTTTCATCATATTTTGAGCACATTCTGAATTCCTTTCTTCATTGCCTTCTGTACACACTGTAGAAACATCATATTTTCTTCATCAGGAACATATTCTCTCAAGCATAACTTCATCAAGTAAGTTGTCATCATCTTCATCAAGTGGGTTGCTTTTCAAGGACAACACTCAGTATCCTTATTGCTAACTAGCATCATATCACATGGATACTTAGCATCATATTGCTAACTAACATCATATCACATCAGATTTGCATCGTTTACCAAGTCCATCAAGTCAAGAATAAATTCATCAGGTGTATTGCCATCAAGGATAACACATGTCAACTGTCACATGTCTTCATCTTCATTCAGTGGGTTGCCATCAAGGAAAACACTCTGCATCATATTTCCAACACATATGATACGAGTTACTAAGCTCTTTCCGGCATAAATTAATACAAATCAATCCACTATTGTTACCAAAGTGATCGAGAAGGAAGTAGAAGAAATTTTTGGATGCCATAATCATCATTCCATTGAGATACTTAGATTAAGCTGTTAATCTAGTTCTAGTAAGAAAGAAGAGTGGTGAAGTCAGACTATGTGTAGATTTCAAAAATCTTAACAAATACTCCAAGAAATATAATTATCCATTGCCAAAGATGGAGCATATTCTTCAAAAGGTAACTGGTTCAAACTGAATTTCCATGTTAGATGGGTTCTTCGGGTACAATCAAGTTTCAGTTTGATCAGAAGACCGAGATAAGACATCATTCACTACTCCTTGTGGAACATTCATGTATACAAATATTCCATTTGGGTTAATGAATTCTAGAGCTACTTTTCAGCGTGCTATGGACTTTGCATTCATTGGAGAAAAGGTCAAATTCTTGGTCATATATTTGGATGATATTATTCTTTTTTCAACTTTAGATCAAGAACACCTTAAGCAATTGAGACAAGTATTTGTTAAATGTATAAAATATGGTATATCATTGAATCCAAAGAAGTCTCATTTTGCTCTCAAGGAATGTAATATTTTGGGTCACATAGTTTCTAAAGATGGAGTGAAAATTGATCCTAAAAGAGTTATTGTAATTTAGGATTTAACACTTCCAAGATCTAAGAAAGAGGTTCAATATTTCCTTGGTAAGATCAATTTCTTAAGAAGGTTCATTCCAAATTTTTTTGAAGTGGTGAAGCATATTACTTGCACTCTGAAAAGGACAAAGAAGTCAAGTGGACTATTGAATCGAGAAATTCATTTGAGCTGATAAAAACAACTATCATTGAAGCACCTTAGCTGGTAAGCCTTGAATACTCAATGCCTTTCTTGATATTATCATTTTCCTCACAAGATATTATTTTTGATGTTTTGTTACAAAAATATTCAGAAAATAAGAAAACTCCCATACAATTTTTCAGCAGAGCTCTTAGAGATGTAGAATTGAAGTGTGAAATTTTGGAAAATCATGCCTATGCATTAGTGAACGCTCTGAAAGCTTTTAGAGATTATATTCTACATGTTCAAGTTATTGCCTATGTACCTTCATCTGATGTTAGAGAGATATTAGTTCAACCCGATATTGGTGGAAAAAGAAGTAAGTGGGTGACTAAAGTTCTTGAGTTTGATTTAGAAATAAAGCCTACCAAACTAATCAAAGGTCAAGGATTAGCCAAACTACTAGTTGAAGAAAATTGTAAAGTTTTTGGCTTGAATTTCATGGATGACAACTTTGAAGGGTAGATTTCTCAACCTATTAACAACATAGTAGTGGATGTAAATCTTTATGAGTGCAGCTGGTATAAGGATATCATCTATTTTCTGCAATATTTTAAACCTCCTCTAAATTATGATAAAATAATAGTCAGATCTTTAAAGATGAAAATCGTTAAATTCTACATTAAAGATAATTGTTTATATTGGAAAGATCCTACAAGAGTTTTGTTGAGGTGCATTGACCCAGATGAGTCAAAGAAAGTTATATTTGATATGCATAGTAGCGTGTGTGGAGGTCATCGTTATTGGATAACTACTACATACAAAATACTAAGATTTGGTTATTTTTGGCCTAGCTTATTTTCTGATGTATGTGTTGAGGTGAGAGCATGTGAAAAATGTCAGAAGTTCATCGGTAAGAAACATTTGAAGTATTTTCCTCTCAAGCCCATAGTTGTTTCTGCACCTTTTTAGCAATGGGGCTTAGATTTCATTGGCGAAATTCATCCACCATCAAGTGGATAGCATCGTTGGATTATTGTTGCAACTGATTACTTCACCAAATGGATTGAAGAAATACCTACCAAGAATGCTACTCATAAATTTATCACTAAATTTCTGTAGGGAATCATAACCAGATTTGGATGTCCATCAAGGTTAGTAGCAGATAATGCAGTGGATTTTAAGGCTACTCCATTGGTAAATTTCTATGAAGATTATGCCATTTAGCTCACTCACTCTACAACTTACTATCCCCAAGGGAATGGTTTAGCCGAATCATAAATTTTTTTTTTGGTAAGAATCATGACCAAACTATTGGAGCAAAACAAGAAAGCCTGGGATTCAAAACTGAAGTTTTCTTTATAAGCTGACAGGGTGACCATAAAAAATTATATTAATACATCACCTTTTCAAATGGTTTATGGAATTGATTCTTTTTTTCCACTTCAATTGGCCATTCCTGTAGCTAAATTTATGCAAGATCATGAAGCTAAGCTAATTGAAATGACCAGGAGAATTTATCAGATCATAAAAGTGCAGAAAACATGAGAACAACAATATGATTTTATGAGAAAATAACAGCAAGTTGTCAAGAAATTTTTTGATAAATGAACTAAAAAATAAGATTTTAAAATTGGAGATCTATTGTTGAAATGGGATGTACAACATCAATATCCATGTAAGAATTCCAAATTTGATGCTTTATGGCTTGGTACTTTCAGAATCTCAAATATTCTGGAGAACAATAATTCTGAGTTGCAACATCTTGATGGGACAGAACTGTTTGGGGGCCCATTCAATGGGCAGTTTCTCAAAAAATTATTTTACTAAGGCTATTGGTAGCCTAAGTTCACTATAAATACTGATGTGTTTCATAATAAGACTCCATAGCCCAATGACATGGCACTAAAACTACAAAAGATTCTTAGAGCCTTGCAGAGGGAGCTCTATCCTCTGTGGAGCGAATATTAGCATAATTATTTGATAAGTCATGATTTCATTTTAAAATTTTTGGTTTTTGGATTAGACTTTGAAAATTTCAAAAAAAAAATGGTCGCTACCAAATTTATGGTAGTGCATGTTTTAGCATTTTCGGACAATTTGTCATTTTCCTGTTTCTGTCTATTTTTCTTTTATTCCGATGTTACTTGAAATTATGGTAACATCCTCTATTTTTAAAAATAAATGAAAAAACACATCCTCTTTTGTCAAGCCATGTGTTGTAGTGTAAATACGTTTCAATTTTTTTTTTAAATGATTTATATCTTGTGATAGGAGTCGTATGCGGTCAGTTTAGTTTAAGTCAAATCATGGTATACGTGTAACACTTAGGTGTCAACCTGCAGTAATACACCCAACCGTTAATCCCATCCTATCTATTAGCCCAAGTCAGTTAACTCATGTCAAGGTACATGTTTTTCGAACAAAGGAGATTGTGGATCATCAAACTTAACGCAATGAACGTTTGGATGGTCACACAACAATGCTGCCAGAAATTTCGGCCAATAATCAGCAAAGACAGCGGAAGTGACTACCAGTCACAGATCCTCTTTCCTCAAGACATTTGTAGCATTCCATAGGAAGATACGCAGCCAATTGCAGATAATGATGGCCATCACATGGTGCACACTACGACCAAGAATATTTTCCATAATGAAAGTCGATATACATGGGGCGATGAACCATGGTTGTTGTTTTAAAACCACCAAAAAAGTAGGAGCATTATCATATTGAGAGTTTAGCTATTGGAGATCGAATTGCATAGAGTTCTAGTTTGAGGAGGAGTCTAGATTTTAGATAGGTTCAGAGGGAAATACAACTAACACTTTTAAGGTGAAGCTCTTCTAGCTCTGCCACCTATCAGTTTCAAGAGATAGAGTCACTAATGTCTGAATATGACTAGAAGAGGTGGGAAAATAAAACGAATTGAGCCACAGGGTGCAGACCTAGTGGATGCAAATTCGAAGGTGAGAAGCTTGTTTATCCAGGAAGGGTGGTATTCTCTGTGCACCGGGTTAGGAAGCTATAGCTCAGGAGTTTGCAAAATCTTTAAATGGAAAAGAAGCCACAGTCTATGGTCTTACATTGCAGGTTTCATAAGACTCCATTTTTGAATCATTTAACCTTCCATAGGAAGGAGAGAGGTTGTTTAAAGGTCAGGTTATCACTGGAAGAGACCTCAACATTTTCCTCAAGGATGAACCAATGATTATAGACACCTTCATCATTGTCTCCAAGGTACATACTCCACCCAGGTGTTCACTGAGTATGAACTCTAAGGAATATTCTTATCAGGACAACTAATCCTGAAAGAATATTTGTCCTTGACTACTCTTATCAGAACTTCTTATCACATTCTCAAAGAGTATCGGATGCCAGATTATTACCCAATCTTCCATTATTGTCTTCCCAGATGAAGAAAAAATGACATGTCTATATATTCTCTCTTCATGGCCTCCACTAAGACTTACAGCTGTTAGCCTCGTCTAGTGCATGATACATGAAGTAGAGAATCATATTTGTCACTTCCTTTCAATTCTGCAAGGACATACTCCAAGTTTCTTCCAAGTAAGAAACTCAATACCAATATCCCTCTTAATCAGGGACCTCTAGCAGCAATGGTTGAACTCCCATCTTCTCATGAAGAAATCCTTCCTTCGATGTCATGAAAGGAGGATCCTTCAACTTTTGGAATCTCTTCTTAGGGCACACACCATCAATTGCTTTCATCCAAGAGCTATTTTTTCTTTTAGAAAGTGATCCACCAGTCTTGTCATCTCATCTAGCTTCATATCATGCTTCTCTTATTCAAACCATATTTCTTTCAAGGATATTTCATAATGCCATATGGTTATCAATTTTGGAAGACATATACTTCTTTTTGGAAGCCCTGCATAAGCTCATAATATATTATTCAATTAGAAATATGAATTCTTAAATCAAGAGTTACCTTAGTAATGATATTTCACCATGAAATCTTCTTGTAGGCATTGACATCCTTTTTTTATAGATTGAAACATCTCCTAAAGATATGTATTGTTAAGGGTATCGATATTTTTCAGGCTTCTATAAGAGTCTATATATATTCCCAAGAGATCTACTAGTCAAATCTTCTTAACTTCCTTGGATCTTGACTATCTCTGACTATCAATCTCTTCCCCTTCCTTTTTCCACACAATATTATTGCATTCCTAGGAAATTCCAATGTAAAATTCCTTGATAATGTACTGTCACCTCATATTCCATATAAGGGCATATTATGTTTATTTCATCTGGTGTGGAACATGTCTATTAACAACCTATGTAGGGGGAGATTTTCTGCTTTCTTTGACCATAATTATTCTCTTTTCAATCATATGAATTATTTATATAGCATTCAGTCTCAGCATAAATCTATATGTACCTCATTTCCTTTCTTTGAATCGTCTTGCAACATATTTCCTTGGAGTGGAGAGTCTCATTCCCTTGACCCGCTTCATCAATATGTCATCATTTCTAATACCTGAATTTTTCAATTTAGAATTCTTAAGCCTAACCATTTACTTTCTTTCTAACCAACGAGTCCAAAGTGGAATCCATTATAAAATGTCAACACATCTTTCTATATTTATTATTGAATGATGACCCTTGATCTAGATGACTACCTTCCATATGTGTTGTTTTCAGTGAGGTACCCAAGAGCCACTTATAAAATAGTTGTTACATAAGTGTATTTCAGACATCCTCCTATGAAAAGTATTCCTACTTTAATGCTTCCATCATGATGCCAATTCTAAAGTGATATATCTACCATAATATTTTACAGCCGACGGATACCTCTTAAGGAGGAAGAGATCTCAATCATAATAGATATTTTTAACTTCTTATTTAATAGGTTTCTTTGAATCTGGTTCTTCTACTTTTCCGGTGACATGGGCTTCTTCCTTTTTCCTCTTGTCCTTATTAGATTTGGGACAATACTTCTTGTAGTTCCCAAGTTCATTACATCCATAACATCGTAACTTATCCATGTTTCTTCTTTTCTTCTGAGGACCAAAATTATCAAATCTTCCCTATAGGCTCGATTATCTTCATTTGATCTTCCCTATAGGCTCGATTCTCTTTGTCTCTTCTATCTTACAAAGATACCATAGATCCTATAATGGTGTTGCTTCCTTCTTCCCATAGATACTTGAAGTGAAGTTTTCTCCATCCCTCTAGTAGAGAATTCAATACCATTGTAGTAATTTCTCTATCAGACGTCACTTCTCCCAATTCCTATAGTTGATATCGTATTTCAGAAATCTTCAAAAAATATGAAGTTATTCCTTCCTCTCTTGAATAATTCAAATTGTATAGTTCTTGTCTCATAGATATTACTTCCCCTGCAGTACCCACCAAGAACGACTCCACCAATTTGTCATATATTTCTTTTGAAGATTCTAGTTTTGATACATAGGGGATGAGAGAATCCTTTATGGATTCTATAAGAATCCTCTGGGCTCTTATGTCTCCCTTAAGGTATGTGCTTGAGTATCTTTGTTTGAAGATCTAGTTGCTGAACTTTTGATATAGTTTATGACTTCATTCTCAATAATATTTAGATCTATTCTTTCCTTCCATGCAAGAAAACTTGAAACCCCAACCAGTTTGTTTCTTTCTTAGCAAAATGACATTTTGACAAATTTAGATGAAGTCATAAATTTAATTACTTGAATAGTTTTTTTTATTCTACAACCAACTTCCTTGTTGATGATGATATAGATAGTAGTGGAAGCTCCTTCTTAGATTGGCTTAATCTTCAAGAGTGGTGTAAAGCAGTAGATCACCTTGGATGGCTTGATGACTTCATCAAAATTATGATTTGATGATGTTTCCAGTAATGTTGACTTGGATTAAGTACTTTTCCAATTTCTACAAATTTCTTCTTCTTGAATGAATGAAGATCTTCTTAGATATAGAATTTTACAAAGTAGATCCTTCTTTTGAAAACTCGTCCTTGATCTTTTGATCCTTGTGTGTCTTCTTGCTACATAGCCCTTTCTAGCACCTTAGCTCTGACACCATGGTGAGAATTTGGTAGGGCATAGTTTCATTCAATTTTATTACTTGATAACTAATTGTGTTATACTTGTTATGCATCTATTACTTGGATCTTATATTTGTTAGATTATTATGTGTTTCATCAGTTCAATTATCAAAACATAAGAGAAACAAAATTTTGTCTCTTCAAGCCAAGGCCAAAACCTCTCCCTCTTGGAGAGGAAAACCCAAAACAATTCTTATTACAGATCTTCTATTGATGATCCAGGAGGATCTTAGAGGACAAGTGGCTTAAAATTTCTCAAAACTCAAAGTGTCTATATGACAACAAGACCAATACCATTTCAAGGTGTTCTCCGTTCTGAATCCAATTGTGCAAACGATGCCTCAATACGAGGTTGTATGAAGAAGTTAGAGCAAGTCAAAGTTTCGGTCAAAGTTAGGCAGTGGGTCGGGTTTAAGTATCCCACAATTTCAACGTCAGCTGGCAAGGAACCTAGCACCCGAGAAGTGGGAAAAATCGTTGGATGTTTAATTTTCCCATGGACCTTCAGTTTGGAGAATTTTTAAAATAACCTATGAGTTATAAAAATCGAAATAAAACATATTATAAGGGTGGCAGGCCATCAACCCTGCCACCCATCGCAACAAAATTTAAAAAGGTTAAGTAATCATTGAGGGTTGGGTTGTCATCCTTGCCACCCTAGTGGTGGTTACAACAAAAAGTGGGGAGGTGGGCTGCTACCGATGGACTCGCTTCAGCGGGGGTCGAACCCGCCCGACCCACATGGTTGGTCCCAGAGAGGGTGGCACCACCATAACCAAAATCAACTACCACGAGATATGAGCCAGTGGAGTGCAGTTGCACTGGGCGACGTGGAGCGGACTTGCCCACCACCCTTTCCATCTTTGCGAATAAAATAAAAACACCGTCTAAATCTGAGAGGGGCGAGATTTGATCTCCCGACCCCTCTCCAACCATTTTCCTCGTTTACCATTGCATCAGGTGGGTGCTTTGTAAAATACGCCACCCTAAGTTATATAAAAGCTCATTTTTGCAGTGTGCCCAAAGCATAGTAGGAGGAGAAGGAGTGAAACCATTAGCAGGCTAGAAGGGTGGAACCATGCCCAGGGAATATTGAGGGGCATCAAAAATATTGCGTGGGGTGCAAAACTTGCCGGAGTCCATTTTTGACAAATGTTATGTCGGTCCTACACCTCTCAATGACAGGAACTCGATGATTACATCCGTTTCTCCACCAAAGCTCTCCATTTTTCAAGAATTTTACAGATTGTAGGTATAAGGGTGCTTTATGTAAATTTTCTTGTACTTCTTCTTCTTCTCGCCACTTAATGAATGACGGCCTCCCCACTGTTGAGCAGGGCCTCGAGATGTAGTCCAAATTGGACGAAATTCATAATAATTTTTTTGTTTCTTGGTCTCATGCGTGTTATGGTCTCTTTGTTCTTCATTTTATGTGTTTATATTTCATGGTTTTAATTGCTCTGTTATGTGAAATTATTTAATGCATATTTAAGCAAAATATCATGGATGAATTGACGATTACCAAGACCATGACCCTTGAACTATCTAGCCCCTCAAAGGCCAAGACACTGACTTCCTTCTTCCTTGATTCTTCGATCTTCCTTATTCTTCGATCTTATATGACATCAAGACATGTCCACTGTAGCAGTATCTAAACAGTGAGATGAATTCTCGACATGTGATCTGACTAAATTTCATTTCATATCTTAGCACCAAGATGCATCATGAAAATATCACTGATCCATCGAGCACTGTTCCTAGTCTCAAAACTTAACATTGAGCATGACTATGCTTGCACATCACTGAGACCTTAACAAACTATGGTATGAAGGTCTTACTCTAATCATTTGCATTCTTGTGATGCCTTTCTATGGAGGTTTGAACTTACCATACTATCATCATCACATAAATTACAAAGGTATGTCGAGGAGGTTCTTTGGCTCCATCCGAAGTGCAACACTCATCCAAAATCTCAGACCTCAATGAACTTCTTTTTTTGTGATCTAGACCAAGGTTTGTACCCTTGTCCGAGCTTACTTTCTGTGATTTAACCCGAGGACTTCAGAGGAGTCAGAGAATATCTTCTTCACTTCCTCGTTTTCCCTTCCGTTGCTCCCTATCCCTTCCATAGGTACCATCTAAAATCTTAGAACCAACCTTTCTTGATGTACCATAACTTCGAAAATATCAGAGATGTCTCACCGAAAATCTGAGAGAAGGTGTCCGAATGTTTCTGCCTTTTTGTGATGAATCCAACCAGATATTTATAGTGGTTGGTGCTATATAAATGAGACGACGTGATCAACAAATTGGTGTGGCCCATAATTTGAGCTGACATGAAAATTTTATATATGTATGATGCCAACATCAATAGGAGGAGAATCGTGCTTGTCTTGGAGGACTTTCTATATATTTTATAAGTGTAACAATCATTCATTTACATAACTCTAAATTATAAATTTATGACAAGATGAAAAACCCCTAAATACATCAAGAAGAAGTATTTGACCTATAATAAAAACTTCTTTCTCATGAAACTCATGATTAAAGCTTTACAAAATACATTTTATTATCTTTGTCTTCTTCATTACATAAATTCATAATTACTAGTCATTATGAATACTGAACCTATTTACAATTTCCAACACGTTTGAGATAAATTTCTAGAACAATTAGAATTGTAAACTGTGCTAAAGAATAATTTATCCTAGAAGCAGAGTTATTGGGTTTTCTTTCAAGTTTTGGTTTCCTGGGGATAATTTTTTGTCTCTACTGTGCATGGATGTATCTTTATAATCTTACTGTTTTTGTTGCATTAGTTTTAATATTTTTTGTGTGTAATTTCTCAATGATATCAGTGACATAAAAATAAATTGTTAAACATCACTAGGTAGTAATTATCATATCAAAAGATTGGTTTCTACTATGTATATTGTAGAAAATTCAATATCCCATACAAGAAAAATTTCTAGTTTATTGGAAAATCCATATAGGGCTATATTTCAAAGAAATTTAGATTTTTTTTTTTTTAAATATTAAAAGCTCAAACATGTCCCTATATCTGACTATAAAAATTTTGAGTAACTTGTATTCTTTTGAAGTTTCATCTTTTTTTCCTAGATGTCATGATATAATAAAATAGAAACAAATTTTAATCTAAGTGAAACAAAAAATACCCCTATAAAATTATCACCTAACTGAGAATGCAACATAACCCTTATTGAAGCTTTACTAAGAGCACTAGTAGGATTTACAATTACACAGTCAAAAGCACAAAGTTAGAATAAACAATGATTAGTTGTTAAGGTTGATGTATTAGTTCTAAGTGTCAAGTGTAAATTCATGATTGAGCAAGTGAATAGTATCATCACCTAAACCATTAATATTTGGGGCACATTAGGAGTTTGAAACCATAAGTGGATTATATACCAATATCAAATGGTTTTCATAGAGGTTCAATTGGACTAAAATGAATGTTTGGTTTTCACATGTCCCTAAGGTGGTTTGACCTTTTCAAAGCCAATTTGTATGTTAATTTGGTCAGAAATTTTGAGTCCAAAATAGATAGGAGCTATTGAATAAAAATTTTAATTGATAGTGGGATTTACAATGTTTCAACTGATATGAAAGGTCAAACCCACTATGATTTTGTCTTTATACAATAAATGATTTATTTTAGAAACAAGTTTTAATTTCAAAATAAGGGTGGAATTAATAAAATTCTATTTTCATAAAGGAATAAATTATTTATCCTTACTAATATCGTATTAAGACTTGATAAATTAAGCTTAAACCTTAGTTACAACAATAAGAAAACTCGACTAAGATTTAGGATAATTATTGTTAAGGTTCAACCACGGTTCAAGCCTTACTACTCTTTAGACAAAGCATTGAGGGCCATAGCTTCTCTAGAGGGGGAGTTCGAGTTTCTTGGTGGGAAGGGAAGGGAGTGTTGATAATATTCCTCCTACTTTGAATTCTTAGTGGACTTAAGGGACTCTATAATTCAAGAAATATTTTTTTATCAAAACTAGAGTTCTTCGTAATTCATCCTTTAGGATATAATCATATTATGGGAACTTCACCAAAATAAAAATTTATCCCTTCTATGTTGTAGCCTTTAGTGAGTTCCAAACTTCATTGAATATATGAATGATATACACTTTCTTGGAATTTTATTGGCCTATATCCCTCCAAAGTGACCCTCAAATGGTGTGTTAGTATAGGATGGGAATTAAAAGGGGCTATAGTGTTGATATATAGAACCAAAGAGTTTTTTTTCAACCAGTTTAAAAAATACTAAAGAAAGGAAATGGATCTTCAAGAGCGACCCTTTATTTTTCAACACTTTAGGGTTTCCCTTGAGAGACTAGATGGATCAATTCAACCTAGAGAAAAGAGACATCACATAGGCATTTCTTTGGATATACTCCTTTCCATATGGATTTTGGAATGAGGATACCTAAAGGGATATCAAGAATACCTTGGTATCAAATGTAAAAGATTTAAAAATAACGATTAAAGTAGGTATGTACATATCATATGCATGCAATTTCCTACATGAACAATTCATAGCCCTATCTATGTATGTTTTAATAAAATACCAAGTTTCAAAATAGGTAAAAATTATTGAATATGAGAATGTATTGTTTAGAAACTGCAAATTCTATCTCCATCATCATTTCTTATGAGAATATCATCTTACATGAAAAAGAAAAGAGAAAATGGACAAAGAAAATATCACATAAAGGGTCTCACATAAGTGAATAGTAAAAAAAAATAAAAAAAATCTTAATCCCCTCTAGTAACCACTAAATGTGGTGAATAATCTTGAAGCTATAAATCAAATAGAGGATGACCTAGAGTGATATATAAGACAAGAAATCAAACTCTATAAAATCTAGTAATATCATTTAGAAATAATTCATAATGACCAAGGATCATATGATCATATAGTAAAGTGGATAACCATCCCCATAAATATAGTGGACGAAGAATCTGATCCAAATGAGAGGAAAGCTAAGTAAGAAGAAAACAACAAGGTGAAAAAATTTGGTGTCGGGGAGGCAATTCAACAAGTCATATGAAATGGATTTGAAAAAATGATAGTTATAAGATATAATACTTTCACACTAATTGAATAATTAAATAAGGATAGACAAAATTTGAAAGGTAATGCTAATGTAAATGAAAATGATAAAAAAAGAGAATTAAATGGAAAATAAAATTAATAATATAAAATAAATGACTGTGGAATAGGAAATGGAAGGCCATACATGTTGGCCTTCCCATTACTCTATCTTTGTAATATTCCAAAATTTGCATGCAGCAAATTGGAATATTAAATTTTGCTAATGTCACTTAGGAGATGAATAAATGGGTAAGGATGCCCATACATTTCATAAATAAGGATAAAATCCCTCATAGTTTGAAAGGGGATCATAATGCCAGCTGGATTTTACACTCTCATGTGTGAACAAGGACATTTTCCATGTGGACAAAGTCAAGTTTGATCAAGTCAACAAAAGAAATGTAGGAGGAGGGGATCAGCAAATAAAAGAGCTCAATGTGAATGAGGTTCAGCCTAGATAGCTATATGTGAGCTGGATTGAAGACCCTTAGGTGTGAAAAGGGTTGAAGCAGGTTGAAGAGGTCAACCTTGACCAAATCAAACAGCGTAGTTTAGAGGAGTGGCTCTAATGAAGGCACAATGCAGTTTTGGAAGGAGACTGTTTGTGTGATGGCGGAAACCCTATTGAGTGGGACCCAAGGTGAGAAGGCTCACTTAGCTTATAAGGAAGAGGATGGCAGCCATTTGGGGTTAGCTTATGAATTGTATTTTGATGTCTGCTTAGACTTTTTCTCTCTTTAGTTGTTTAGCTAAGATTGCTGGTGTTGTTTAGCACTAAGGTATTCCTGTTCAGGAATTCCTTCTCTTCCCTTTGAGTAGCTCTTGGGAGAGACCTGATCTATCATTCCACACATCTAGCATTGGTGCCAAGCTTTAGTCTTCAGTTTCAGTGCAGTTTCTACAGGAGGTTGTGTTGAGTTGCAGGGTGTTGCAGTGGAGGGTTGAGAAACCCACTTTCTGAGTTGGTTTTGCATAGGAGGGAGGTTTCCTTCTATTGGAGGATTATTTTGGAGGGTTCTGGGGTTGATATCAGATATTTGGTAGCATGCCAACACATTTACATCACCTACCGTGTTATTCCATTCTGGAATTGCATTATTTCTGGAGGGCAGTTTCAGCAGTGTCTTTTGTGGCTCTTTTGGGGAGTTTTCCTGTGATTAGAGGGTTGATTCTTCCATGGGGGAAGAAATTTGATCAGATCTGAATCAGATCTACATTCTTACAGCCTTATATACTCCTGTGCTTCAGTTTTTAGTGATGAATCAATCATATTGCTGAATATCACCATTTTTATTCAGGGTGTATTCCTAGAAACCCTTCCCGGGTTATCTAGTTTTTCTATAAAGGAGGTTAGATCTCATTTTTCTGAGCATATTTTTTAATATAATATTAGATCTATTTGTCTCTGCCATTTATGTGTACAAACCCTCATTATGCTGTGCAGTCACTTTTATGCAGAAATTTCTGTGTTGCAGCATTTGGGGTTTTAGCCTTTTTTAGCAATCCTAGGTGTGGGAGATCCGTTTAACCCACCTATTTTGGTTTGTTTCAGCTCTATTCTTGGATTTAGGTTTTATATTGTCTGATTCAAAGGATCCAAGAGTTTATTTCATTATTTATATCATATATTTATGAAAATGCTTTTTTTATGCATGCATGGTTGAGCAGTCCCTATTTGGGGATATTACAGTGGTATCAGAGCAAGATCTTTGGCTGAGCCTATGGGCTTCAAGCCAAAATTCTATAAGAGAAAGAGAAAGGACATAATGATGGATAGGATGAGCTTGCTCTCATCACTTTTCATATCCAGGAAGAACCTCTCCAAGGATGTTAAACAAGAAGAAGAGAAAAGGAGCAATGAAACTTCTAGAGAGTTTCAAGAGGAGGAGGAGCCATGCACTTCCTATGATTGGAAGAGGAGACTAGTGTTGCAGAGAGCTCCAAAGCATTGGAACATATCCCTTCCTTTTGATAAGGAGGACAAATTTCTAGAATATGGAGGACACTTGGATCACAAGATTCGAAGTGAATACCTTGTTGAGTACAAATCTCAACCTAGAACCTTCAAGGAGACTCTAGCTTTCCCTCAGTTCATTCATTTAGAGGAAGAAAGAAGACCTTGTGGCTAGGGGAGGATCAAGGGCAATAGGTTTCTATTGTCTACTTTTGATGGGTCATCTACAGCAAGGGTTTGGGCAAGGAAACTAGATGCATTCGTTCTACTACATCCTGTGGTAGAAAGGGAGGTTGTGGAGATTGCAGCGCTGCACCTAGAGGGTGAAGCAAAAATTTGATGGTTCAGTCATTTGAGCCATGCAAGAGTGGTTAATTTTGCTGAGTTTACTCAAAGATTGATTGGGAAATTTGGCAAGGAAATATTAGAGGATATGAAGCCCTCACCACCATTAGAGGAGACTTGTACCAACACTGTCACAACTATGGGGGAGCAGCCCTCAACATCTTCAATTGGAGGAGCCAACTCATTGGAGAAAGAACCCTTACAGCCATACAAGATACTTCTAAATTTCATCAAGGTATGCCTAAATTTTCATCTCCTATTGTTTCAACAAATCATATGGAGGATTGTATACCATTGCATGCTGCTCATTTGGAACAACACAATTGCACTACGCTGTGCAACCTTGATTTGATCAAGGAAGGGGTGAAACATCATCCTAATGGGCCACTATTGGGCTGCACACCACATGTGAGGTTGGGGTGTGAATTCTTGGAGGATGGGATGAATTTTTCCCCAAAAAAATTTATGCAAAACCATATGTTCATCCTTTAGTTGGGACATGAGACAACCAAGACACCATGGAGGAGATTTACAGCGCTGTCAAGAGGTAGTAGTGAGGAGGCTTTGCCTTCAGCTCACTTGGCTCCTTATGGATTCAAGATGATCATTGGTGTGAGATCTTTTCTAGGAGATCTCCAAGGAGTTGCATTTCAACATCCCATGGAATGCAAGAAGAAAAATCTGATTTGGGAGAAGGGTAGTCTTCATTGGAAGGGTACCAAGCTTGATCATGATGGGAGTCACTCACATTGGGAGGAATGGGATACGTGCATTAAATATATGACACCGGGTAGCAAGAGGTTGGGCTGCGTTGGCTGCTCTTGAAGGAGTTTGGCCATCATGGGACATATCATTTCTCCAAGGGTATGTGGGTGGAAGGAACTTGGCGGGATACTTGCATCACAGGGCAGCAAGGAGTGTGGATGCATTATGATGATATGATCATTATTTTTTCACCACATGATTTGTATGATGGAGGTATGGGGAGGCAGCAAATAATTTTTTTTCTTTGGAAGATTTTGGGAGAGCAAGGGAAGATTTTCTCACACTTTGCATGATGTTGTAGGAGTAGGAGATGGCACTATCATGGTGCAAGGGGGCTACTCCTTAGCCTTAAATGATCTAGAAGTACTTCCACTTTGGAATAAACTTCTTGTATGTGGCAGCATTATGGGAGGAGTCTTTGACATTGATCATGTCAAAGAATGGAGTTATGAGTTGGCAGGAGCATATTTGCATAGGCCAACAACACTGTCACTTGTGAGCATGGAATTATTGATGGAGTGTCCCCAGGATCACTTCAAATTTGATGCACTTGGTGGATAAGGAGGAGGTGAGAATTATGGAGTAGTGGATGGATTCATCTATTACTGTGGTATGTTCTTCTTGACTTGGATTTCCAAGCCTAAGAAGGAGGATCTCATGTAGCATATGGTTCATTCCTCTTCATAGGAGTATGTCATACCACTATGGAGGACTTATTTATGGATCCTATCATCATCTTACTTTCATTTCCTGGTAAGAATTATGTTTTTGCATTTATTTATTGTCCAACACAATATTTTCATGCTCTTACCGTTTCTTTGCAGTGCATTGCTCCACAAAGGGGCAAGATTTTCTTTGGGCTCCATGGATCATTTTTGGCCAACTATTATGATGGAGGCAGCCATATATTGTATGAATTTGGGCAAGTTTTTGGTTACTTCTTGTATGCTCAGTTGATACATTCAGCCATTTACTATTTTCTAGTAGATGTGATGACTTACACAACTAGCCATTTGTCAAGAAACAATTTGCCATGCTATTTTATGAATTTGCAGTGGGGAAGACTGCGCTATGACCAGTTGGGGGACTGCTGGTAACTTCCAGCACCACATGAAACCTTCATTCTTTCTTTAATTTTGATGCTAGTCATGATCCCATTTTCTGATGTTGTTCTTGCCTTTGTGGGGAGCATGATTGGGGGAGAAAAACATTCGGTGGATGTGTTCTTTAGGAAGGAGGATTCCCACACTTTCTGCATTACATGTTCTAAGGGGAGAATGGGAGGAGATATGGCCACCACAGCAAAATATTTTTTCCTTTTTGAGGAGGGCCATGAGATGGATAGGATGCCATATGGTGATTATTTCTTATCCATCATATATGAGATGGTTTGGGCCAGCTTTATTCACAACGTTGGGGGGGGGGATCTTTGGAGATCTAGTTTCCTTCTTGCCACTTGAGGGCAACATTATTGCAGCCCGAGATCAGAAAATTCTCTACACTTATATTAAGTGGAGAGGAGGAAAATGTGGGGTACGCTACTTGGTATACCATGTTCATATTTTCAGCCCACATACTTTGCAAGGGCTCAAGGTGGAGGAGGATTTTCAGGAGTTGCCATGTTGGGAGGTAACTCACTTTGTATGTATGATTGCTTGGGGATGGGAGATTCACATGGGGATAGTAGATCCAAATTTATATTAGACCTCATGCCTCAAGAAGGCCTTTGAACAATCCATTGTTTCCTCCATGGTACTTTACTCTCACACGATGATAGCTATTTGGAATGTTCACCAAAAGCTAGCTTTCTTACTTGGGAGGGGAAACTTGGAGATATATTGATGAGACAACACCTTGATCCTTGGGGTATTTTATCTTATGAGGGTTCTATAGGGGGAGAAGAGGATGCTCTTCAGTTATATCCTTGCAGTTGGTTGAGGACAAGCAACATTTGGGAGGGGAGGACTATAATATTCCAAAATTTCCATGCAGCAAACTGGAATATTAAATTTTTCTAATGTCACTTAGGAGATGAATAAATGGGTAAGGAGGCCCATACATTTCAGAAATAAGGATTAAATCCCTCATAGTGTGAAAAGGGATCATAATGCCAGTTGGATTTTACACTCTCATGTGTGAACAGGGACATTTTGCATGTGGACAAAGTCAAGCTTGACCAAGTCAACAACATAAATGTAGGAGAAGTGGATCAGCAAATGAAATAGTTAAATGTGAATGAGTTTCAGACTAGATAGCTATATTTGAGATGGATTGAAGACCCTTAGGTGTGAAAAGGGCTGAAGCAGGTTGAAGAGGTCAACCTTGACCAAATCAAACATCGCAATTTAGAGGAGAGGCTCTAATGAAGGTACAACGCAGTTTTGGAGGGAGATTGTTTGTGTGATGATGGAAACCCTATTGAGTGGGACCCAAGGTGATAAGGCTCACTTAGTTTATAAGGGAGAGGATGGCAGCCATTTGAGGTTAGCTTATGAATTTTATTTTGATGTCTCCTTAGAATTTTGCTCTCTTTAGCTATTTAGCTAAGATTATCGGTGTTGTTTAGCACTAAGGTATTCCTATTCAGGAATTCCTTCTCTTCCCTTTGAGTAGCTTTTGTGAGAGACCTAATCTATCATTCCACACATTTGTCATCGGTGCCAAGATTTAGTCTTCAGTTTCAGCGTAGTTTCTGCAGGAGGTTGTGTTGAGTTGCAGGGTGTTGCAGTGGAGGGTTGAGAAACCCACTTTCTGAGTTGGTTTTGCATAGGGCCAGAGGGAGGTTTCCTTCTATTAGAGGATCAGTTTGGAGGGTTCTTAGGCTGATATAAGATATTTGGCAGTAGGCCAACACATTTCCATCACCTATGGCATTATTCCATTCTGTAATTGCATTATTTCTGGAGGGTAGTTTCAGTAGTGTCTTTTGTGGCTCTTTCAGGGAGTTTTCCTATGATTGGAGGGTTGATTCTTTCATGGGGGAAGACCTTTGATAAGATCTGCATCGGATATAAATTCTTACAGCCTTATATACTCATGTGCTTTATTTTGTAGTTATTATTCAGTCATATTGCTTAAGATCACCATTTGTATTCAAGGTGTGTTCCTAGAAACCCTTCCCGAGTTCTCTAGTTTTTGTATAAAGGAGACTAGATCTCATTTTTCTGAGCATATTGTTTAATATAATATAGGATCTATTTGTATCTGCTATTTATGTGTAAAAACCATAATTATACTGTGCTGTCCCTTTTATGCAGTAATTTCTGTGTTGCAGTGTTTGCGGTTTTAGCCTTTTTTTGCAATCCTAGGTGTGGGAGGTCTGTTTAACCCACCTAGTTTGATTTGTTTCAGCTCTATTCTTGGATTTAGGTTTTATATTGTCTCATATAAAGGATCCAAGGGTTTATTTCATAATTTATAGCATATATTTTTGAAAATTCATTTTTTATGCATGCATGGTTGAGTAGTCCCTATTTGGGGATATTACATTGGATATGTTTCCCCACTTCCGCTTTCACCTCTAATTTTGATTATAATGTATTTACACCATCAAATTATCATTATGACCTGATACATTAGGGGTAATATATCATCAGCCTATTTTTATACCCATGTGTCACTGATTTGTTGGCAATATGATGCAATGTGTTGTCCTTGATGGCAACCTACTTGATGAAATAATATTTTTGGCAATATGATGCAATGTGTTGTCTTTGATGGCAACCTAATAGATGAATTTGTACTTGATGGAAACTGACTTGATGATTTGTCTTTGGATGGCAACCTACTTGATGAAGTTGTTCTTGATGGAAACCTGCTTGATGAGTTTCCTATGATAAGCAACCTATGTGTTAAATATGTAAGGATGATGTATCTTGTGTTAAATAAGGAAGGATGATGTATCTACAAATCAGATCAAAAGTAACAGAAGAAAGGAATTCCAGTAAGTGCCAAAGAAATAATAAATATGATATGTCACAAAGCATACGCGGGTTTGTCAAGGAAAAGTAGCGTATGTACGCAGAAAAGTACGTGTCAAGTAGCGTATGCCTATTTGTGCTCTAAATTTATAAAACCAGGGGACATTACCATGGTATTGGCCCATATTATTGAGCGCTGGATTATATATTTGATCCCGTCCAGGAATACCATCGGAAGTTGTGTGGTTTTGGCTCATGGTATTGACAAAGGCTAAATCTATATAAGGAGAAGAAGATCATAGTGCAAAGGTGTGCATGTGTCTGGGTATTGGATGAATACTTCACTCTGAAGTAGATCTGCATGGAAGGGTAACAGTTTACTGATTGATCTAAGTTTATAATGCACCTATGAAGAAAATGATGAAGAGGGATCTCTAGATCTGGAATAACTATGTATTATCTAGATCTGTTTATGGAATGTCTAGATATAAGATGAGGCGAATATGTTTCTGAAGTGAAGGGTAAGATCTGAGCTATTTATCTGTTCTGAAGAGATGCACAGGCCTACAATGTTTGAAGATATATATGCAGGTTGGCTTCATAAAAAGCGCCTGCATACGCAGGTTGGCTTCAGCAAAAGCGTGTATGGAATGTGGGATCAGTTCTGAAATATGTGCAGAAGTATATGCAGGTTTGTCTCTGTGAAAGCACGTATATACGCAGGTTCAGTGAAGTAAAAGCGCGTATGTAATATAGGGTTTTGCGGAAGTATGTGGAATGAAATGTTTGATTTGTTTTGTTTTTTTACTGCTATCTGTCAATGATGTATTTACACAGATCTGGGTTGTTTGAATGCTGATTACGTTGATCAAAGATCAAGTTGTTGGTTGATTGGTTGATGATTCAATGAATGAATTGATGGGGTTATAAGTTTCAGTCTGATGTATGTTGAGCTTAAATGAGTGGAGTTGGATCCAGTATGAAAATTGATGAAATGTGGTCCGCAATGGTGCTGAGGGTCGAAGCCTTCAGTGAGGGGGTTGTAGCTCCCTTCCAGAGGTAGCTGGTAAACGAGAGCAGGGGGTAGTAGCTCCCTTCCAGGAGAGGTTGGTAAACGAGAGTAGGGGGTTGTAGCTCCCTTCCAGGAGAGGCTGGTAAACAAGAGCAGGGGGTTGTAGCTCCCTTCCAGGAGAGGTTGGTAAATGAGAGAAGGGTGTAGCCTTCTACAGGTGGGTGCCTGCGTGCTGGTATGAGTCTGTGCCAGTACATGGTTGTAAGAATTTTTCTTTATAATAAATATTGAAGACAGATACGACGGCAGCGGTGGTTTTCTCCCAAATTGGGTTTCCACCTTAAATCCTGGTGTTCATGTATGTTGCTTATGTGTGATGATTTATTATGTTCTTACTGCACATGTTTACTGCTTACTAAACATATAATGAATGAATGATGCAATGATCTAAGTAAATAATTATCTGCATATTGAGATCTCTGGTAATACGCAAGTTTTATTAAGGATATCCGCGTGTATACGCGAGTTGGGTTCAATAAAGTAGCGTATGGGTTTTAGAGAAGGAAAAAGTAAAAAGTTTTCAGTCTGCACTAAATACTGATTCACCCCCGCTCTCAGTATTTTTCCCAACAATTGGTATCGGAGCAGGTCCTTCTGAAGGATCTTGATCGCTTGAAGGAGATCCGTCACAATGGGAAGGAATAAAAAGAAGAAGGCCACTCAAAAGGAGATATCTCAGAAAACATGTGCAGCAGAAAATGAAGAGGATAAAAAATGTATTGAATGTTGTTCTTGTGATTCACCTTCTTGTGTACGCAATGGTGAAGATAGTGAAAGTAATGTTATAGATCTAGAATAAGCTCTCAAGATTAAAGTTGAAGATCAACAAAGATCATTTAATGAGAGAGAATCTATCTACAAAGAGATGATCTCTAGAATGAAAGAACAGATAGAAATGTATCAAAAACTGCAGGATAAAGCAACCTATCAAAGTAGAAGACTTGAAGCAGAAATCATCTTTCTCAAATCAAATCTGGAAAAATCAAATAAGAAGAATGAAGAACTTTTTCAAACTTGTGAAGAACAAGAAAATGGGTTGAAGGAATAGATTTTAAAATTGAATGATCAAGTAGAAGAAGGAAGAAGGGTCGAAGAAAGTGTGAAGAAGCAATGCCAAGTATTGGAGGTTGAGGTAAATATTTTGAAAGGTAAATTAGAAGAAAAAGATAAACTCTTGAGGTTTCAAGATAGTACTAAGATTCTGGACAATATTCTTAGTAGTCAAAGGTCTCCTTCTGTTAAATTTGGTCTTGGTTTTCATGAAACTGTTAAAGGAGAATCTAGTTCACAGGGAAGTACTAAAGATTCAAAGGATATCAATGCAAAACCTGAAGTGTTGGAAGAAACAAAAGGACAACCGACAATCATGAACCCTCAAAAGAAATCATTCCCTCCTTTGATAAATAATGTTGAATGCTTTAAATGTCACAATTATGGGCATGTTGCAGCCAATTGCAGAAGCAGATTGTTTCAGTCACAAACAAATAGATTCTACACAGAAAGGTACTCAGGTTTCTTTAAGGGATATTTTTTTTCATGCAACAATTTTGGTCGTAAAGCAGCTAATTGTAATAGAAGAAAGAATAGAAAAACACATTATGATCCCTATGCTTACTTTTCTGGTCACACAAGATGTTATGCTTGTAACAAGTATGGACATGTAGAAAAAGAATGCAGGATGAATAGATCTAAGAAATTGGACAATTTCCAGCACACTATAAGAAATTTCAAGCAAAGCTGGAAAAAGAAGGAGGACTGGTCAGAAACGTAGGGAATATTGACCCTACTGCAGTCATCTGCTTCTAAAGCTTACTTCTCATAATGACTGCAGGAGTGATGTGAGATACATTCTAGGGATTAGTAATGTATCATCACAGGGGGAGCAATGTATGGTGATTCCCATGGTTGGTTTGGTAATTCTGGTTATGTTTATTTCTAACAGTAAATCTGATGTGAAGAAGACAGGTACTAGTGGTACAAGTTCAGGGGGAGATGGAGCTATGAAATTTTCAGTATTTCACTTTCCATACGCAGGTTTCATGAACTAAAGCCGCGTATACATGCGATTTCCTTTGGATACAGAAGTGTATGCTTTTCTGTTAAGGAAAACAGTGAGATGGCTCAAGAAAAGGAGCACAGGTTCAGGGGGCGCGTCAGTCTAACTACTAATGATTGCATTATTGGCATTGTATTTGCTTATTCCTTAGTTTTCGTAATACTCATGCTCAAATGATGATGACATGATACATGGCTTCTTATGATGAGATTATGGATGAACCCTGATTGCTTTTTGATAAAGAGTATCTTTTGTTGTCACACATGGATGAGATGGAATTCTTATGATTCAGAGATAAGATCACATGGATGATTGCTTGACACATATTTTATATTGAAGAAGTTGTACTGGTATGATCATTCCTCTTGGGAAGAATATGTTGATGCTGCAAAGAGTCTGAAGGCTTGGTTACTGATGTGCTTATGCTACAACTGTTGGATGACACTTGAAAACACAGTTACATCGTCATATCATTCTTCTCTCATATATTCCAGGGAAGCATATCTTAGACAGAAGCTGGGAATAGTCTCTGCCATACAGAAGATCAGATCTGCTTAAATTCAGAAGATTAAATTGGATACGCGGGTTTCCTAAAAGACAGTCACGTATATACGCAAGTTTATCCACAGAAAACCGCGTATGGGTGGTTGCTGACAAATTTTTCTGGGTCAGCATTCTTTAGCATAGCTTTGGTGTTGTTGGGTATCTCTGGTGATGTTTCAGCTCTCATATTTCTGTTTCATTCTCTGATATTTGATAAATTTTCCTTGATGATTTGTTGTTGAAAGTGTTCAGGATGCACAAGCTAAGGGGGAGATGAAGGAGTGAAATGGCTCAAGAACAGGTGTACAGGTTCAGGGGGAGCATTAGCCTTGCTGAGAATTATGCATTGTTGGCATTATGATGGTTCTGAAATATGATTTCTCTCTTGAGGTCTTTTTGGTATTTGTTACGAAAGGTCATTGTTGTAATTTGATGAAAAGGTCATGTTGAGACCTATGATGTAAAATTGTAATTTTCAGTCATGTAAGGAATTTTTCAAATTTGTAAACCCACTTGGTTGGATAATTGAGTCAAAATGTGTAAACCCACTTGGTTGGGTACTTGAGTCATATATGTAAATCCACTTGGTTAGATCTTTGATGTAAGTATGAGTCCTTGGTGATAGGAAAGGTCATAAAGTCATTAAAAAAATATGTTTGAAGATTCAGCATGAACTCAGGGGGGGCATGGTAACTTCAGTGCATATCAAGTCTACAGAGCTCTTCTTTCTACATGAGAAGAAAAACCTTGTTTTGGTATTGATTCGCCCTTTTCCCTTGATGTCAAAGGGGGAGAGTGTCATGGTGTTTGAATAATGGTTATAATAAATGTATCTATCTGTTGTGGTGATCAAACACCATCATGGTTGCCATCAAGTCCAAAGGGGGAGATTGTTGGCAATATGATGCAATGTGTTGTCCTTGATGGCAACCTACTTGATGAAATAAGATTGTTGGCAATATGATACAATGTGTTGTCTTTGATGTCAACCTACTAGATGAAGTTGTCCTTGATGGAAACTGACTTGATGAGTTGTCTTTGGATGGCAACCTACTTGATGAAGTTGTTCTTGATGGAAATTTGCTTGATGAGTTTCCTATGATAAGCAAACTATGTGTTAAATATGTAAGGATGATGTATCTTGTGTTAAATAAGGAAGGATGATGTATCTACAGATCAGCTCAGAAGTAACAGAAGAATGGAATTCCACTAAGTGCCAAAGAAATGATAAATATGATATGTCACAAAGCATACGCGGGTTTGTCAAGGCAAAGTAGCGTATGTACGCAGAAAAGTACGTGTCAAGTAGCGTATGCCTATTTGCGCTCTAAATTTATAAAACCAAGGGACATTACCATGGTATTGGCCCATAGTATTGAGCACTGGATTATATATTTGATCCCGTCCAGGAATACCATCGGAAGTTGTGTGGTTTTGGCTCATGGTATTGACAAAGGCTAAATCTATATAAGGAGAAGAAGATCATAGTGCAAAGGTGTGCATGTGTCTGGGTATTGGATGAATACTTCACTCTGAAGTAGATCTGCATGGAAGGGTGACAGTTTATTGATTGATCTGAATTAATAATGCACCTATGAAGAAAATGATGAAGAGGGATCTCTAGATCTGAAATAACTATGTATTATCTAGATTTGTTTATGGAATGTCTAGATCTGAGATGGGGAGAATATTTTTCTGAAGTGAAGGGTAAGATCTGAGCTATTTATCTATTCTGAAGAGATGCGCAGGCCTACAACGTTTGAAGATCTATACGCAGGTTCGCTTCATAAAAAGCGCGTGCATACGCAGGCTCGCTTCATAAAAAGCGCGTGCATACGCAGGTTCGCTTCATAAAAAGCGTGTGCATACGCAGGTTCGCTTCAGAAAAAGTGCGTATGGAATGTGAGATCAGTTCTGAAATATGTGCAGAAGTATAGACATGTTTATCTCTGTGAAAGCGCGTATATACGCAGGTTCAGTGAAGTAAAAGTGCGTATGGAATATAGGGTTTTGCGGAAGTATGTGGAATGAAATGTTTGATTTGTTTTGTTGTTTTACTGCTATCTGTCAATGATGTATTTACATAGATCTGGGTTGTTTGAATGCTGATTATGCTGCTGATTATGTTGATCAAAGATCAAGTTGTTGGTTGATTGGTTGATGATTCAATGAATGAATTGATGGGGTTATCAGTTTCAGTCTGATGTATGTTGAGCTTAAATGAGTGGAGTTGGATCTAGTATGAAAATTGATGAAACGTGGTCCGCAATGGTGCTGAGGGTCGAAGCCTTCAGTGAGGGGGTTGTAGCTCCCTTCCAGAGGTAGTTGGTAAACGAGAGCAGGGGGTAGTAGCTCCCTTCCAGGAGAGGTTGGTAAACGAGAGTAGGGGGTTGTAGCTCCCTTCCAGGAGAGGCTGGTAAACAGGAGCAGGGGGTTGTAGCTCCCTTCCAGGAGAGGCTAGTAAACGAGAGCAGGGGGTAGTAGCTCCCTTCCAGGAGAGGCTGGTAAACAAGAGTAGGGGGTTGTAGCTCCCTTCCAGGAGAGGCTGGTAAACGAGAGCAGGGGGTTGTAGCTCCCTTCCAGGAGAGGCTGGTAAATGAGAGCAGGGGGTTGTAGCTCCCTTCCAGGAGAGGCTGGTAAACAAGAGAAGGTTGTAACCTTCTGCAGGTGGGTTCCTGCGTGCTGGTATGAGTCTGCGTCAGTACATGGTTGTAAGAAGTTTTCTTTATAATAAATATTGCAGACAGATATGACGACAGCGGTGGTTTTCTCCCGAATTGGGTTTCCACCTTAAATCCTGGTGTTCATGTGTGTTTCTTATGTGTGATGATTTATTTTGTTCTTACTACACATGTTTACTGCTTACTAAACATCTAATGAATGAATGATGCAATGATCTAAGTAAAGAATTATCTGCATAATGAGATCTCTAGTAATACGCAAGTTTTATTAAGGATATCTGTGTGTATACGCGAGTTGGATTTAGTAAAGTAGTGTATGGGTTTTAGAGAAAGAAAAAGTAAAATGATTTCATTCTGCAATAAATACTTATTCACCCCCCCTCTCAGTATTTTTCCCAACATGATTCTTATCCCTCATAGTGATATGCCTTTTTCTTGACTCGTGGTGACCATTTTTGCTAGTGTTACCCTTCGTCGTGTGTTGGTGGGATTATCCCCATGGCCAAAGGCCTCTAGCCACTACCTAGGCCTCTTGTTCCCATGACTAGATCCCTAATACATCTTTATGTGTTAGCATCGAAGGGAATCTTCAAAAATAACTTGGTCCCTAGGAGATCAGTTCAATTACTCACTTATTCGAGCTGGCCAGACTCATCCATTAAAATATTTTGTAACTTATCATCATCCTAAGCGCCCATATTCATCCTCTCATGATGTCTCATTTACCTATTTATAATGGATCGTTTGAGACGGTCAGGCTTGTTTTGGAGAGCCATACTTTTTATGTGTTGATATCTTGATATTATAATGCCACTTTGTTGGCACATTGAGAGCTTGTGATGTCTTGGTCTTATGTGAGTTCTCTTCATGCTCATTCATTGGATCTAGTGGGGAAGCTCTACCAGATAGTGGAGAGGATATTTTGGAGCAAAGGTATATAAGTGTTGTATCATTTTTATGATATAAATGAAGATCTATGTTCCCTCCCTTCCATAATTGTGTTTCAGATCTTGTTATTGGTTTATATCATTGTTTATCTAACAATGTTCTAAAGGAATATCTCTTGTCGTCCTTGAATTTTTGTGATTGTGTGCAGGTGTTGAGATCGAGAGCAGATGGAGCATATCGCTCATGCGAAGCACAATAATTCTGCTACGAACTCAAGATTTGTCCCCAAACTGCGAGAAGGCAAGGTACCATTATTTTATTCATAGTGTAAATCCAATTTCATGTTGCTTTTTGAATCGTATGGGATTGGGATATTTTGTATCTTCTTATTTGGGCCTACGTATGTCTAGTGATCTATCAGACACTAGATCATGGAGCAATAACTCCTTGTGATTTCTAATGCAACACCCTATTCACTAAAAAGGTCATACAAGACATGTCTAAAATATTAAATGTTATTAATGCTAGTGTTCAATAATTAAAATTGATGCTAGTCTTCAATAATTTATCACATTTCAGATATTGGATGCCAGAATATGAAGACAATGTTTCTACAACACACTACATATTGAGTTGTTATCCAAGGAAAAATAAACAATATGTGTTTTCTTAGTAAGGCTTGCCTCCAATGGTCCATGAAACCATATTTATTTTCATTAACTTACTCGCCACTATTTTCACTAATTACCTCATTACCATCTTATGTTTTACATGCATTAGGATAGTTAAAATTTTGGACCTAGTATTGATTTACACCACATTTCCAATCACATCTCAAAAACACATATAAATCACTGTGATTTATAGATATAACTAAATTGTGTAGGTTTTTATTTTTTTTAAACACACATACACATTATGGATGAAATAATTTTCTCATGTTATCCAAAATGCCTTGTCCTTTCCCTCTATGGTTGGGGAAAAATAGGGTTTTAGCTATGATAGGTAATAATGTTGGATGGATGTTGGATATCACTAGTTTATGTAATATATCTTGAAAGTTAATTTTAGGTGCTCCATATGTCGTATGTATGGTCACCTTAGGAGAATGTTCCACAAGGAGTTTCTTACTGGTGAAGAAATTATCGAAAAGAGGATAGTAACTAACAATCATGAAGAATTTTTGGAAAAGGTGGTGTTAGCCCCCCTATGAAATTATTGACAAGCAAGCTGCGGGCTAGATTATGGTGGAGCCTTCAAGGAATGCCTCTCCCCCTGAAAAGCCATCCTCCTTGAAGTCTCTTTGTGTTGTGCCTTATATAAGTCCCCTCTGCTGGTTCTTTTCCCTAAGACCTGCAGTTGCCCCTTGTACCCCTGCAAAATGTCCCTTTTTCCCTTTTTTCCCTCCTTCTAATAGGGTGCCTTTGTTCCCCTCTATTTTCCCCATTAGTCCTCTAAAACCCTCCAAAATCCCCTTTAATTCTTACCCTTACCCTTGTTTCACAAAAATTCCCCCTAGTCCTCCTATCGCTACCCTCTCATAGCTTTAAAATCCATTAAGATGGGTTAAAAAACCCACTTCCGACCATATAATAAGCCTAGCCCCCTCGGGCTAGACCCCTAACCCTTCGTTTCGTCCATGCGCCCGAGCATCAGAACCAAATGCTAAACCTGTCGGGCGCTTATCCTTTTCAATGAATCTCTGTCGTTCATTCATATCCACTGATCGACGGTCCGTAGTCAAATCATTCCGGGCGCATTTTCCACCGTTGATATGCTCCGCAGATCGGACGGTGAGGAGCGCGCCATTTCTGTAGACCCCCCCCCCCCATCCGTGCATTGTTTTCGTAACCCACGTATTTTATTTCGCACCTCCTTTGGGTGGAAGGTGGTTTTCCCCAGTCGGCCAGCGATTCCACTCATCGTCTGCCACCTATCTTCTGTACGACTCCAAAACCGCCCATCCCCCACGCATTATCATTCGGTCCAAACCTTGTAGCGAAATCCACGCAGGCCGTCCGATCATGAGTGCCTCATCCAACGGTCGTCGGCCGTCCAAGTTGCGCACTGCTTAACACTGTTCATCGTACCCCCTGGCCCGCCCTCCGCCGTTGATCCCCACTGCGATCAACGGTTCTAATTTTTCCCTCCGTCGTTGACTGTTCCACTATCCCCAGACCCGCCACGTCAGCTCCACGTGCACCCTCCGTACAGTCTTCCATCCCATTGCATGCATCGGTTCATTTTCAGATTCTTTAATGTTTTTCATTCATATGTCGCTCTGCAGACCACCAGCCTCCACCAGAGCGCCCTTTCACCATTTCTATGCATTTTTTTCCTCCATCTCAACATCTGTGCAATCACGCTCATCATCCACCTCATCCACTACCCGATCCATTTTTTTCCTCACAGTTTATTGTGTTTTGCAGGGGTATTAAGAGGTAATAGCCGCCATGATGCACGTCTTTGTTCCAAGGACAAAGATATCGAAAAAGATCATTAACAGGGGCAGAATTGATGAAGAATGACCCAAGAAGGTGAGGGTAGGATGATAATTTAAGGGAACAAGGTTCAAACTCTACAGAAGACCTTCCAGCGCCATTAAAATCCGAGCTAACCTGTCAGAAGCAAAAAATGGAGCGGCAAAGTGTTTCAGTACACAGCAAAGAAGATTAGAGCACGACAATGGAGATCTTAAGCCTTGAATCATCGGTTAAAGAGTCTAAGCACCAGTTTGAAGATCCCGAGGATAAATCACAAGGTCCTGAATATGAGTAAAAAGTAATATCAAGGTTTATTCGCCAGCAGCATGTTTTTCTTCGTCAAGTACAGGGCGCCCATACTTATTTTATTATGCACCGTGTCCCTGAAGGAATTCCCACCCTAACAGCAGTTCGAGACCATCAGAACATTTATGTAACAGATTTCTCGGCAGTCCATTCGCTCTTTGTTTATTCACCGCCAGTACAGCAAAACGCCATAGCCGAAATATGTCAAATTCATACCCAGAGAATATCACTCCTGCATAAAGTGGTGACAGAGATTAAATACACAGCAGTCAAACAGAATGGGCTTCGGCCCTACATTCATTTCTGTGTTTAATATCGCATTTAGTGTTCACCTAACTCCTCAGTCGATCTTCTGTTCATCCTCTGCTATAAAGCACAGAAGGAAATTATTGTAAAGCTTGTTGATGAGATATCAGTAGATTGCAAGCATTTTCCTCTTGAGACAAGTTCTCTATGTAATATTGTAAGATAGGCTGAGATTGGATGTATTCAGACTGAATGTTCAAGCTGTGGGCAATGATGTACCTGATTGGTGTTGCTTTTAATATGACAAGCACACTTCTTTGGATCCTGATATAAAGCAGCTGGTGATGTTTTCCTTTCTCTGTATTTGTGATTGACTTGCTTTCATTTCATTATGTTTCTTCAGGCTCGCATCAGAAGTTTGGCATAAGATTTACCCTTGATAGGTACCTTATGTTGTTGGTCTCCCAGCCTTTATGTTTTATGCTTATATGTGTATCTGAATATTGATTTCAATTGATTTAACCAGTGTAGTGGATGTTATTGCCTACTCTCTGATGTCTGAATTAATGAAATCTATGCTTAGATGTTCTTTTTAGGATTTAGTTATATGATTTGAGAACACTGGGAGGTCTAGAACCCTGTCTCTGCCTCACTAGGATCTTTCCATCTCATTAAGCCTTTCTAAAATCCCTTGTCTTGCCTCCAGTTTTGTCCAAGCAAGTCTGGAGTTAAATGACCTCTGACCTGATCTATAGACAGAATGGGCTGGTTCCCCTTCACTCATTTTCAGTCCTTAATGTTCCGTTCCATCAACCATATTTTAAGATCCAAATGCTCTAGATGACTAGCCCAACTGAAAGCTTTCACATTGAACACAAGTAAACCCTTTCCTGACTCCATTGCCCAATGGCCTTGATATTATCTGAGTTATCCGTCTTGGCCTAATTCTCTCTATGCTCATCCTTGTCTTATGATGGACCCTTCTTTCCTGATTCCCAACAACCAAACACAAACCATCAAACAAACAAACCCGGTGCCTATAACTAGCCTAAAACCTTAACATTTGAGCTTCAAAGACACAAACCTTTGACTATCATAGATAGATGCCTCTCTGGACCTAGGAGGGCTGGATCCTAAGGTTTGAAAGTGGTTCTATGTTGTCTCATCTTTTGGTCTTGTCAACCTGGCCAAAACATGGAACCCCAACATAATGGCGACTCCACTGGGGATTCTGAATATTTTTCACCTCACTCTATCATAAACTTCAGAAGACCTTCAATCTCTGGTCAGGTTGACAGTAAGTCACTCCTTTCTTGAATCGACCTCTATTGTCAAGTGCCCATCATACTCTTAGACGGAGCCTGGAAAGGGCCAGGTAGCCTCCGGATCTCATCCTCTTTTGGAGGTGATATATCTGGTAAATTCCCTACCAGTCAATCTCTGGTTGGAGTTTGCGGTTATTGAGGTTATTCTTGAGAGGTGATAGTGCCTGAGCACTATGGTGGACAATGCAACCCCTTTGACATACCCTAAAACTTCCACCTGGCGACTCCATAGTTCCTAAAAGATCAAGACTCCACTGGTGATAAGTAGGCCTGCTGATTAACTTGGTTTCACATTAGACTCCACTGGGAGACCAACCTTTGAAACAAACATTAACCACGACAGAAGTAGAAAGTAGGGTTAAGCTGCTTAGTTAGAAGTATAACATTCTGGCTTTCAAAACCATTCACACAAGAGCTTATCCCAATCCTGACCCACCTGAAATAGTTGACAATCCACAGAGTATCCTCAAGGGAGCTCCTACACCTAAAAGACCAACTATTTCTAGTCACATTCCTAGAGCTAACTCTGCACCAAAAGACTTAACAGCTCTATCACAGTTTCTCCCTGACCTAGACCTTCCAAACAGTTTACCAAGAACTAGGTCATCCAGTGATCTAGACCAGCCATACCTTGAGCTTCACAATACACCATCTCATAGTGGTCAACATACTAGGGACAGAGGAACCCCTCCATCTACACCACCTGATATCCATTTCATTCAAAACTTGGGGCTCTCCCACCCTAGATCTGCCCAACAGACTTCTGCTGGTCCTAACATCCCTGTCATCCATATACCAGTTGCTCAAGTTAACCGTTTACCTCATCATAATATCATCATGGCAGCTTGGTATGCACCTCTGGTCTTACCTCAACCCTTGCTACCCTTACCAAATTATTATCAATCGAAAATTCCACACTTCACTGTTAAAGAATCCATCACAGCTCAGCAACATGTAGATAAAATGGAGGATTATTTTGACTACATGGAAATCGATGATGAAACAATCAAAATGAGAATCTTTTTCCAAAGCTTGGGAGGTGAGGTGAAGAAGTGGTTTAAAAATCTACCCGCGGGTAGTATCCAAGATCTCCCTTCTCTATACCGGACTTTCGTCGACAAATGGGAAACTAGGGCAAACCCTCGCCAACTCCTAGCTGAATACATGGGCCTTAAAATAAATGTGGGAGAAAGTGTCCATGATTACACAACAAGATTTAACAGCATCTACAATGTTCTCCCTCCACATATGAAACCTCCACAAGGTATGGCCCTAGAAAAATACCCTGATGGGTTTGATGCTGACATGGCCTATGAGCTTAGGGATAAAGAATACACCACATTGGAAGACATGCAGAAAGGGGCTGTAAAAATAGAGGCAAATTTGATTGAGAAAAGAGCAAGACTGAGGTCTGAGAAGAGGGTAACCTATAGGGATGACAATGTAGCCTCCACATCTGATCCAAACTATGACAGACTATCTAAACATGTGGATAAGCTGCAACAAATGATGGAAAAAATGGTTGTCACAGTTAGCAATCAGAACAGAAACCAGAACCAAAATCAGAACCAAAACTTTAGAAGAAACAACAATGCTCCCAACAGACAGAGAGAGTCAGATCAACAAGTAATTCCCCCATTCCAAGAAAAAAAATTAGATGAAGATGAGGGAATCATAGAAGAGTCTGAAGAGAATACAATAAACATGTTTTAAAAAGAAGACTCAGTCCTTAACTGTGATTCAGGGGAAGACCAACCCTCACCTTCATATTGGGATGAGGAATGGTTAGAAACTGAGGATTACAGATTAGGATTTGAAAATTCCATGTTGCAGGTCAGAGAACAATATGAGCTTAGGAGAAAAAAGAACCAAGACAATTCCAAAACAAAGACTCCAGAGGTAACCATCAAGAAAAAACCTGATAAATCTTCTAAAGTGACTACTGAAAATAGAAAAACAGCAGCTGAAAGTTCTGGGAAAAACAAAGAAAAAGACAACCAAAACGTTCAAAAACAAAGCCAACCAACCAACAGCACTAGCACTGCAATTAGTGCTCCTAATAAAACGATTCCTAACCCTGTACATAGTGAGAAATCGCAAATTGATTCAGCCACTAAGGCAGTGGCAAATAAAACATAATTGAGCATTACAAAGGTCCAGTCCACTTTTAATCTGGAAAGTGAGATTGCCAAAATCAAAATCCCTATACCATTATCTGAGTTGGCCACTCAGGATGTATATAAAGGCCAAATTTTGAAAGCATTGAATCTAGGGGAAAACAACGACACTGTGAATTTGAATGGTGATCAACCTGCCCTCTTGTTTGGTCCAAAGATCGAGGGAAAGTTTCAGGAAGGGGTGGTTCCACCTTTCTATGTCAGTCTCAACATTCATGGCAAGATCCTTCATAATGCCATGCATGACTCTGGAGTATCACACAATCTAATGCCTAAGGTAGTGATGGAAAGGTTAGGCCTGGAAATCACCATACCCTACAAAGACCTATATTCATTCGACTCTAGCAGAGTGAAATGCCTAGGACTAATCAAAGATTTATGTGTGAGTTTGACCCAGATCCCAACTAAATGTATGGTCATGGATGTGGTGGTGGCAGATGTGCCACCCAAGTATGGTATGTTATTATCCAGATCATGGGGAGACAAGCTGCAAGGAACAATGCAGATGGATGGCTCATACGCCACTATCCCTATCTTTGGCCAACTTAGAAGACTATATAGAGAAGCTCAAATGAAATTCCTAGTCAGTAGCCCCGAGAAACCTGAAAATTCACCATTGTACTCTATGCACACAAACCTGGATTCTTTCATTCTTTATAACGACCAATCCTTGGAAGAGCCAGAGTCTGAATGCAAAAATACAAGCAAGAATGCAAAGCCCATGGACTTTAGCATAATGGCTACCCTAGAAGAATACGATGAAGAAAACCATGGGCAGGATAATGAAAACGAAACTCAGAATGAATCAGGAACACAATGTAGTCAGCTTATTAGTCACACCCTTCAAACTAATACACCACGTGAAGAACAAGATATCCCACAACCTAGTACAGACCCTCCAGCGCAACATAATGGCGAACCCCTCTGGGAAATGAATTTCGATGGGTCCTCTACTAGGCAAACTACTAGAGCAGGGGTGTGGCTACGTAACACAGAGAATGATCATGTAGAGAGCCATGCTATGAATCTGCATTTCAAATGCATGAACAACATTGCAGAATACAAGGCCCTGATCCTAGGCTTGAATCTGTTGAGAAAATTAGGGGCACGTAGGGTAACTGTACATGGATATTTAGAGTTAGTTATCAGACAGGTGAATGGTGAATATACAGCCAAACACCCCAGGTTAAGAGCATATAGGAATGACACTCTGGATCTACTGAAAACATTTGTTGAATATGAATTGGTGTTTGTTCCCAGGAGTCAAAATGTCATTGCAAATGGATTAGCTTGTCTAGCTAGTTCATATCCTAAGACTCCAGCTGACCAAAAAATCATCATTCAGACCAAGTTCAGACCTGCAGTACCGAACAACGAAAAATATTGGCAGGTCTTTGAAGGTGACAAACAGATTGAGGATTTCTTAATAGGCAAGAATGAGTTTGAATTTTCGGGTTCAGATTCTAAATCTAAAGACAGCTGCCTTAGTGAGGAATCCTCTAATGAAGTATCCCCGTCTTGTAGCATAGAAATAAATTCTTTTTCTGAGGAAATTGGAAGTTCAACCATAAAATGTGAAAACGCAGATAGTGAAGAAATAGAGGTGTTGCAGGCCAAAGATAAGAATATACCCAGAGGCCTGGCACCCTTAGAATACCTTTTTGACTTTGATGACATAGAAAAAAAGCCCACAATAGAACATGTAGATTCATATGTGGAAGAATGCAACATAGGCACTGAAGACAAACCCAAAATGATTAAACTAGCTAAGTCTTTACCTGCGAACATGAAGAAGAAATACATTGACCTGTTTAATGAATTCATTGATGTGTTTGCATGGAGCTATGAAGACTTAAAGGCCTATGACACCAACATCATACAACACAAGATACCACTAAAGGAAAATCAGAAACCTTTCAGACAAAAACTCCGCAGAACCAATCCAAAACAATTGCCTGCAGTGGAGAAAGAGATTAAGAAGATGTATGATGCAGGAATAATAGTCCCTGTAAGGTTTTATGATTGGGTGTCAAACTTAGTGGCTGTAAGGAAGAAAACAGGGGAGATCAGATTATGCATAGACTTCAGAAACCTCAACAGAGCCTCCCTAAAAGACAACTACCCCTTGCCTAGAATGGAACACATCTTACAGAAGGTAGTGGGCTCTAAGAGAATCTCCCTGCTTGATGTTTTTTCAGGATACAACCAAATATTGGTACTCCCAGAAGATCAGCTCAAAACAGCATTTACCACTCCATGGGGCACCTTCATGTATTTGAAAATACCCTTTGGATTGATGAATGCTGGCGCCACCTTCCAGAGAGAAATGGACATAGCATTCTCAGATGAGATAGGACACTTCATAGTTATCTACTTGGATGACTTGACTGTCTTTTCCAAAACTGAAGAAGAACACTTGAAGCATCTGAGAAAGGTTTTTGAAAAATGCAGAAGGTATGGTCTGTCCTTAAATCCTAAGAAAACTGTTTTTGGGCTGCAAGAAGGTAAACTTCTGGGCCACATCATTTCTGAGAAAGGGATCAGGATAGACCCACAGAGAGTTGAGGGAATACTCCAAATCACACACCCAAGAAACATCAAGGAGCTACAGTCCTTCATTGGGAAGATAAATTTGCTTAGGAGATTCATTCCCAACCTTGCTGAGCAGCTTAGGAGAATGACTGACATGCTAAAGAAAGGTGCAGGAATTAAGTGGACTGTTGGAGCCAAACAATCTTTCGAATCTGTAAAAATTGCACTCACTCAGGCTCCTGTGCTAATTAGCCCTGATTTCTCGAAAGATTTTCTGATCTTTTCATTTGCCTCCCAGCATACCATGGCTGCAGTCTTACTGCAGAAAAATTCAGAAGGTAATGAACAGCCTATAGCCTTCTTCAACAAAGCGCTGAGAGATGCACCCTTAAAGTACAACATCATGGAAAAGCAGGTCTATGCCCTGATCAAGGCCTTAAAAGAATTTAGGGTGTACATTCTACATTCTCACACCATTGCTTATGTACCGAATATAGTGGTCAAAGATATTTTGTCCCAGGACCCTGATGGGAAGAGGGGAAAATGGATTGCTACAATGTTAGAATACGACCTTGAAATAAAACCCACCAAGCTGATCAAAGTTCAAGGCCTGGCCCAGTTAATGGCTGAATCAAACTTGCAGGCCCTTGACATTAACATGATAAATGCCTTAGATGAGCAGGAAGGATTTCCCCATCAAACTGTTGAGCAGTTTCAAAACTCTCCCTGGTATACTGATATCCTTTACGTGCTCACCAACCTCAATGCCTCTCTAGAACTATCCAAAACCAAGGCCAGATTCACAAAACTCAAAGCTAGAAATTACTGCATTTTGAATGAGAATCTATACTGGAAAAATCCAAATGGCCTATTGCTGAAATGCTTGTCTGAACCTGAAGGTGAAATAATTAAACAGGAGTTTCATGCTGGGGAGTGTGGAGGCCACCTGAGTTGGAAGGCCACAGCAAATAAGATACTCAGGGCTAGTTATTATTGGCCTACACTGTTTAATGATGTCCATAAAATGATAACCACTTGCCACAAATGTCAGATCTTTGAAGGTAAAAGAAAACTCCTCCCCGTTCCTCTACAACCTATCACAGTGGAAGGCCCCTTCATGCAATGGGGCCTAGACTTTATCAGAGAGATTCACCCCTCTTCTTCTGGGCAACACAAGTGGATCCTGACTACCACAGATTACTTCACTAAATGGATAGAAGCCGTACCCACTAGGAATGCCACTGATTCTGTCATCATTAGGTTCCTAGAAGACTTCATCCTATCTCGGTTTGGCTGTCCAAGGAAAATAATCACTGACAATGTTGCTGCCTTCGGATCCAAGAAAATGGTTGAGTTCTGTCACAGGTACCACATCACGCTTGGTCATTCGACTGCCTATTACCCCCAGTGTAATGGATTGGCTAAATCATGTAACAAAATCCTGGTCACAATCATTAAGAAGCTGCTGGAGGAGAACAAAAATTCATGGCATAAAAATTTGATACATGCTTTGTGGGCCAACAGGCTCACCACAAAGAAATCTATTGGCATGTCACCATTCCAGCTGGTTTATGGGACAGAGGCAGTATTCCCTACAAGCCTTGGAGTTTCAGTGATCAAACTGGTCTAGGAGATCCAATCAGAGGAAGACATCATGATAAGGAGAATAAATGAAACAATTCATCTTCAACAAACAAGGGATCAGGTTTACAACAGAGCAGTGAAAGTTCAGGACAACATAAAGAGGCAGTTTGACAAAAGAGCCAAAGCTTCAAATTTCAAAGTTGAAGACAAAGTTCTGAAATGGGATTTAAAAAGAGAAGACAAAGGTAAACATGGAAAGTTTGACAGCTTGTGGCAAGGTCCATTTGTCATCCAGGCCACTGTGGGTCCTAATGCATTTTTCCTACAAGAGCTTGATGGTACAGAGCTGTTTGGGGGTCCTGTCAATGGCAGGACGCTCAAACATTATTCCTGCTAATTTTTTATTTCCAGTTCCACTTCCGTTGTACATACCATTGCAGTTTTAATTTCAAGAAAATAGAGGAAGTGTTTCCAAAAAATAGAGAAGGTAGAGGTTCAAACATGCTCAAAACATGGACCTCCGAAAAGTGCAAAGATTGGCTCTAATATGATCAAAGCCTGAGCCAAAGAAAGAAAGACAGCTGGTCCTAACATGCTCAAAATCTGGGCCAGCAAAGGAAAAGGAAGAATCAGCTCTAACATGCCTAAAACCAGAGCTGAAAACGAAGAAGAAAGGGTGACTCTAACATGCTCAAAATCTGAGTCACAAATAGAGAAGGATACTTCAAAGGTGCAAATTTCAAACCTTCAAAGTTTTTTTTCACTCCACAGCAAGTCACACAGTTTAATCCTGGCTTGGCTGTTTTTCAATTTCTTGTCTTAGAATGTAGGAGAAGAAACCTGTTGGACAGTCTAATCCCAACAAGTAGTAGATTAAGTAGAGAATCATATGAGACCAACAGTCTAATCTGGCCTCATGGAGCAATAAGGGTAGAAGTAGAATAGGTTGGTTTTCTGTTTCAAAAATAAATCATGTAAAGGGTCTGCTAGCTCAAATGCACCCTAAAGAAGAAAAATGCTAGGATTGTAGTCTGGGTAGGTAGATTGGTTGGGAAATATTTCTATTGATTTCTGTCTCTAACATATTGTGGCAGCTGGTCAAAGAAGGGGATGTGCCAAGCAGCAAGTAACTGGCCTACTCCAAATATCATTTCTGGTTTCTTGCCTCCTTCAAGAAGAAGCCATCCACATGTGGAGCCACTGTTAGCCCCCCTATGAAATTCTTGACAAGAAAGCTGGGGGCTAGATTATGGTGGAGCCTTCAAGGAATGCCTCTCCCCCTGAAAATCCATCCTCCTCGAAGTCTCTTTGTGTTGTGCCTTATATAAGTCCCTTCTGCTGGTTCTTTTCCCTAAGACCTGCAGTTGCCCCTTGTACCCCTACAAAATGTCCCTTTTTCCCTTTTTTCCCTCCTTCTAACAGGGTGCCTTCGTTCCCCTCTATTTCCCCCATTAGCCCTCTAAAACCCTCCAAAATCCCCTTTAATTTTACCCTTACCCTTGTTTCACCAAAATTCCCCCTAGTCCTCCTATCGCTACCCTCTCATAGCTTTAAAATCCATTAAGATGGGTTAAAAAACCCACTTCCGACCATATAATAAGCCTAGCCCCCTCGGGATAGACCCCTAACCCTTCGTTTCGTCCATGCGCCCAAGCATCAGAACCAAATGCTAAACCTGTCGAGCGCTTATCCTTTTCAATGAATCTCCGCCGTTCATTCATATCCACTGATCGACGGTCCGCAGTCAAATATTTTCGGGCGCATTTTCCACTGTTGATCTGCTCCGCAGATCAGACGGTGCAGAGCGCGCCATTTCTGTGGACCCCCCCCCCCCCAATCCGTGTGTTGTTTTCGTAACCCACGTAGTTTATTTCGCACCACCTTTGGGCGGAAAGTGGTTTTCCCCGGTCGGCCAGTGAGTCCACTCATCATCTGCCACCTGTCTTCTGTACGACTCCAAAACCGCCCATCCCCAGCGCGTTATCGTTCGGTCCAAACCTCGCAGCAAAATCCACGCAGGCCGTCTGATCATGAGCGCCTCATCCAACGGTCGTCGGCCATCCAAGTTGCACACTGCTTAACCCTGTTCATCGTACCCCCTGGCCCGCCCTCCGCTGTTGATCCCCGCCGCGATCAACGGTCCTGATTTGTTCCTCCACCTTTGACTGTTCCACTATCCCCAGACCCGCCACGTCAGCTCCATGTGCACCCTTCGTACAGTCTTCCATCCCATTGCATGCATCAGTTCATTTTCGGATTCTTTAATGTTTTTCATTCATATGTCGCTCTACAGACTGCCAGCCTCCACCTGAGCGCCCTTTCACCATTTCTATGCATTTTTTTCCTCCATCTCAACATCTGTGCAATCACGCTCATCATCCACCTCATCCGCCACCCCATCCATTTTTTTCCTCACAGTTTATTGTTTTTTGCAGGGGATGCACGTCTATGTTCCAAGGACAAAGAAATAAAAAGATATCATTAACAGGGGCAGAATTGATGAAGAATGACCCAGGAAGGTGAGGACAGGATGATCATTTAAGGAACAAGGTTCAAACTCTGCAGAATACCTTCCAGCGCCATTAAAACCCGAGCTAACCTGTCAGAAGCAAAAATGGAGCGGCAAAGTGTTTCAGTACACAGCAAAGAAGATTAGAGCACGACAATGGAGATCTTAAGCCCTGAATCAGCGGTTAAAGACGCTAAGCACCAGTTTGAAGATCCTGAGGATAAATCAGAAGGTCCTGAGTATGAGTAAAAGGTAATATCAAGGTTTATTCGCCAGTAGCATGTTTTTCTTCATCAAGTACAGGGCGCCCATACTTCTTTTATTATGCACCGTGTCCCTGAAGGAATTCCCACCCTAACAGCAGTTCGAGACCATCAGAACATTTATGTAACAGATTTCTCAGTAGTCCATTCGCTCTTTGTTTATTCACCGCCAGTACAGCAGAACACCACAGTCGAAATATGTCAAATTCATACCCAGAGAAGATCACTCCTACATAAAGTGGTGACAGAGATTAAATACACAACAGTAAAACAGAATGGGCTTCGTCCCTGCATTCATTTCTGTGTTTAATATCGCATTTAGTGTTCACCTACCTCCTCAGTCGATCTTCTGTTCATCCTCTGCTATAAAGCACAGAAGGAAATTATTGTAAAGGTTGTTGATTATATATCAGTAGATTTCAAGCATTTTCCTCTTGAGACAAGTTCTCTATGTAATATTGTAAGATAGGCTGAGATTGGATGTATTCAGACTAAATGTTCAAGCTGTGGGCAATGATGTGCCTGATTGGTGTTGCTTTTAGTATGACAAGCACATTTCTTTGGATCCTGATCTAAAGCAGCTGGTGATGTTTTCATTTCTCTGTATTTTTGATTGACTTGCTTTCATTTCATTATGTTTCTTCAGGCTCGCATCAGAAGTTTGGCATAAGATTTACCCTTGATAGGTACCTTATGTTGCTGCTCTCCCAGCCTTTATGTTTTCTGCTTCTATGTGTATCTGAATATTGATTTCAATTGATTTAACCAGTGTAGTGGATGTTATTGCCTACTCTCTGATGTCTGAATTAATGAAATCTATGCTTAGATGTTCTTGTTAGGATTCAGTTAGATGAGTTGAGAACACTGGGAGGTCTAGAACCCTGTCTCTGCCTCACTAGGATCTTTCCATCTCATTAAGCCTTTCTAAGATCCCTTGTCTTGCCTCTGGTTTTGTCCAAGCAGGTCTAGAGTTAAATGACCTCTGACCTGATCTATAGACAGAATGGGTTGGTTCCCCTTCACTCATTTTTATTCCTTAATGTTTCGTTCCATTAACCATCTTTTAAGATCCAAATTCTCTAGATGACTAGCCCAACTGAAAGCTTGCACATTGAACACAAGTAAACCCTTTCTTGACTCCATTGCCCAATGGCCTTGATATTCTCTTAGTTATCCATCTTGGCCTAATTCTCTCTATGCTCATCCTTGTCTTATGCTAGACCCTTCTTTCCTGATTCCCAACAACCAAACACAAACCATCAAACAAACAAACCCGGTGCCTATAACTAGCCTAAAACCTTAACATTTGAGCTTCAAAGACACAAACCTTTGACTATCATAGAGAGATCCCTCTATGGACCTAGGAGGGCTGGATCCTAAGGTCTGAAAGTGGTTCTATGTTGTCTCATATTTTGGTCTTGTCAACCTGGCCAAAACATGGGAACCCCAACAGGTGGAAAAAGGAAAATTGGATAATAAGACATGTTTAAAAACATGTTAATTTCTAAGAAACCCACTTCCAATACTATTGATAAAATTTTACATGAAACTGTTGAAAATGCAACAAGATGATGGAGCTTAGTGAAATGAAGTCGCCTTCACTAAGTGGGCCCATAGGCTATTTTTGGCGCAAAGTCTATTTTTAGACTATGTCTATTTTTAGACATATGGATCATGGTCTATGAGTTGCAGGATGCTATTTATGGATGATTGGTCGAGTTGGTAAAAAATAGATGGACCTCTATTTTTAGACATCATGTTTATTTTTAGACCTGGTTTGTTAAAATATGACAGAAGGAAATACGCTTTTCCTAAGGGTTAGCTGAGCTATTGCATGGTTGACTTCAGTTAGAACTCATGTGGCAGAGTTTGGTGGAGTTGATGAGACAGTTGGTGGAGTTGTGTTCGGTTTAACTTAGTTGAACTAGTTGTATTTAGTCTAACTGATAAATACACTAGTGATGAGTGGTGAGAATTAATTATTAATTAATTCACTAATTATTAACTCATAAATCAACTAAAGAATACATCAGTTAACTGCAATGCATGGACAGTTCAGTGGAGACCAGTGTTAGAGGTGGGTGAAAGGGTGAGTCTACTATCAGTTGTGACTATTGGCCGTGCATGAGATTTGCACACACATTGATGGAGATTGCCAATGAGGATTGCGCAGTTGGAGCTAGTGGGATTCGAACTTGGATCTCATCATTAATCAACTTGGATTGCGCAGTAGAGGCAGGCAGACTTGTGGAGGAGATTTGAACCTGTGACTAGTTCACTTTCCATACTAGTTTTGTGTGTAGCATTGAGATAGTGCTGAGAGTTGTGAGAGCTTTGTGCTATGTATTGTTACATGTTCTCTATCATTATAATATACAGATAGTTGGGGGTTTTCAGCTATTTCTTTCCCCATTACATACTGTGTTGATATGTGTGCTTGATTATTGTTTTATGAGCGCATGCGACTGTTTCTATTTCCGCATATTGATGATCAATTGTAGAAGAGGTTATGTATTATGCATGAAGCTTAAATAGTGTGTAATCAGGATAATCTCGGTGAATAATTCAGCTATTATTCAAATTTATACATGGTATCAAAGCAAAATTGATCATCGGATCTATTACAGTGATTACAATTTATTTCGGTAGACAGAGTCTGTAAGCGGGCCAGGTAGCCTCTGGATCCATCCTTTCTCTGAAAGGTGATATATCCAGTAAATGCCCTTACAGTCGATCTCTGTGCTAGAAATATTTTTTTCTCACAGATCGGAAGCGGTTGAGTTTTGAGCTGGTGGAATTCGAATTTGCAGCAGAATTTGGAATTCGAATTTGCAGCAGTTTTCTTGGTGTCGAAGTCAAAATGTCTTTCAACGGATTGCGACTGGAATATGCCCTTGAGGGAAGTTCGAATTATGTTGCATGGAAGGACATAATGGAGGCGGTATTAGATGATAACGGGCTGAAGGACTTCATAGATGTTGAGATCCCAAAGCCTACTGATGCTGCTCAAGTTGGGGCTTGGAAAAAGAAGATGGAAAAGTGTCGAAGAATTCTGTTGGAGGGCATGAAGGATCACACTGTATCCAGCATGCATGGAAAAGCTTATCCATACTTGATGTGGAAAGCGTTGACAAATTAATTCCAAAGCAAGAGCGACCAGAGGAAGTTGGCGCTCAAGGATAAACTCAGACACATAAAGATGGAGAAAGGCGACAGTATGCCGAAGTACCTCACGAAGTTCATCCAATGCAGGGATGAGTTGGGAAGTGTGGGGGTGACTGTCGATGATGAGGAATTGGTGAGCTTGGCTCTCCTTGGTCTTCCGAAGAGTTGGCATGCCTATCAGGATTCTGTCAATGGTTGGGAGAAATTTCCAGGATGGGAGCGACTTTGGTCGGATCTTGTGCAAGAGGAGATAAGGCGGAATACCAGGGGCGGATCTTCATCAAAGGCATATGATGAAGAAAATTGCGCTTTGGCTGCCAAAGCAAAGAAGAGGAAGAGCAAGAAAGCTTCTCATTCTGGTGCGAAAGGCAAGAAGTAAGACATGTCCAAGGTGAAGTGTGTTCACTGTCACCAACATGGACATTATGCCACAAATTGTCCGCAGAAGAAGAAAAATAAGCAAGCTACTGGATCTGCAGCTGGAGAGGCCTTAGCCTCACAGTTTGAGTTGGATTTTTCGCTGATCGCATGTTTGGTCTCAAGTGTGATGGGATCAATATGGTTCTTGGATAGTGGTGCGTCTTTTCACATGACTGGAGATCGGGATTTGTTTTCAGATCTGGATGAGAAAGATCTTGGAGTGCACATCGAGATGGGTGATGATGGTAGATACAGTGCGACTGGTATCGGTACCATTTCCTTTAAGAGGGAGTTTGGTAAACCCTTCGTATTGAAGGATGTGATGCATGTTCTAGGATTGAAGAAGAATCTGATCTCTGTGGCGATGTTAGAAGACAAGGGGTACGATGTTGTCTTCAGCGAAGGAAAGGCTTTCCTGCGCAGTAAGACAACTGGAGAAACCCAGAAGATAGGGGTTCGAGTCAAGAACCTTTATCAATTGCATGTAGATGGCGGTGCAGCAATGGCATGCAAGGCTGAAGGAGTGGTGAGCCGGGATGATGGCGAGCTGTGGCACCGGAGATTGGGCCACCTTCACCATGGAGCTTTGAAGATACTGCAGCAGATTTCTACTGGGCTTCCTAAGGGCACCCTTGCACAGTCAGATCAGTGCAAGGGGTGTACTTTGGGAAAATTTGTGAAAGCCACCTTTCACGAGAAGGATAGTCGCGCCACGACGATCCTTGAGAGAATTCACACAGACGTGTGTGGACCTTTCTCAGTAGCTTTGACAGCAACACACAGGCACTATGTGATATTTGTTGATGATTTTTCTCGAGGCCGGATCTTATTCATGCAAGAAGAGCGAGACATACTCAAAGTTCTGTGAGTTCAAGGTGTTGGTTGAGAAGGAATCTGGGAAGCATGTGAAGGCTCTTAGGAGTGACAATGGTGGTGAATTCATCTCTGCTGAATTCAAGGACTTTTGCAGCGCAGAAGGGATTCGGAGAGAGCTCATCGCACCCCATAACCCACAGCAGAACGGGGTTGCTGAGCGAAAGAACATAATGATCGTGGGTGCTGCACGGGCGATGTTGCATGATCAGGGCCTACCCCTTCACTTGTGGGCTGAGGCATGCAATACTGCAGTATATGTGCAGAACCGTTGTCCTCACAAGATACTTGGCATGAGTACACTTGAGGAGGCGTTTTCTGGTAAGAGGCCTGATATTTCCCATTTGAGGATTTTTGGTTCACCTGTTTACATTCATGTGACGAAGGATGCCAGGAAGAAGCTGGAGCCAACTGTAGAGGTTGGGATATTTGTGGGGTACACCGATATGCCCCACAACTATCGTGTGTATTTTCCAGACAGTCGCAAGACTGTTGTGCGACGGGATATCAAATTTCAGGAGGAGAAAGCCATGAAGTGTTCGCTTGAGAGGGAGCCACACTTGCATGCAGATGAGGAGCTATTAGTTCCTAAGGATGAGCTTCCGGATGTGGATTAGCCACAAGAGGAAGTTCATGGAGTGGAAGAGACCACTCATGCAGCGCCAACCATCAGAGGGCGCAAGCGCACTACAGAAGCTGAGCGACTGGCTCAAGATGCAGAGAAGGTTGTAGGACCACCTACAACACAGCGCAGACAGAGACAGTCACCGAACCGGTACACTGGATACATGGCTCTTGTGAGAAAATGTATCGTGACAGAACCATCCTCTTTCGAGGAAGCTGTGGAGGACCCCGCATGGGTAGATGCCATGGTGGAAGAGTATGATTCTATTGTCAGAAACAGTGCATGGGAGATTGTCCCGCGACCAGAGGGGAAATCAATAGTGGGTTCGCGATGGATCTACAAAGTGAAGCAGGCGGCTGACGGGAGTGTGGAGAAGTACAAGGCAAGATTTGTTTCCCGAGGCTTCTCACAGATAGAGGGGATCGATTATGAGAATACTTTTGCACCTGTCGCAAGGTACTCTTCCATATGGACGATCCTAGCTCTCTCAGCGCAGATGAGGTGGCACATCCATCAGATGGATGTGAAGACTGCGTTCCTCAACGGAGTCATTGAGGAGGAGGTGTACATAGAGCAGCCCGAAGGTTTCGAGATCTTCAGCAGTGAGTCGCATGTTTGCCGACTCAAGAGAGCACTATACGGGCTGAAGCAAGCACCTCGTGCTTGGTACACACGGATAGACAGTTATTTCACCAGACTTGGATTCTCCAAGAGTGAGGCGGATCCTAACCTATACCAGATTTTGGTGGAGGGGAAGTTGCTGATCATTGTACTGTATGTAGATGATCTGATTTTGACGGGTGATGAGCTGTTGATACTTTCATGCAAGGAGGATCTTGCTAGAGAGTTTGAGATGAAGGACTTGGGCCTCCTTCATTATTTCCTGGGATTGGAAATCTGGCAGCGCAGTGGTGGACTATTTGTTTCTCAGGGTAAGTATGCCCGAGAAATATTGGAGAAGTTCAACATGCATGGCTGCAAGCTTGTTGATACTCCTCTTCCTGGAGGTTGGAGGAAGGAGGATGCTACTTCAGCGGAGGTAGTGGATGCCACTGTTTATCGACAGTTGGTGGGGTCGCTTATGTATCTGGTCAATACACGACCCGATATATGCTATGTTGTTAACCAGCTTTCGCAAGCTATGGTTAAGCCTACCAAGCTCTTCTGGAAGGCATGCAAGCATGTATTGCGTTATCTTAGAGGCACATCGGGATATGGATTGTGGTACAGACAGGAGGATGAGGTGAAGCTATGTGGCTTCACGGATGCAGATTGGGCAGGGAGCCCAACGGACAGAAAGAGCACATCTGGAGGGATCTTTAGTATCGGGTCGACAGCAGTTTCTTGGTACAGAAGGAAGCAGAGATCCGTGGCACTCAGTTCAGCAGAGGCTGAGTATATGGCAGCAAGCTTGGCTGCATGCGAGGCCATATGGATGAGGAAGATTCTGGTCGGGTTGTTCGGGTCACACTTGGAGCCTATTGTGATTTATTGTGATAACCAGAGTTGCATTAAACTCTCGGCTAATCCAGTATTTCATGATAGATCCAAACACATCGACATCAGGTACCATCATATCAGAGATTGTGTGCAGCGGATAATCATGTTACTTTCATATATTCCCACGGAGGATCAGGATGCTGATATCTTGACGAAGGCGCTCACCAGGAGCAAATTAGAATACCACAGAGGCAGGATAGGGGTTGCAGATAATCCATATCTTGTTGAGAGGGAGTGTTGAAAATGAAACAAGATGATGGAGCTTAGTGAAATGAAGTCGCCTTCACTAAGTGGGCCCGCAGGTTATTTTTGGCGCAAAGTCTATTTTTAGACTATGTCTATTTTTAGACATATGGATCATGGTCTATGAGTTGCAGGATGCTATTTATGGATGATTGGTCGAGTTGGTAAAAATAGATGGACCTCTATTTTTAGACATTGGGCGGTTTCTATTTTTAGACTATCGAGCTAAAAATAGAACAGTCAAATATTATTAACCCTTAATAATATTTAGACTATAAAAATTATCTTATCCTCTTGGAGCACTTCAGTTTGATGCTTGGATGTGGCACATGCAGCTGATAGAAGGAAATATGCTTTTCCTAAGGGTTATTTGAGCTATTTCATGGTTGACTTCAGTTAGAACTCAAGTGGCAGAGTTTGGTGGAGTTGATGAGACAGTTGGTGGAGTTGTGTTCGGTTTAACTTAGCTGAACTAGTTTTATTTAGTCTAACTGACAAATGCACTAGTGATGAGTGGTGTGAATTAATTATTAATTAATTCACTAATTATTAACGCATAAATCAACTAAAGAACACATCAGTTAACTGCAATGCATGGACAGTTCAGTGGCGACCAGTGTTAGAGGTGGGTGAAAGGGTGAGTCTACTATCAGTTGTGACTATTGGCTGTGCATGAGATTTGCACACACATTGATGGAGATTTCCAATGAGGATTGCACAGTTGGAGCTAGTGTGATTCGAACTTGGATCTCATCATTAATCAACTTGGATTGTGCAGTAGAGGCAGGCAAACTTGTGGAGGAGATTTGAACCTGTGGCTAGTTCACTTTCCATGCTAGTTTTGTGTGTAGCATTGACATAGTGCTGATAACTGTGAAAGCTTTGTGCTATGTATTGTTACATGTTCTCTATCATTATAATATACATATAGTTGGGGGTTTTCAGCTATTTCTTTCCCCATTACATCATGTGTTGATATATGTGCTTGATTATGTTTTAATGAGCGCATGCGACTGCTTTCTATTTCCGCATATTGATGATCAATTGTAGAAGAGGTTATGTATTATGCATGAAGCTTAAATAGTGTGTAATCAGGATAATCTCGGTGAATAATTCAGCAAATTATTCAAATTTATACAGAAACAGTTAGAGTTAACGGCGTCCTTTCTAGTGCAAAAATAATAATAAATGGAGAGATGGAGTTAGATGAGGTTGAAATGATGTTTACAAGAATGACCATATTTTGTATTAAGAAAAAATCACTTTATTTTGTAGACATGATGAGAAAAATGGATAATCATAAAAATATATATATATATTATCTATGGATGTGCTTCCATCATGTAATTTATGGAGGTAAGGAAGGTCAAGGATTTCTTAGAGGTAAAAATATCCCCCTAATATATTCAAAAAACAATAAATGTTTTCATGGAATAATAATCCACATGCATACAACCCTCATAATTAGATGGTGTATGTGCAGAGAGAAGGAATGTCTATTCCAATAACAACAAAGGTGGAATTGACATATAGTATAAACACCATGTACTTATCGAATAATCAGTCTATTTTTGTAGTAAATAAGCAATATTATTTTATTTCAAATGAGAAAAAGAGGAGATAGTTATGGAAGAAGTGCCTGTGGAAAATGACGTAGGTATCGAAGAGAGTGGAAACATGGGAGGAATTGGTATGAAATATTGTCTATATCATGTAGTGAAAAACAAAATTAGGGAGGTATCATTTGGTAAGAAAAGAAATATTCAATGTTTCAAAATGATTGTTCCCTATTACAACATATGGGATTTGGGGAGTTCCCACAAAAAGATATCCAAAAATAGGTTGGTTTCAACAGATTAATTTGAGGTGTTACTAATCTAGAAGTATTGTTTGTGAAGGCCAAAAAATAAATGAATTTTTTAATTACACCCTACTTGGATGAATTTTTCAAGCTTCAAGTTTTGTGGCATAAATTTAGAGGTATAGTTGTTGGATGGTACAAGTTAATGCAAACAAGGAATGTTTCTCTTCTTTAGTCTACCTCTTTATGTATTTTTTTCATGTTGAGTTACATACAGTTTTAATGTTTTCAACATAGATGGCAAGGGATGTTTTCCAGGATTACTTCCTAGGAAGAGTAGAATTAAGGAAGGATAGTGTGCTACTGGCAAGGGACATAAATTTTATCTCAAGACAAGAGGTAGTTTCTTCCTTTTAGTCTATAGAAGTGTACACATGCTTCTCCTCTATATAAATAAAATAAATGTGCATTCCCATATCGCTCATGTTCACAAAATTGTTAGAAAATGTAGAGTTGTTAGAAATTTTTGGGAATATTTTATGCCAAGAACATTCTCGCACTTCAAGAGCTACCATAAAAAAAAAAAAGCATTGGTGACCTATAAGAAATTTGTTTTAACTAACTAGGGTGGCTTTTTGTGGTGGTTTTCAATGGTGGTTTTCTTGTGGTGGTTTTCAATGGTGGTTTTCATTTAAAATAAATTCATTTATTAAGAAAAAAAAAAAAAAATTGTATATGTGTATTTCATTTCAAAAGAAAGAAAAAAAATATAAATGCATTTTTCATTTTAGAAGAAGCAAGTAGAAGCATTCAAGGACACAAAACCAATGAAGACCATCAGATATTTTGTGGTGAAAGTTATTGTCCATGCATTGGGTGAAGGCTAGAGGTTTCCAGCATCCTCGTTCAAGGTCCGTTTCTTAGTTGTGTTCCTCAATTGAACTCCTTTTGTCGTGATGTATGAAAAAAATGTGTGCACATATAATGAGAATGGTTTTTAACAAGTTAAAGGAACTCGATCAAGCATATAGTTGAATCGATATCCTTTTTGCATGGATTATCATGAAAAATATCTCAATTAAGCTCTATTTTCAAAACCTTGTGTCCTTTTTGGTTTAGCAATATTTCTAAAAATAGAGCTAGATCGAACTCATAGCTCAATTGAGCCTATATCTTAATCAAGTGCCTATGTAACAACGACTTACATAGAAGCTCAATTGAGGGTTTCTTTTTATAGCTCGATTGAGAAATATTTAATCCACCAAATAGCTCAATTAAGGGCTAAAATATTTCTCAAACGTGTGCTTAGAAAGCGCTTGATCAAGTTATGTTCTTCACCTCCCACCCTTGTGCTTGTCCAAAAGTGTAAATGACCCTCATGGGTTCACCTGAATGTATTTTTATATTTCATTACATGTAATTTTTCTATGTTAAGCCCTACCATTGGTTTCAACTCTAAGGTCCACAAGTTAGAAACAATAAGGGCAATCTAAAATTTTATTTCACGGTTACTGGTCTAGTTTCCCTTGTTGCGGACTAGACATGACTATCAATGTTACAAATGGGTTTTTTCATGTAGTAATATAAAATAAATCCTCTAATATTACAAAAATAAAACTTCTACTAATAATTTTTAATGTACACATGCCTATAGTTTTGGAGTTACATGAATGACTACAATGACATTTTAACTTTCCCTTGTCATTTTTTTAGCCAGTATAGTATAAGAGTAAGATGGATTAGATTAGATCAATTCAATTTCCTATCATGTTATTTAATTTTATTTTGATTCTTAGCCTTTATTTATATTTTGGATTAATTTGTTTTTCAATACATCAATTATTTAAGGAATGAGTTTTATTTATTAGATTGTAACCTTGCTTAATATTAGTTTTTTTTGACAAATAAATAAATGGAAATTAAACAAGTATTAATTTAAATTTATCTATGTAGTTTTTAAAGTTATTATTCATTGTTAATATTCATTTAAAATTGATTATGTAAATAAAATAATTTTAAGGAACTACCCTTCAATCTTAAACGAAAAAAATTGCTAAATGCATGGTTTTAAAGGAACAGTTCTTCAAAATTTTTTAAAAACTCCTATTTGTATTTACTTTTATTCTATCATTGTTATTCTAATTATCCCCATGGAAGTAGGGTTATTATTTTGTCACATGAAATAGAAATCATTAAAACTGTTGAAACAAAAAAGTTGTTATTTTATGATAAGAGAATAGATATTTTGGGCATTTTCAATTTCTAACATTAAAACTATTACATTATGAAAATATTACTTTACCAAGAGCTTATCCATCGAAGTAAGTTTAAAGGAAAATAGATTCTTACCGTGGGAGTCTTTATTTTAGGGTTTTAGTTGATTCATCAACTTATGTGGACAAATATTTCCCTTGGCTTCAATTCCTAGAGTTGCATTAATAATTCATAGAGTTATATTAATAAGGATTTTAAACGTATCATTCATACTTTATTTTTTCTTATTTCTAGTTTTAGTTTTGAATATAATTTTTTTTTTTACTTTGAATTGAAAGTTTGACGTTTGTTATTTATGTATTTCTTTAGTTTAATTTTATTTTATTATATTTTTCATGTGCTACATTTAGTTTTATTCTTTGACATTAGAATCTTTTAATTTTTTTCAATAGATATTATATCCATATTTAAATTTGATTGTTGGTATTCTTTGAGTTGATTTTGTACGTCTTCTTAGGATGAAATTTAGCCTTTGTTTTTTAGTGTCTATGGTTCATTCAGCTATGGTTGCATATTAGAGTTATTACAATTTGTGAAAAACACGTGATTATTTATCTGAAAAAAAATCATAAAAATCTAATTTGATGGACATTAATTAATATTTTTTGTGGAATACATGTTCCTATTAAGCAATAAAATGGTAATATAAGACTAGAGGAAAGTGTTTATCTATCATTTTCTGTGAGCCCTATCCCACTTTTAGTAACATATCAAATACTTCGATGACAACTCTTCAAGATACCATTGCATTTAAATTTGAAATGCATCATACCCACTTTCCATATAAAAGAAACTCTTATACCAACCTTCTTTTATACATGTAATTGCATATGTAATAATTATACATAAATAAAAATGGTTTATTTTTATTTTATTATTATTATTATTATTATTATTATTATTATAGTTGAAAGCACTATAGACAATGTGTGAAGTACAAGTAAATTCATCATAGGATATGGATACTCATTGGTAGTAGGGATGTGCTTGTATGGTATCAACAACACTTCATGAGGGTTGTGTATGCTCACTACTAGCGAAGCAATACCAAGAAAAAGACTTGAGAAACACATTTATGTAGGCATTTTCTTGTTAAGAAAGTGAAAACTCTTATGGTAAAAAAATTTCCAATCGCTAGAGTGTCACTAGTTAATAAAAATTGCCTCACTAATTGGCTCTTTTAAAAATTGTATGTTTGATTATAAGTGCTTGAAATTTGGATTCATATCTTTCATAAAATTCAACATCATTGTGGTGTACATGAATATTAGAAGTCTCTATTTTTTAATGGATTTATTCTTAAACATTTACATTTATAGTGAAGTCCATAATTTTGTTTATAGAGATAATTGGGTCTTCTAGTGTGTCATCAATTATTGAGGAGACAATGACCATCCATTTTATTTCGATTGGCCAATCTAAAGAAAATGGGTTCCATAGTAAAATTTCTAGTTGTAGTGCTTAATCCAAAATTACTTTAAACATTTAGTTCATTCTTTGAATACTAAGGGAGTTTAATATTAGGTTTTTATTGATTATAAACCTATTAAAGGGTTTTATCGCTCGTTATCTTATTATCTATTATTTTGGATGTTACTCATTTCCTTTAAATTAGGATTTTTCACTTTAATATTTTGAGGAAAGATTGGATTTTTTTATATTTTGAATCCTTGATTTTAAGCATTTTATTAGTCTTAGTATTGTTTTTGTATCCAAAATATGGGGTGAATTATAAGTTTATTTATTAAAATTAGATTTCAGATTCTCAAATTCCTTTTCACAAACTTAAATTTCAAATAAAACGTGTAAATTATGTATGTTCTAGATGACCAAATTCTAGATGCATTTTTAATAGTGATTATATTCTTCATACCTACATTAGGGAATTTCTTTAAGGAAATTCTATATGACCTTATTCTAGATTCCTGGACACTAAATATATTTACTCATCATATAGTATATATGGATCTAGAAGAAATATTCGGTGCCACTCATTCAAACATCCCATATATTTGGGTCCTTAAGTTGTGCCAATTGTAACTCATTCACCAATCCATGATATTGGGTATTTTTCATTGTCAATTATATCCAAATCAAAAAATATTTCATATAAATACTATTTTTAAACTCATATCTTCCATACTCCATGTTGCAAAACCAGCTCCAAAAAGAGAAGAAAAGAGATATCAACGCCTTAGAAATAAGCCACTTCGAGGGGGCAGCCTCCAATATATTACATGAATGAACAATTCCTAGATGATACAAATGACAAAACCTCCTTTCTATATATAGGATTCCATGGGGCCACAATGTAATTCTAGCCGACCTAACAATAATAATTTAAGGGCACAATAATAACAATATGGGGGTTACATGGGTACAACAATAACAATAAGGGGGTTACACTAACAACAATAAGGGACTATAGTAGTAATATAAGGACCTAACATGCTCCTCTCCTTCAAAAAGGTGTTTTCCTCAACGCTTGAGTAGCTCCGGGTGTTTTTGTATAAAATTCTCATCCTCCCATGTAGAATCTTCCGTGTGTAAGTTCTTCCATTTGATGAGATACTCTGAAATTGATCGATTTCGTAGTTGTCGAGTTCTTGTTTCCGTGATTACTTTAGGTTCCAATATGGTTTTTCCTTCCTCATTAAGTTCTGGAAATATTGTTTGAACTGGAAGTTTGTCCCCTATAACCTTTTTTAAGCATGAAACATGGAAAACTGGATGGACTCGTGAAGAAGCAGGAAGCTCCAATTTGTATTCCATAGTACCAATATTTTGCAAAACCTTGTAAGGACCATAGTATTTTGGTGATAATTTATTATCCTTCTTATATTTCTTGAGGGACATTTGTTTATATAGTTGTAGCCGTAAAAAAACCCAGTCTCCCACATCAAAACTTCTCTCACTGCGATGTTGATCTGCCTGTTGTTTCATTCGATTTTGTGCCAAATTTGGGTTATCCTTTAAGAGTTGGAGAACTTCTTGTTGATGCTCGATGTGATCCTCCACTGCTTGAACCCTAGCATTTTCTCTTAAAGAAGATGTGATGGATGGTGTATGATATCCATAAAGTGCCATAAATGGCGTCATTTTTGCTGCAGTATGGAAGGAAGTGTTATACCACCATTCAGCTAGATGTAACCACTTGACCCATTGTGCCTGCTTATCAGATACAAAACAACGAAGATATCCTTCCAAACATTTATTCACTATCTCTGTTTGACCATCGTATTGAGGATGATAAGATGAGCTATGAGCTAGTTGAGTCCCCAAACAAGAAAATAATTATGTCCAAAAATTTCCTGTAAAAATGGGATCTCTGTCACTTACAATAATCCTCGGGTTTCCATGTAGCTTTTGAATTGTTTCCATAAATGCAGTAGCAACTGTACTTGCTTTAAATGGATGATATAATACACAAAAGTGTGCATACTTGGTAAGTCTATCAACTACCACCATCATGACACTCCTTCCTTCAGACTTAGGTAAATCTATGATAAAATCCATTGAAATCTCCTCCCAACGTTGACTTGGAATGGATAAAGGTTGTAGAAGACTCGGGATCTTAATTGTCTTCACTTTATTTTGCTGGCAAACCAAACATTCCGCCACAAACTTTTGAATATCATATTTAAAGCCATCCCAAAAAAATTCTTTCTTCACCCTGTGGTAAGTTTTTAAAAATCTCAGGTGTCCTCCTAAAGGAGAAGTGTGCAATTCCAAAAGAATCTTTTGTTTTAGTTGGGATAAGTGATCTTTGTACTATAAGGAATCATTTTTCCAACTAAATGTATTATATGTACTAGGATCTTGCTGCAAATTTTGAATGAGAGTCCACACTTCTTTTTACTTCTTCCATTCATCCCTTGCTTCGGTTATCCAATCTGGTTGGATAATTGAAATGGCACAAAGAAATTCTTCCACCTCTTCATCCTTTCTTAAGAGTGCATATGCAACAACATTTAGCTTCCCTTTTTTGTAGACGATTTCAAAGTCATAACCCAACATCTTTGTGACCCTTTTTTGCTACTCTTCTGAAGATATTATTTGTTCCAAAAAGTGTTTAAGACTATCATGATCAGTTTTTACCTTGAAGTTTCTTCCCATTAGGTAAGGTCTCCATTTCTTTAGTGCATGTAGTATTGCCAACATTTCCTTCTCATAAATAGCCTTTTGTAAATACTTTCCTTTGATTAAACAACTTTCAAAATCAATGGGTCTTCCTTCCTGCATTAAAACAACACCAATTCCATTTCCTGAGCCATTACATTCCACATTAAAGTTTTTTGTGAAGTCTGGTGTAGCTAAGACTGGTGTGAGGGACATTTCCTCTTTAAGATGTTCAAAGGCCTTAGTTGCTTCAGGAGTCCATGAAAATGCACCTTTCTTCAATAATGTTGTTATAGGTGCTGCTATTCTCCCATAATTCTTAACAAACTTGCGATAATACCCTGTTAACTCAAGAAATCCACGCAACTGCTTTATCGTTGTGGGGAATTTCCATTCCTTAATGGATTTAATTTTGTTAGGGTCTACCTTAACACCCTTGTGAGATGAAATATGACCCAGATATTCCACCTCTTGTACTCCAAAGAAACATTCAGATGTTTATGCATATAATTGTTTCTCCTGCAATAGTTTGAGCACCCTGTCAACATGTAGAACATGATCCTTCCAAGACCTGCTGTAGATTAGTATATCATCAAAAAATACTAGCACAAATTTTCTATGGAATGGTTTTAAAATGGAATTCATCAACCCTTGAAATGTAGAAGGTGCATTGGTAAGGCCAAAAGGCATGACCAAAAATTCATAATGACCCTCATGAGTTTGAAATATTGTTTTTAGAATATCTTTAGCCTTCATTCTAATTTTATGATATCTTGAACGAAGATCCAACTTGGAAAAATAAATTTCTCAATGTAATTCATCCAATAATTCATCAATCATAGGAATGGGAAATTTATCTTTAATAGTGAGCTTATTGAGCTCCCTATAATCCAGACACATGTGCCATGATCCATCTATATTGTGCACCAATACTACTGGAGCAGTGAAAGAACTTTGACTAGGTTGAAATATACCCACCTCTAACATTTCTACAATCATACGTTCAATTTCGCTCTTTTGGACATAAGGATATCTATAAGGCTTGATGTTTGGAGGAACACTTCCTCGAATCAAATGAATAGCATGATCATGATCACGAATAGGTGGGAGTCCTTTGGGAGTATCAAACACCTTGGAATGATTATCCAAGACTTTTTTGGAGATCTGGAGAAATAGATGATTTTGATGTTGGAACTTCTAGTCAGCATAATTGTGTAATTACGCCTCGTTGTTCTTTCTTCAGAATATTTGTCATGAAATTAGAGCTTATTATCTTTCCTGGCTTCCCTACGATACCTCGTAATTCGATTTCCTTTCCTTTCAAAAAAAAATTCAAGAAAAGTTCTTGAAAATTAAAAATTACCATCCCCAAACATTGTAACCATTGTACTCCTAGTACAACATCAGCACCTCCCATTGGGATGGAAAGCATTGGAATATTAAATACATATTCCCCCATGGATAGCTTGATATTAAGGCATTTTCCAGAGCAATTTATAGTTCCTCCATTTTCAACCATCACTTGAAATTCTGGTGCTGGGTATAGGAAACAATTCAATTCCTTGGCTACCTTACGATGAATAAAATAATGAGTACTACCCGAATCAATCAACACTATTACCTTTGTCTTCTTGATATGTCCTTCTATCTTGAGAGTTTGAGGAGTGGTAATTCATGCCAATGCATTACATGATATGGTCGGACTCATTTCTTCTTCTTCTTCTAGGGTTTCTTCCTGGTGTATATCCTCTACTTTTGAAGTTTCTTTTTCATTTTCTTCTTCCTCTTCACAATCTATGTAAAATAATTTCTTCTCAGTGCACTTATGACCTTTAGTGTATTTGCTATCACAACTGTAGCAAAGCCCTTTTGCTCTTTTTTCTTCCAATTTTTGTGGTGTCAACCTTGTAGGTTGTGGAAGTCTAGGAGTAGCAACACTTCCATCTTTATAGATGTCAGTGGTAGGCTTCATTGTCGCCATAATTTTACATTCATTTTTTATTTCCAACCTGAATGCCTTCTCTAATGAATAAGGTTCCCAAACATGAACTTCATGTTGGATGTTATCCTTTAAAGTCCCTATGAAGACATCAATCATGTGTTCCTCTGGAATCTCATTTACCCTTATATTCAATTTTTGGAAGTCCTCAATGTGCTCCACCATTGAACCCTTTTGTTTGAGATTTATCAATTGGCTAAAGAAGTTGTTTCTCTTTGTATCCTCATAATGTGCTATCATTTCCTCCATAAAATTGACCAAGTGACAATGTTTTTACGGGATAAAAGCCATCGATACCATACAAATGTATTTTCTTCTAAATGTAAAGTTGCAATGTGTACCTTTTGTGTGTTTTTCACATTATTGAGATCAAAATATTGCTCCATCTGTAGTATCCATGTTATGGGATCCTTGCCATCAAAATTTCTCATATCCATCTTTGGAATATGGTGGTTCTTCAATCCAACATTAGATTTTATGAAATCATGATTAACATGTATTTTATTCTCATCATGAGTTTCCTCTACTATCTTTTCGCCATTGGGAAACATTTCTTGTATCAACTTTTCCAAATCATTCTTCATGTTTTCGATGTTGTCTTTCATTTTTTCATCGATCTTAGCTTTCATGTCATCCATCTTAGCTTCCATGCCATCCATCTTAGCTTCCATGCCCACTTCCATGCCATCAATCTTAGCTTCCAAACCATTCATCTTAGCTTCCACGCCTTTCTTCAAACCATCCATCTTAGTTTCCACGCCTTTCTTCAAAACTTCCATTTCATTTTTTGTTGCTCTTTGCGATAGCAAAATTTCGTGCACTTGCTCTTGTAATTTTGACATCTCATGTTGTATTTCTTCGTCTTCATGAGTCATAGTAGAGCCTTCTAAAGGCTTAAATGGTGTTGAACTATTTTTAGGGGGAATTTTAGAACCCAATACTGATATCTATTCTTCAATATGCCCTTGGAATAAATTAAAACTATTTTTTTTCAAATGAGACTTATGTAATTCGAAAAAAATACACACCTTTTTCTTGCTTTTTAGGATCTCGATATTGAAACTGAATTAACTTTGTGATTTCAGATCTTCAATATGTAAAATTTGGCCCTGTGGTAGCCCTCTAAATCCTCTTTCGAATGCCACAGGTCTGACCTAATTTGGATTCTTCAAGGAAAAGTTATGTCCAATCTCCCACAATAACCTAATTATGGACTAGTTCAGTAGAGCGAACTTGTAAGACTTTCCACGTGTCAATGTTTTCTCCTTTAGCTCTGAACTTGATGGATAGGAAACTAAAATCCATGTAATTCCAGCCACTTTTTACAGAATTCCAATCCGATGCTCAAAGAGAGAGTTATGAATATTTTCCTACGATCACCTCTTTCAGATGAAATTCGGGAGTCTGAAAAAAACCTAACTTCCACAGATCATATCTCCGAAAATATTGTGAACCAAGCACTGAAATTTTGTGAAGATGTTCCTCCGGCTTTATTCTTTGTGCTCTAACAATTTTAGCTTCCGAACCTTCATAGAATAAAATTTATAGCAAAAATTCCACGATGACTTGTTTGGTGCAACAAAACCCTAGAATCCAAAGCTCTGATACCAAATGTTGTGAAACCAGCTCCAAAAAGAGAAGAAAAGAGATATCAATGCCTTATAAATAAGCCACTTTGAGGGGACAACCTCCAATACATTACATGAATGAACAATTCTTGGATGATACAAATGACAAAACCTCCTTTCTATATATAGGAGTCCATGGGGCCACATTGTAATCCTAGTGTGGCCACAATGTAATCCTAGCCAACCTAAAAATAATAATTTAAGGGCACAATAATAACAATATGGGGGTTACATGGGTACAACAATAACAATAAGGGGGTTACACTAACAACAATAAGGGACTATACTAGTAGTATAAGGACCTAACACTCCAAATGTATTTTTTTGGAGTAATCAATATCCATTTATCTAGGCCTTGTAATGTATCTCAATGCTTACGTATGTTCGCTACTATCTCATTTATGCCACCTCATCTTTCTTATGTCAAATATTTTTTATGTCATTACATGGCCTCTCATATGTAGTATCATTCATTTATCTAGATCTAGGAAATTAGTTAGTGTATTTTTTCTAGATGTTCCAAGTTCCAAATTTTCAGATATCCAAACATCCATAAATCATTCAATATATAGATACATATGTCGACCTAAAGTATTTATATCTGGAAGAAACTCAATTTTACACCATTCAAAATTAACAAATTGCAGATACCCAAACACTAAATGTTATTTTCACATGGAATTCATATCTAACTTTTCAAATATAGGGGTGTTTTGTTAAAACACTCATGTAGCATTTTCCTTTGAAGACAACTATTTTGAAAATATATGACTAGAATTGGTTTATATATATTGAAATGCGAACTTTGAAATATATCTACTTAGTTGATAAAGTTACCAATTTTTAAAAATTAATCAATTATGTTAATCTCATAATTTTAAGGGAACTATCTTTCAATATTAAAAGAAAAAATATGCATTATTTTAAGGGAATTATTCTTCAATATTTAAAATACATACATACATACATATATATATATATATATATATATATATATATATTTCCTTTTATTCTACCATGATCGATGTAATTATTCCCACATCAATAATATAATTTTTTTGTCACACGATATAGGAATCATAGAAGTTATTGAAAATAATAAGATGTAATTATTCCCTTGTCAATAATATTTTTTTTTTTTGTCACACGAAATAGGAATCATAGAAATTATTGAAAACAAGGATGGCTGCAAGGAAGCTAGTCCCTGCCTTGAGCCAGAGTTTACTAAACCAAGACTAAGCATATAAGGCAGAGTTTACTAAACCAAGACTAAGCATACAAGGCAGACTTTACTTTGGATTTTTCTTTTCTCGGAAAATATTTCAGGTGATATACAGCTCATAGGCATTCACCTTTAACTGTGCAGTATGGTATGGAAAGAAAAAAGATTTTCTAGGGCGAATTCTAGCAACTGTTATCAACTTATCACTCTAACCAGGCTGGGAGAGTAATGTAACGGACTAAAAATTATGTATGCCACATCAAAATTGAGGAGGACAGTATCATGACAGTTATCTAAAAGAGGAAAAGGCTCCTTAAAATCACTTTGAATTTTTACTTGTGACAGTAAGCCTAAAATTATTCCTGGAAATCCAGCAGGAAGAATAAAAAATGAAGATAAATGACCCTGAAAGTATCCCTGCAAATCTAGCAAGAAGAACAAAAAAAGAAGATAAATGACCTTTCGTTAGATCGCTGTTGAATGAATGAATATATGGACCTTCTCCCGGATATTGACTTCGTGAATACTAAAAGGAACTTTTCTGTCAGAGAAAAAAAATGTATGGGTTCTTTTATGACTTCCAAAATCTCTGTTGTCAGAGTAAATAAATGTATGGGTTCTTTTATGAGTTCCAAAATCTCTGATATCCCTAAACTTGATTTTTAGTTGGAATGGCGATTTTTGGGTGGAATGGTGTTAGCATGGTATTTGGCCCTAGCTTGTGGAAATGTGGTGCCATAATTGTCCAAGGAACTATTTCTATATGTCTAAGGAGCATTAGTTGATGCTCAATGATGCCTCCTTCTGAAGTGTTACTACGTGTTCATTTATGGGCTTTGCTGAAAAAATTACCATATTGCAAATATTTCTCCATTGCTTCGTAGTTGGTTTCGAACAGTCATGGGAAATGCATGGGTTGCACTGATTTTGTTTCATGTTTTTTTCTTGGGATCTCGTGCTAAGACCATGCTCAGACCAATGGACTTGTTCTTAAACATACCCCTCTTTCATATACACATTATTGAAATGTATGGAGAGCAGCAGCGAAGAAGTGAAAAATATTAGAATCAAGGACTAAATGGTCAAAAATTGTAGTTAGCAATGTGAATAATAAATTAGTATCGGTAGGCTTGCAAAGAATTGGACCTTACATTAAGCAATAGGGGAGTAATTTTACTTGTAAAGGACCATCGGTTCAAGTTCATCAATTACTCAACCCAGACTTATTTGACGGTATTATGGAATTCATTTATATTTTGGCCTCAAGCCTTCTAGACTCGGTCATGACTGCAGGGTAAGGCTATTGCAACCAGCACATATTCAAATGATAAAGCTAATTTACATTGTTAGATGTTGCATTGGACAATTAATATTTTGACAGATTCAATAACCTTTTGTCTTCCAATGCTAATTATACCATTCTAAGCATATTGTATAGTTTAATCACATAATGAACTGCGTAGCATATTTATCTTAAAAATCTAATTCATATGTCTAAAATGGGTTTCATACTCTATACCATTGGAAGATCTGAAATATTAGAGTCTTGTAAGCTCTTCTTACTCCATTAAAGTTAAGTATGCAAAAAACTATATTTTTTTAAGTCTCCACTAGCATTTTTGGTCTTAGAGTAAAATTGATTTCTTCTTCATGACAGAAGAACAAGCTAGAGTTTAGAGCAGGATCGAGGAAAATGCATTTACTTAAAAGGAATCAAAGAATGACCTTAATAATGTACTGAGAATCAGTTAGGGTTGTGAACGGTCAAGTTATAGGCTTATGACTCTGATAAGTATAGTTGCAATATTTGAGATATTTACCAGCTAGTTCGAGAAATAAGAATATCCACGAGAAATCAGCATTCACGAGCACGATCTCTGCACGATCTCTGATTTCTAATTTTGACCAATTCACACATAAATAAATTCTCAATATCACAATGAAAGTATAGATAAAACATATGTTACTTTCCCAGTAAAAAATTCCAATAAGATTCAATAGAAACAATAGAACCCACATACCAATTGCTATTCTAGATAATTCAATCCAATTCAGCCCATTATCCTGTCTCTACAAATCTGGGACCAAATTTAAGCTCTTACATAAAAGGGGAAAATAAACGTAAAAGCATCTAACATGCAGCACCATGGCCCACCATAGGTACACTTCGGTTAGCCGAAAAAATTGAAAGTCATTAAAATGATTTTAAAAAAAATATAAAAAAAATCAGGATGACCATGTGGTCCCTCCCATGATGGCAAGTGCCTCACCTCCTTATTTATAAAATAGCATGCATGCAAGGTGGTAAACAAGGCCACCTAACATTGTATCATGACAATCTATCAGCTAACCTACCTACAACCATTATGAGGTTGAAACAATTCTCTATTTTAAACTCCCAAATTTGAACTTGCAACCATTATCAACCTACCGAAAAGCAAAAGGGATATAACTGATTGCTAGTGTTCCTCCTATTATTCTAGTTAGAGAAGAACATGAAGCACTCTGGTGTTGGGTTGGCTGTGAGCATGGCGCATGTTGTGGCTTGTACTACCCACTGTTTGATTCTCGGGAGATTGAATCTCAGTCGACCTGCATTTCCCAGCAGCAGAGGTTGGAAATCACCTCACAGGATTGGATTAAGAGTGAGAGTTGTTGATGAAGCCGAGGACTATAATGAAGAAGCATGCGCTTAGGAGAAAGATGTAATGTAATCGTCCTCATCTTTCCATATTTTTACAACTAACAGTACCGATCAGGGTTTTTTATGGGGTTTCTTCTAGTATTAGACACTATATATCTCTTGGCAATATTGGGATTTGATTTCACTTATATTGCGGACAATCATTTTTCAATTAGGAATTCAATATTCATTTTTGGATTATTCACAAGCTTTTTGCACGCAACGATTGGACATTTGAATAGGTTTAATAAACTCTCCCCATTAGGAAAAATAATTTTTCACTAACACCATTTAAAATTTCAGAACGATTAACAGGCACATTATTTGGACTATGTAATTGACAGGTTCTCAATTTAATCAGCAGCACCTATTAGCAGCATGGCAGAAGAATGTGTATTGATAATTTAAGGTTTCCTCTTCATTCAACACCACGCAGAGTGGGTAGACTCAGATTCTGTTGGAATATAGAAAATCACCAGAATGGGCACTGTAGCTGCGGGGTCATTGCCATTGCTCTGCCCTTGGGACGGCCACCGAAGTGCCCAGGCTCAACCTGTTGCCCAGCACAGCGTCTCAGGATCAACCTGAAATGTACAGAGGATCGATCATTAGACACGAGATAGATAATGGGTTGGATGAAAAATAATCTGATGTTAATGTTGTCAGATTCATTGACACACAGATAAAGAGGCAACCTTGAAAAATTGAAGTAACTCACCACCAGAGAAGAAATCATAAGTGTATATTTGGCGTAACCAATATCGCAATATTTTAGTTATACAAGAAACATAAACATAAGTTTCCAGAATATCAGGAAGAAATTTATGATTAATAAAACCCATGAAGCCGATACAGAAAGGTGGACAACCGGAGTATTAACTGAAGGTAACATAAGGCCTGTGAGCGGGTTATCTTCAGTTTCGAAAGGTTCCAAGGAAACCCAGGAAGGTTTTCTCCCTCAGGTACCATCCTCCAGCCACACGTTTCAGACATAGTCGCAGAGGTGAGAGCATCAGAGAAAAATTCAAAGAAACCAAATAGGATCCAATCTATTTAAGGGTTATCACCACTACTATAGCTAGTCTCCAGAGCTGCATAATACTGTAATGATTTCTTGTGGAGAACTAAAGGAAGAAAACCTTATCAATGTGCAGGATTTATACTTCTCCCTTAACCCCAAAGTTGAGGGCCACGAAATGGAGAGGTTTCTTCTCCAATCCCTGTAAAAGGAAGAGTAGTATTGAGTACAAAATAAATAAATAAACTTAGTAGAGGCAAGAGCAAACTAATTAGAGTCGACACTATATTATGTCATAGAATGTTTCTAGACAAGTGGAATGTTGCTAAACAAGTGGAGTACTTTGCAACTGCACACACAAATTTGTGTTTAAACACGTATCATTCATTTTGCAAACCCTGGAAACCAAAAAAATGCTCTTAGAACGTAAACATTTTATGTTTATGAATTAATGTCAGCATTAATTTCACCGTTCTTAAAATCGGGATATCATTTAGAATTTAACGTAAGTTCTATAACACTTTGCCTCAATATGAGGCCAAATAAGAACTCTAAATTTCCTATTCACTAAAATAACGGTAGGACGAAGCTCATAGGTTAACCAAAAGGTATACCAAGGTCTAAAATTAGAAACCTTGGTTTAAATTCGCTTATAAACTTAGGTTACTGTGCAGGGACTAATAAAAATCTCGTTGGTGATTACAATAGTCCCTGCAGCGCCGAAAGGGGCAAGGACTAATAATAATTTTCTTATAGAAAGAGATAATAGATATTTTGATGATAGTTAACAATTTTGGTTTCTAACATTAAAGATATTACATTTTGAAAATATTATTTTACCAAGACCTTATCCATCGAACAAAGTTTAAAGGAATATATAGCTTGCCTTCAGAGAATTTCTTTTAAGGTTTTAGTTTAGTCACCAACTTATTGTTGAGAAACTCGTGCCCTTGGCTTCAATTCCTAGAGTTACAATGTTAAGGATTTTAAACACATCGTTCATACTCTCTTGTATTTTTGGGACTTATAGTTTTATTTTGCAATCTAAATTTATTTTTGCTTTGACTTAAAAGCTTAAAGTTTATTCTTTAGGTATTTATTTAGTTTAGTTTTATTGTATTCTTTAGTTTATTTTTATTTTATTTTTATTGTATTCTTTAGTTTAGTTTTATTTTATTCGATTCTTCATGCTTTTTATTTAGGTTTATTCTTTGACTTTATGATTATTTCATTTATTTTTACATATTATCCCTATATTTAATATGATTTTTGGTTTTCTTTAAATTGATTTTGTACATCCTTTTAATATGAATACCTATGGTTTGACCAATTATTGCCACACACTGGAGTTATTATAAGTTGTGAAAAACATGGGATATTCTATCTTAAAAAATTTCATAAAGTTTTAAGTTGATTGACATTAACTTTGTGGTGGAAGATGTGTTCTTATTAAGTAATATAGTAGTAATTTGAGACTAGAGGAAAGTGTTTATCTATCATTTTCTATGATCCCATCCTATTTTTAATAATTAATCAAATACTTCTATGATATTTTTTGGGGAGACCATGGTGGTTAAATTCTAAATGCATGGTATCTACTAGTCATATGAAAGAAACTCTTGTACCACCCCTATTTTATACACCTAATTTCATACACAAATATAATAAATAAATAAAAAGGGGTGAGTATTATATACATATAAAGGTATTCAAAAGAACTATAGATAGTGTGTGAAGTACACGTAAACTCATTATGGGATATGTATATTCACTTGTAGTAGGGCTATGTTTGTATGGTATCAAGGCAATTTCATCGAGGTTGTGGATGGTCACTGGTAACAAATAAATTCCAAGAAAAGAGAGACAAGGAACACATTTAGGTAGATATCTACTTGTTATGAAAGTGAAAAATCTTATGGTCAAACCAAATCCAATCAATAGAGTATTTCTAGTTAATGAGAATTATGTCACTAATTGGCTCTTTTAAAATTTGTATGTTATATTATAAGTACTTGAAATTTGGATTCATATCTTTCACAAAATTCGACATCATTATGGTAAACATGACTACTAGATGTTTCCGTTTTTTTATTGGATTTATTTTTAACAATTTAGATTTATAGTAAATTCCATAATTTGATTGATAGATATTTCAAGTGTGTCATCAATTATTGAGGACACAATGACCACCCATTTTATTTTATTTTTGGTCAATCTAAAGAAAAGGGGTCCCATATTAAAATTTCTAGCTCTAGTGCTTAATCCTAAATTAATTTAAACCTTGTATCTATTCTTTGAATACTCAGGGAGTTAAAGGTTAGATTTTTATTTATTATTTATCTCTTGGGGGGTTTTATTCTGATAATATTTTTCTCTGCCATTTTGGATGGTACTCATTTATTTTGATTTGGGATGTTCCACTTTAATATTTTGAGGAAATATTGAATGTTTATATTTTGAATCCTTATATGTATGGATGTTATTAGGTGGAAAAAAAAAATTCTATTAGGCTCCACTTAACATCTTTATTTACATCATTAATTAAAACTTATAAAATACGTGGGAACATAATTTTTCTCAATAAAAACAATTTTGATGTTCCTCTTGGTTTAGTCTTGCTTTTTAATACAAAATATGGTGTGCATTTTTATTTTTTTTATTACACTCAAATTTCAAATTCTCCTATGCATTTTCACAAAACTTAATTTTTAAATAAAACATTCACATTCCTTTAATAATAAAATATTGTATTGAGCTTTGATAAAAACATATTTTGATTCCAGATCAATCGATATGTGCATATTATGTATGTTCTAGATGATTGAATTCTCGATATATTTTTAATAGTTATTATATTTTTCATACTTACATTAGGGAATTTCATTAAGGGAATTCTAATTGACATTCTATGTTCCTATATATTAAATATATTGGCTCATCATATAGTATATATGGATCTAGAAGAAATATTCAATTCCATTCATTCAAGCATCCCATATGCCAAATAACTTAACCACATGTAACATATATTTGGATCCTTGATGTATGTTAATTGTAACTAATTCATAGATCCAAAATATTGAATATTTTTTCATTGTCAATTATGTCCAAATCCAAAAACTCCGCATATACATACTATTATCACACTCATATGTTCCATAATCTAGTTGTCTTTTTTGGAAGTAATTGGTATCCATATATCTGTGCCTTGTAATGTATCTCAATTCCTACTTATGTTAGTTGCTATCTTGTGTATGCCACCTCATCTTGTATATGCTAACACTTTTTTATGCCATCACATGGCCTTTGACATGCAGTATCATGCATTTTTCCAGATCTAAGAGATTTATTTGTGCAATTTTTCTATATGTTATTTATTCCAAATATCCAAATATCCAAACATCCAAACATCTAGAAATCATTCAACGTATAGATACATATTTTAACACCATGTATATGTATTTTGATGAAACTCAAATTAACACCATTCAAAATTATGAAATTATAGATTCCCAAACATCAAATGTTATTTTCACATTTAATTCCTATCTATATTTTGAAATATATGGGTGTTTGAATAAAACACACAAATATAAAACATGTAGCATTTTATTATTAGGATAACTTTAAGGTATGACTAGAACTAGTTTATATATGTGTTTAAATGGTGACTTTGCAGTATATAAAGACAAAATGAGAATAATATGGAAATAATAAAATACGAAATTCATTCTAAATATGTAGAAATAGACGAGGAAAAACAACATTATTTAAAATAAGAGGAACCAAAAAACCTAAAATTACAATATGTAGATCTGCAAACACTAGCTCTAGAATGGAAAAAAAAGGATCCAATGGTTATCCGTGAAGAGGAAATTTTGATAATTACTAGAGATTACATCAAGGCTCAGGAATTTCTTCATGGTCAAGCATAAAGTAAATTTTCCTCTTCTAACTCTTCTTCTTCTTTTGAGGTCAAATGTAATACAACCAAATATTGATCAAAATCCCTAAAGGTGGATAAAAAATGAGGTAGAAAAAGAAACAAATATATCATATAGGAGATGGGAGAGTTTTTGGATAATGTGAGTAAGGTAGCATTGACCTCATAGAGATACACCAACCATCCTCTTGTAGCTATCAATGAAATTGATATCACGGAATATGTTGTAGCTCAATCCTGCATAGCTAAAAAATAAAAATAAAATTAGAGAAAATTTGAGTAAGCAATCAAAATAAAAAAATAAAGGTCATTTAAATTTGGAAAAGTGGAAATATGGAAGTAGCATATGATGATTATTTTATGGATCTAGTTCAATAATTTACCTCTTTCTACGTGAAGTGCATTCCTTATAATTTTTATTTAAAAATAATAATGGGCAATTTTTTATTTTTTTTATTACTCTCAGCCTCTTATACAAACAAGTTTTATATTTCTTAAAATTATTGGTCTATTCCATGGCCTCTTATACAAAGAATTTTTATCTTTATTAAATTTATTGGGCTTGAGGCCCAATATCTGAGTCTCTATTCCATGCCACACATATGCCATCGACAACCAACAATGAATTACAATGAAGCTTGACACACAAGGTGTCGAACGAAGGGAAGAGCCCATGATGGAGCCAATAATAGTGCTCAACGAGTCGAGAGATTGTGAGGACGTTGGTGCATGTAAAAACCAATGAAGCACACTACCATATGAAGGTGGGATATCAGTCAATATTAAAATAATTCCATGACTTTACCACATGTTTTTTCTCACATGCAAGAATTAAGGTCGAAATCCCATGCTCTATGCCAAGAGTTTATCGTTCCATTATAGAAATGCATGGAGTTTATATATGTTGGACTATGATATTTTCACTATGGTTTGAACCTGGAATTTTTTTCCTTCTTCTTGTCGTGAATGGATCAAAAAAAGGGCCAATAAGCATTGTTAACACATCCAAAATTATATGGAGATATGGTAAGCCTAATAGGAAGGCAAGCCTTCTCATCAAGATAATAAGTTGAACAAATCACAAGAAAAAAATACAAATTCAAAACACTTTGGAATTTCAGAACATAAAAATTATTGAGGTGGAGTTACGTATGCCCTACAAGAGATCTCGATTGCAGTTAATGAGTTGAAGCTACTTATGGACACCTTCATTCGAGTCAATTTCACTAGCACCTTCACGTCACTTATTTTCTCTTGTTAAGAAGCACATTATATGAGGAGTCTTGATATTTATTCAAAGATAAGGTTGAAGGCCAGAGAAAAGAAAATGAAGGTGTCTCTCCCATTATTTATTTAAATTTCAATAATAATGATGGAAGTGAAGCAGGGAAAATATGAGTTATTTCCAATATCTTTGCTGAAGAATCTAAGTGACCATGCAGGTGAAGCCTTTGTAACATCCATAAGGGGTTTGTTGACTTCTCAATGGAAAGAAGCAACAGTAGTTGTGAAGCACACCATCAGGGTGGATGTTGAAAATTAGTTCGAGGGTGAATTGATAGATAGTGACACTGAATTCTCCCCATTTGCAAGACAACTAACCATTACCAAGGCTAGAAGGATTATTCAATTACATACAAAAAAAATTCAATCAAACAGACATAAAGGGATACGTTTTCTCCAAGGTTCATTGCAGTCATCTTAAAAGACAATCTTCAAGTGTATCTTCTGCATATGAGGATTTCCATGACTAATTAATATACTTTTGTCACAGCCATGTTTTTTTTGTTCCTTTCCCACATCGATGCATGCATTGAAATGGTGATTTTACACTATCCTTGTGGATCACTTTGAAGGCTCTACACATCAATCAATGAATTATAATCAGTGAAAAAACATGCAATGCCATCGACACCATCCAAAATACAATTGGTTGGACACGATTTTTATCTATTGAATCAATACTAAGACATAAGCTTGATGAATTTGATAATGATCTTGCAATGACCAAGATATTTATCAAATCATCCTATATTGTTTAAGCATATTGGTATTTTGTCATATTTCTTTTGTATTTACTTTCTAAAAGGCACATTGTTTTGTTCTAAAGGTGACTCACACAAAGTACAACCATCCATATCTCTTCCAAGTGTCGTGCCAAGTCCATTATACATCACTAGTGGATTCATAATAAAAATTTTCACAACAAATCTAGTCTTTTGTATCAGTGACTTGACCCCACAAGATACTAACACATATAGAATTACACAAAACTAAAGTGAAGCATCTTTATCATATTGTCAATATTGCGAATAAATTATTAGCATTCTCAAAGATTCAAAGTGAAAAATGTGTTTTATAAAGTGGGTATTACTGGTTCACAAGAACTAAAATGTGTTTGTGCTCATGAAGCATGAGATGTGCCACTTATTTGTTCAAAAATTGAATGTGATAGAGATGCTCATCAACATCAAAGGTTACAAAAGTTTTTGAATTGGGCATTTGATGTTTTATATTTTGTTGGAAATTTAGGAAATTCCACACCACATCTATGATGGAAAAGAGAGGTAAATTCACAATGAAATAATGATGAAATTGGTTATTTTAGTTTTTACAACTACATTTGTGATGAACATGTTTGACTCCAGAAAGAAGAATAGAAGTCACTTTGACCAGCAATCAACGACCCATTATATTCCATATCCAGATTAACAAATTGTGGTGGGTTTACATGATTTAATTTTAATGACGAGGAAGGTGTTGCAAACTTGTTTCATAAAACAAGTAATATGAGGGATGGAAAATATATCTAGATTAATTATGACACCCCTCCATCGCATTCCAGAAACCACTAAATAACTGGTCAGAAAGAATTTTGTGGTTTATTAGAGGAACTTTCAGCCAAAAAGTGGCCTCCTAAGGAAAAAAAAAACATAGTTAAAATAATAAAATAAGAGTTATGACTTTTGGAGGGAAAACAAGAAAACAATGTTTTTAATAGTATTTTTGGCTTATATCCTTATAGGTTTTCTCAAATTTCAAGTGTAGACACTCGTTAGATGCATAATTAAATTCTACATCCAACGAGTACTCATTATGCATACTTTTGATAAGACACATTTATAAAAATTGAAGATACATTAAAAAGGTGTATTCAATTTTTATGTATATTCATTTTTTATAAATGTGGATCTTCTCAAAAGTATGCATAATGAGTATTCATTGTATGTGGAATTTAATTTTGCATCCAACGAGTGTCTACACTTGAAATTTGAGTAAACCTATATGGAGATAAGCCAAAAATACAATTAAAAAAAAAAAAAATTTCTTCTTTTCCCTTGACAATATTTACATGTACCTATTTTCAAATTTAAAGGATTTTGATTCGTTTACATATTGTGACATGGAAATTTCATGGGAATTTTTAGGCCTAAATTTTCTCTAATGTCTCAACGCCACATGTGAGTTTCCAAATGTATACATGACAGATCTGAGACCCACACACCATCAATTGCCACAAAGCCTTGCACACATCCACCTCATCTCCAATGTGTCATGTGACGAGAGGTTTGGGACCTCTTTCAATTTTTAGCCACATAATGACAAAATGGGACCCACACAAACACCATTTTGTTATATATATCGTTATTTAGAGTTTGTAAGCCCAATCTGTATGTATTACAAGAAATCATAAAATGAAAGGCGTTGTTTTCTTAGTTACAAAAAATGTTATTTTAATATTGTATATTTAATATTTATAAAATATGTAATATTAAATCAATTTTTGTAATACTATTATTATTTTAAGTTTTCTCAAAAGAAAAAAATTTGTAACTGTTTCAAGAATCAATTTTGAAATTTATCAAGATTGTTAGACTACGAAAGAAAATAAAAGTCTGGAGAAAACAGATTTTAAGGGTTTGGAGTCTAGATTTGAAGGAGAAATATAATGAAGAAATCTCTCTCTGAGACCAAAGAATAAAAACCAGTTTTGATTCTAGCTCTAGGGAAAATTGCAGAATTTTTTTCTTTGTTTTGTATTCATTATTTCATTAATGTTTTCTTCTACTGGCATACTATAATGTAGTTACAGAATTCTTAAGTCTTTATTATTAATTTTCCTAGGAAAGGTACTCATGTTCTGATTTAAAAAGTCTAATGGGAACTCCACCATGCCGGAAATTCCTTCATGTTTCTGGTCCTCCCACCATTCTCTTAGCAGGGTTTAAGTTCACATTCTTGAATTCTTGAGCTAAAACCACATCTCTCTTTATTTTCGTCTAATCATATTTTTAATTCAAGATTCTGCAAACCGCATTATTTTTGTCAACGCTCGTTTTGAAAGATAGGTTGTTCAATTAGAGAAATCATTGTGTCTCTCTTGGTTTTTCCCTCTCCGGACATTTATTTAAAAAATTTTTATTAAATACTTGTAGATGTCCTCAGCATTGGCTCCCTTACATCCAAACATTGTCTCCATGGTAGAAACATATTGGCATCATTGTCTGGGATAGAACCCAGGTCACCCACGTGACAGGAAAGTATACTCACCACTATACTACAACAATGTTTTAACTCAATCCTGTTATTGATGGTGTTGGAAGCTGCCAACAGGGAAGGGGGTATCTCTGGTGTGAAATCCTAATTAGACCCCACACTATTTGGAGTAAGAGCCTGTTGAAGCCTAGAAAATCTCTGCTTCAAACATCGGGGAAAACCACCCGGTCGGGACCTTAAGACAGCTCCTTTTCCGTTTGGAATGGTGGCTCCGACTGGATTTAAAGGACCAGTTTCCTTGTGACTAAATGGATTGGATTGGATGGGTGGAAATGGGACTAAAATAACTGAAATAAAACTATCTAATTTAAGCTAAATACTGATAAAGAAATTCTAACATTAACCCGGGTAGCTATATGTGAATACAACTTAAGATTGTTCCAATTCAACAATAACCATGAAAATGTATTATTAATTAAATTGAAATGTGCAGAAACAAATAAAGATAACTTTGTTTAAGAAATTAAACAGAGTTGTATTAGCATATTGCATTCATCATTGTATACCATCTACATGTAATTATGAAAAATAACGTTTCAATTATACTCAGAAATGATATATAAAAGGAAGCGTTGTGAAAACCAATATACATATAAATGATAGAAATTTTAAAATGAATATCATAAAACAAAAGAGATCAACAGTGAACAGATAGAAATACCTTGTTCATCTTGAAGAGTTTCAAATGCAATCTGATACTCTATCCAGTAACTATAATGCAAAACCAAATTCCAAGGTACAGAAATGCAACACTTCAAAGATAATTCCGCATGAAAATCACGAGATGTGATCCTTTTCAAAAAATATATAAGACAATGGAGTACAGAAATGCAATCTCCAAGTCCAAAAATATTAAGATCCAGGACCCCTCTCTAAATGCATGAGAGGGGTTTAAATACTACTTAACTAACTCTAAAAATAGTTTATTACAAAAAATAAGGATTCGGTTCAATGACCGTCCTTTTCCTAGGCTAAAATACGGTGAAATTAAAACTAAATCTATCTATCTATGAAATTGATCTTTGCTCTTGCAGGCATCTAGCATAGTTTCGAGAAGATGCGGTTGACCGACTTCAGAATTCAGCTGTCCTGAAAAGACAGAGTCGGCAAGCGTAGGAGCAATCTTCTCTGTAGCATTGATAATACAATTGAGTGCACTGTGCTGACTGTGTGGCTTCACCAAGTACATCCAGTATGAGTCCCAATTCAATCTTGTCAGCCCTTGGATGGATTTTGCTCTTTCTTCTTCCTTTTGCCTCCATTCTACTTGCAATTGATTTGCCTGTGGGAGATAACCTGGAACAGTTTCAGAAATCAAGTTAGCTTTGTGTAAATTGTCATTTATACAATTAGTGAGAGTGTTTGCCGCTGTAGATGCCTCCTCTGCTGCCCTTTCTGCTCTTCTGATTTGTGCACCCCAATTACTGAATAGTATTTCTTTGTGGTTTTCATTAATGATGGGTGCACCAGCTTTTATGCCTTCTTCTGTCTTTTGCCATGCTAGATAATCATTGATCTTTTCATTAATCAAATCATAATCATTTTGTAAATCTACGACATGATTTGTGATTTTATCGCTTTCTTGGCACAAAGAATTCCATTGCAATATTTTTTGGCAGAAAACTTCCTCTTGTTGCAGTAGTTGATTGTTCAAAGAGATGGTTTCTAAAATGAATTCTGGAAGCTTAGGATCATCCTTATGCTGTTCTTGGATTTCTTGAAGTTGTTGTTGTAACTCTTCAAGTTTTAATTGTGCTTCCTTATTGGCATGTACCTGTTGCAATTGCTGTTGCAGAGCCTTCACCTGTTCTTCTTTTTTATCCAACAAAAGTTGTATCTCAATTGCTTTATCAATTGTTGCAGAAGCATAAGCTCCTGTTATTTGAGATAACTTAGTGAGATTATGAGTAGGCTCTGTGGCAGGATCTTTCCACAAAACGTCTACTTGTTCTAGTTCAGTAGCAATTGCACTTTCTTTTTTTCTCTTTTTCCTTTGTCTCTTTACTACTGCTTTGTATTTTGGGCTATAAAATACATCCAGAGGAGGAATGTCCTCTACATTAAGTACAATTTCAGAGGAGGGTGTGATTGGTATGTGCTCTGTTACTGCGGCTGTGCTGCTTGTTCCTGTGTTCAAAACTTTGGTTGTCTGGACAGGGGTCTGTACATTCTGCCCTTCTACATTAATCAATTGATTAAAGGTTTCCCATTCTTTATCTAACTCGATGGTAACTGGTTGTTGATGTACATTGGGTGGAGGAGGATTTGTTTGTTGAGAAGTCAAAATTTGCTGTTGAGTAAGCTCTTTAGATTGTATAGAATCTTTAATGGATTCTTCTCTTTTATCTTCCTTTTCTTTGGATGTATTGGAGTGTTCAGAATCTCTGTCAGATTTTGATTTGGATTTACCTGTGCTTGAACTGCCATTAAGACTAACACTAGGAGTTTGCTCCCTTGCGGGCTCTAAGCGTAGATTATCCAAAGGAATAGGAATTAGTCTCCTTTCTCTGTACAACTTGAATTCCTGAAAATCCCCTGGAGATAGCTGCTCTTTAGCTAAATTCAAAACCTCTTTGAATGAATTTCTTGCTTGGAACATATCATCAAAAAGATCTTTCTCCCCGACAAATTCCCTTACTTTGATTGCATTGGTAAAATTCTTAACAATATCATTTGGATCAAATAACCTTCTTGAGAATTTGAACAGTTGTAGGCATGTAACGTTGCCTATCTCGTGAAATGCATGACCAATATCCAACAGTGAAAATGTTCCACATTTTATGGGAAATTGTGGCCAAATGCCCTTTTTCTTGTCTTTTAAATCTTTTGTCATACCTCCCTGGCCACAGGTCTGATAAGCAATTTCTCGAGCTACAAGTCTATCTGGAACATATAAGGGTAAAACATGGGGAGAAGCATAACTTCCAAAAACCCTAATATAGGTGAACAATTCCTCTCCAAACCATCTTGCGACGGGGAGAATATCAACCTCTGTTTCTGAGGATAACCTCGGGGCATCCTTATTATACAATGTTATGTACAATGGCAGCATTATTCCATGACAAATTTGATAAAAATGGGGGATAAACTCAGACTCCCATAGTTCTTTATGGTACACATGAATGGGCAAAGGATCGTGGATAGTCCATTTCCAGCCCATTACAGGGAATTTAGAGACATAGCAGATGGCATCCATAACATAAGCAGACAAATAAAAAGGCAGATAAACCCGCTGGGAAACATTTCATTTAGACCGGTAATGAAATATAGCAGTGGTGAGATTATCAGATAGGATTTTGGCCCAGTCTACAATTGTAGAATTAACAGCCGCATTCAACAAGGGAAGCCATTCGGGTAAGATCATATTTATGTCAAGCTTTCCAAAAAGCCTGCATAACATGGCAGCAGTAAAACAGTAAGGAGAGGTAAGCGAACCCATGCTGTACATACCTTGTTTGTTCTTCTTCAATGGTTCACTTCTTTTGGTCCACTCCTTTGTGCATTCTGCCAAATTTGCATGTTCTTTAGCAAATTCTTCCATAAATTGTTTGTTGTAAGTCGCCTGAGGTTCTGGCAACTTATACATTAATCTCACATCTTCTATGGTGAATGACCCAATTAGCTCTTCAGATGGAGTCCTGAATTTCCTGTCTGAAATATCAGCGCTGTCCAGCACCCATCTCACCATGTCTGTGTATGGGAGAATCCTTGGCCTTGCTGCTATTCTATGCAGAAATGAGCAAGCCAAGTCTCTAAGAGTTGCTTCAGACGAATCCTTGGAACCTGCTGTAGCTACAAATTTTATCACCACAGGGTTTTCATCTTCTAACAGTTTATACATTCCCTCCCAAGTGGATATACCGGCGTCCTTGTTACAGGCGGTGTCTGCGTATAGCGAAGCCATTTCTTTGTTCTCAGAACTTGAGCTCTTCTCCTTCTTACCCATAGTGTTTAGTGGAAGCTTTGTATAGTGGTCTGCTCCTTCATGCCTGCGTTTTACGAATAAATGAGAGTAATGATATAAGAAAGGTGATGAGACTGTTTTGAATGTGAAAGCGGATGAAATATAATATTTAAATTGTGAAACGACTTTCAATCTAAACACAATCTATTTTTATATTAATAATCAATCCAATCATTTAATATAATCATTAAAGCGCATAACGGATTTGACATATGGGAAGATTGCCTTGGGATAGCGCGCCTACATGAATCTGCGACATTGCAATCTGCGATTTGTTGCGCAATATCGCAATATCGCAATGTCGCAATATCACAAAATGAAATCATCACAGTCATAAAAATAGCGCAAAAACGGGAATTGCGCAATAGCGCAAAGCGCATATCGCAAAAAGCGCAGAATCGCAAAAGCGCAGAATTAATAAGAGCGCAAAATATTTTTATTAATCATTTCTGTTTTCTACGCTATGCGATCTGCGATCAATGCGTTTTATATATACTATTTTGTTATGGATGCGCTATCTTGTTTTAAGAGCAATTTTATTATAATCTATCATAAACTTAAGTGTTTCTAAATATTCTTTCTAAGGGATTTCTACAAGTTTATGATAGAAAGTTTTATTTGAAAGGCAAATAAATCCTAATTGATTTTTTTGGATTTTTAACTAAGGGTCCCCATTTATTTAGTATTATTACTAATACTAAATAAAAATGGGGTTGTTGCTGGTCACAACAATTGGCGATTCACTGAAAGAAACAGTTATCTCTGAAAACATAAAATGAATATTCTATCTTTAGTAAGTAAAGGTTTTTAAAGATAATAAAAACTATCTTATGATAATTCAAATAAAATGTAACTATGAAAAAGAAATAAAAATCATTTCATAATTTCTTTTTAATTCCTTAAGAAATAAAAACATTTTGGGTTATATCAAGCTTTGATTGGTGTTAATAATGAAGTAAGTGGATCTCTCCAAGTTTTGGTTTTATAATATACTCTATTGCCATAGGTATTTCCTCTGCTGCCAGCAAACGTTCATAGTCTCGACAGGGTTACCTTTAAACCATTAACCATTCATTGTCCCATCCAATTAAAATTATGACTTTTTAAAAGATAAATTCATAAGACCTATTATCTCATGTTTTTTGTCTTTTATTTATTTTTTATTTTAAGAGTCATTGCTCTGGTTTGGTAGCCAGTTATTAACAATGTCATTCACTAGTTATAATTAAACTGAACAAGCTAGCTCGTGATGAGACCCCTTGTCTTATATTTATAAGCCATTACCCTGTTTTGGTATGCAGTATTGGTAATGTCAGTTTTATTACTCCTTATGAACATGGTAATTCGGCTCGTAATGAGACCTCTTATCTCTTAAAATTTTCGTATAATTTCTTAGAATTACATTCTAAAAAATCACAACTTGAATGGATGGGGTGAAATAGTTTTATCCTTAAGAATCAATGGATGACAATTTTCAGAGTTTTTTGAGTTCCAAAACTTTGAAAAATATCTTTACTTTAATAGATAACCTTTCTCTGCTTAATAAACCTTATAATGATTTACATTTTCCTCAAGTTTTCAAAAGATCATGTAAATGATTGAAATAATCTTTTCAAAGTTTAACATCTTATTTTAAACTATTCAAAAAAAACTGTAATCATTACTTTAAAAATTCTTATTTACACAAAATAAATATTTATAATATTTTTCTGAAGAAATTTTCTCAAATAGTAAACAGTCAATCAGAGACTCATAAACAACCTTTATTTGTAAAAACAAAAACAATCAAAAACTTTGCAGAAAGAAATATATACAGTTTAAGAAGGGGTTACCTCATGAAAATAATTTCTTCAAGATGAGCCCATTTACAGGAAGAGACTCTCTCTTACCTGTTAGATCTTGGAGTATAAATGTATTTGAGCTTATCTTCTCAACGATTTGAAATGGTCCAAGCCACATTTTCTGAAATTTGGTATGTTTACCTTTTTCTTCGTGTGCTTTATCCCATTTCAAAACGAGATCACCAATTGACAAAAATTTTGAGCCGGTAGAACTTGCATCAAAAGAAGATTTTACAAGCTGTTGATGTTTTTCATGAGTAATTTTTGCTTTATCCCTATCTTCTTCTAATTTAAGGATTTGATCATATCTCAATTGAATGGATGATGAAGGATTTTCTTCAATAAAATACACTAGGGCTAATGATGGAAGTGTTAAGTTTGATGGTATCACAGCTTCTTTTCCATAAACCAGATTGAAAGGTGAAGTCCCTATTGAAGCTTTTTCAGTGATACGATCAGCCCATAACGCAAAGATTAAAGATTTGTGCCAATTATTTTGATTTTGATCAACGGTCCTTTTAATGATTTTGATAAGGTTTTTATTAGTGGATTCAGCCAAACCATTACCTTGTGGATAATAATTTGCTGAATATTTTAATTTAAAACCTCTTTTGACTGCAAATTCAATTAAACTATTTCGAGAGAAGTAAGATGCATTATCAAAGACAAGAGCTTGAGGTACACCAAACCTGGTTATGATGAATTGATCTATGAAATCAATAATTGCATCAGAATTGGCTACCTTCAATGGGATTGCCTCTACCCATTTTGTAAAGTAATCGGTTGCAGTAAGGATGTACTTGTGCTGTTTGGAAGAATGAAGTATAATCTCACCAATAATGTCAAGCCCCCATTGTTCGAATGGTTGCTCAATAGTTACTGGTTGCAAAGGAAAAGATGGTTTCCTTTGTCTTCCACTTGCAGTTTGACAAATTTGGCACTTCCTTACGTAATCATGCGTATCTTTAAAAAGGGTAGGCCAGTAATAACCAGCGCGAATTATTTTGTGAGTCGTGGTATCACCTCCAAAATGACCTCCTGCTGGTCCATCATGCAATTCCTGCAAAACCTTTTCAGCTTCAGTCTTTTCCAAACATCTTAACAAAATTGAATCATATTTTTTTCTAAATAACACATTATCAATGATCTAGTATTTAATAGCCTTTAACCTTAATGCGCGTTTATTATTATAGCTGAGATTAGAAGGAGCATACCCATTTTTCAAGTAATAAATAAGATCAGCATACTGAGATTCGGAATTTGTAACACTTATCTGACTTAATTGAATATCTTGATTTGAATCTTGATGTACTGGTATGTTATGAGCTCCTGCCAATAATCTGCAAAAACCTTGTCCTCTAACAATCTTGGATGGTTTAATATCAATATCATATTCTTGCAAGGCTGTTACCCAGTTAGCTCTCTTTTCTCCTACTTCTTTTTGAATTAATAATTTCCTCACTACAGAGAATGGGACAATGATTTTTGTATGTGTTTTCAAGAGAAAAGGTCTGAAATGTTTGATTGATTTAAACACAGCAAAGTCTTGTTTTTCAACATCGAAATAATTAAGCTCATCCCCTTGCAGATTTGAGCTAAAGAAAGAAATTGGTGCTTTGATTTTTTGATCATTGAGTTGTGTTAAAACGACTGCATAGGATGTTTCAGTGGCCAGAGTATACAAAGTAAAATATTTAGAAAAATCCGGGGTATTCAATGATGGTGCATTAATGATCACTTGTTTGATTGCCTCAAAAGATTCTTTTTCTTTATGCGTCCATTTGAATATTGAATTCTTCTTGATCATATTTTTCATAGGTAAAACAATAAAAGAAAAATCAGGAATAAATCTTTTAACAAAATTGATCTGTCCAAGAAATGATTGCATGGATTTTTTGTTATGTGGTAAAGAAATATCAGAAATTTCTTTCACTCTATTTGGATCAATATATATACCATCTTTTGACACAACAAATCCTAAGAGTTTTCCTTCATCTAAAGCAAAGAAAGATTTCTTGGGATTTAAGGAGATACCAAACTTTCTACATCTTTCAAATATTTGTTTTAAATCATGTAGGTGATTGGTTCTCTTTTTTGAAAATACTGTTATGTCATCAAGATAAACAACAACCGATTTATTGATCAGACCTTTGAATGCTATGTCCATGGCTCTTTGAAAAGTTGCTCCTGCATTTATTAGACCAAAAGGCATTTTCTGATAAGCATAAGTTCCCCATTTTGTTCTGAAAGTTGTTTTCAATCTGTCATCTGGATGAACTAAAACTTGATTATAGCCCGAAGATCCATCGAGAAAGGACATAATTTCAGAACCAACTACCTTTTGAAGTATCTGTTCCATGGTTGGCAATGGGAAATTGTATTTTAAACATGCCTTGTTTAAATTTCTGAAATCAATACAGATTCTTATATCACCATTCTTCTTCCTTACAGGTACCATATTGGAAACCCAATTAGAGTGCCTGACTGGAAAAATGATTTTGGCTTTCAAAAGTTTATTAAGTTCTGATTTGATTTGACTTTCGAGATTTGGATGGATCTTTCTCAACTTCTGTTGAACAGGTTTAACATCAAGAAGCATTGGAATCGTGTGTTGAATAATTGAAGTATCATACATTTTTAGATCATCATAATTCCAAGAAAAAACGTTTTTATACTTGTTGAGCAGTTTAATGAATGCATTCCTTTCCTCTGGTGTTAAGTTGAGTCCTAAGTTAACGTTTTGAGGTTTAGAATCAGAACCAAGATTTACTAATTCAAACTTCAAAGTGGAACTTTGAAGTTTTGTATTAACAACTTTCTTGAATCTGTCTCTAATGTCATATAAATCCTCTAATTTAACAACAGATTTTGGAATGGGGTTTTCATTACATTTTGAAGCAATTTGTAAATCATGATCTTCTTCGTCAATAATTTGCTCATCATATGATTTCTCTGAAGTCATGAAATTTAGAATATCTTGATCATGATAGAATACTCTCCAATTTGTAACATTATCCGGGACAGATGGACAAAAAATCAATTCTACAGAAAACCTATCAGGACTGCAATCTTCAGCAGGTAAGAGTTTAGATGCAACATTAGCTAACAAGTCAGCTGATGTATTCTGATTCCTAGGAATAGGAGAAATATTGAATGCTAAAAAATGAGTGGTGAGGTCTTGCACTAGGGTTTGATAGTGTTTAAGATGTCCTGAAAGCCAATGAATAGTATTCCTAACTTGTTTAATGACAATTTCAGAATCACCAAAGACTTTCAAGAATTTAACATCTAACCCTATAGCTTTATAAAGTCCTTGAACTAAGGCTTCATATTCTGCGGTATTGTTAGTACACTCAAATTCTAACCTGCATGACAGCATGGTTTTCTCCCCATTTGGATCAATTAAGATACATCCAGCTCCAGCTCCATCACTAGACTTCGATCCATCAAAATATAACGACCAAAATAAAGACTTATCTATTGACTTATCTACAATTACATCATAAATATTTACAATTCTGGAAGTATCAGATTGTGAAAAATTTTCTATCTGAGAAACAAAAGTATTTACAGAAAAAAGTGATTGAGGAGCTTTGAAATTTCCAAGAAATGATTCAGCAGAATAACCTCCAAGAATATTGTTGTTGAATGCCACAGGTTCATTAGGTTGTTCAAATTTAGTGACAGTATGCGTCATATGTTTTTCTCGTTCAATCTTGATTTGATTTGGTTTCCCTTTGTAGGGAAGCCACATGTGCGAATAATCAGTCGAGATATAACCGTTAAGTTTTGCAAACCAGTCCCTGCTCAAGATTAATCCATAGAATTCAGGAATATCAGCAATCAGAATATCAATTCTTTGGACAATCCTAGGATCTGAGGCTAATCTGATTGTGACTGAATTGATTTCTCCTACAACTTGAACTTTAGAGTGATCCAACTGAACGATATGAACTGCTGATTTCTGTGGTTCGATATTTAATTTAGCATAGATAGAAGTAGGCATTATATTGGAGGAAGCTCCAGAATCAATCAAACAATTGTGCAGATTTTTATTGTACATCTCATAAGTCAAAAGAAAAGGAGGAGTTTGAGAATTTGAATTTTCTCCGATGAGCACAGTATCAGTAGCATCTACCTTATCTGGTGGCTTACCAGTTCCTCTTGTTTCTTTTGCAACTACACCGCTTGGTAAAGGAGCAATTGGTGTAGCGTTTAATTCTTTTAATAGCAACTTTTGTTCGTGTTTCAGTTTGCTGAGTTCATGCAAGGAAATGTTGGCTTTGATCTTTTTCATGTCTTCAACAATATTGTATTCCATAGGATCTGATATCACTAAAGTTTACGTTGTTGATGTGAGAGGATTAGAAGAAGATGGCTGATTTTGAGTATGTAATGAAGAAGTTTTCTTTACAGTGGGTTTGTCTTTGGTACTTGGAGTTGTAATTTTCTTTTTCGGAACTGTTTGCACTGGTTCTACTGTATATTTACTCCTAGTACTTATAGGCATAGCTTCTTCATTATCAGAATTAGGGAAAATAAAATCCCACATTCCATTTAATTCGGCTATTTCTTCATTTTCGTCTTCTTGATCTGATACTACAGATGTATCTTCTTCTTCTTCCTCTTCTTCGGATTCCGCATTAGAGATTACATTAGGAGGTTTAGATTCAACTTGGTTTCTTCTGAAATTTCGGAATGGTTTCTTGGTAGAAGTTTCAGCCACTTGTTTTTTAATTTCAACCATTTCATTTGACATGGTTTTGAGAACTTTCTGTAACCCTTCCATGTCATATGGATCTTTGGTATTTTTCTTTAAATCATCTCTGAAGCTGACCTTCTTTGATTTCCTTTCTTCAATAGCATTTTTCTTTTCCAGAGAAGTGATACGTTTTTCTACTGCAATAGCTTCTTTCATATTCTCAGCCAATGTAGGCTTTGCATCTCTGTCTACGAAAATTGCTATGTTTGAGGGTAAGGCAGTTATATACCATTCAATTCTAACTTGTTCACTGGGTTGTGAATATGTATGAATTTTGTTCAAAAGTTTGTTGAATCTAGCATTGAATTCTTTTATAGGTTCCTTGGGTTCTATTTTCAAATTTGAGAGATCATTGAGTAAAGTTGAAATTGATCGATCATCTCCAAATTTGGTCAAAAAATGATCTGCAAAAATGTCCCAACTTGTTATAGATCCTGATGGTAATGAAAAATACCATGATCCTGCTACTCCCTGAAGAGTATATGGGAATAATCTAACTACAACATCTTCATGTATGACTCCATTCAAATTAATAGCCAACATAAAATTATTGATATGTTCTTCAGCTTGAATGTTAAGATCTGGGCTAAACTTTGGAAGCCATTTTCCAGGATTGTCTGGTAAATCATGTAAAGGTGCAGCCATGTTGACTTCTCTTGGAGTAGACCATGGTCTCTGTGCCATTATCGGAACAACTATTGGAGGAGTAGTAGAAATTGGTGGTATTTGAATTGAAGTGGTTGGAATAGATGATGTTGAGATTGATGAGGATTGAGTAGAAGATGTTTGTGGAGATGATGATTGAAGAGATGATGATGAAACAACTGCACTTTGTTGAGTTGTGCTTTTGCAAACAGGTGATTGAATATGAGATGATGAACTTGTATCACTTTCTGTTTCTGATTGAATTCTTTTTGTTTTGCCCTTACTAGGTAAAGGAAATTCTTTCGAAGGAATACCAAGTTTTTCACTTTGCAATCTAGTAAGAGGTTTTGAAGGAATAAATTTTGAGCTTACACTACCTTCAGATATTTCAGACTCTTCTAAAGATAATGAGAATCCTTTCAATTTATGAATTAGATCTTGAACTTCAGGAGACTCAGGATGTTGATTGTCTGAATGTTTTGAGATTTTGGTAGTGGGTGTCTGAATATTTTCTGCAATTTCTTCTCTAGGATTTTGAATTTCAGAAGAAATTGAAGAAGTTAATGAGGGTGTTTTGCTCTCGGAATGGCTTGTGGATAAAGATTTACTTGCCATTCATAGCTCATGCCCTCCTTCTAGCGCCAAAAATGTTGAAGCCTAGAAAATCTCTTCTTCAAACATCGGGGAAAACCACCCGGTCGGGACCTTAAGGCAGCTCCTTTTCCGTTTGGTGTGGTGGCTCCGACTGGATTTAAAGGACCAGTTTCCTTGTAACTAAATGGATTGGATTGGATGGGTGGAAATGGGACTAAACTAACTAAAATAAAACTATCTAATTTAAGCTAAATACTGATAAAGAAATTCTAACATTAACCCGGGTAGCTATATGTGAATACAACTTAAGATTGTTCCAATTCAATAATAACCATGAAACTGTATTATTAATTAAATTGAAATATGCATAAACAAATAAAGATAACTCTGTTTAAGAAATTAAACAGAGTTGTATTAGCATATTGCATTCATCATTATATACCATCTACATGTAATTATGAAAAATAACGTTTCAATTATACTCAGAAATGATATATAAAAGGAAGCGTTGTGAAAACCAATATACATATAAATGATAACAATTTTAAAACGAATATCATAAAACAAAAGAGATCAACAGTAAACAGATAGAAATACCTTGCTCATCTTGATGACTTCAAATGCAATCTGATACTCTATCCAGTAACTATAATGCAAAACCAAATTCCAAGGTACAGAAATGCAACACTTCAAAGATAATTTCGCATGAAAATCACCAGATGTGATCCTTTTCAAAAAATATATAAGACAATGGAGTACGGAAATGCAATCTCCAAGTCCAAAAATATTAAGATCAATGACCCCTCTCTAAATGCATGAGAGGGGTTTAAATATTACTTAACTAACTCTAAAAATAGTTTATTACAAAAAATAAGGATTCGGTTCAATGACCGTCCTTTTCCTAGGCTAAAATACAGTGAAATTAAAACTAAATCTATCTATCTGTGAAATTGATCTTTGCTCTTGCAGGCATCTAGCATAGTTTTGAGAAGATGCGGTTGACCGACTTCAGAATTCAGTTGTCCTGAAAAGACAGAGTCGGCAAGCGTAGGAGCAATCTTCTCTGTAGCATTGATAATAAAATTGAGTGCACTGTGCTGACTGTGTGGCTTCACCAAGTACATCCAGTATGAGTCCCAATTAAATCTTGTCAGCCCTTGGATGGATTTTGCTCTTTCTTCTTCCTTTTGCCTCCATTCTGCTTGCAATTGATTTGCCTGTGGGAGATAACCTGGAACAGTTTCAGAAATCAAGTTAGCTTTGTGTAAATTGTCATTTATACAATCAGTGAGAGTGTTTTCCGCTGTAGATGCCTCCTCTGCTGCCCTTTCTGCTCTTCTGATTTGTGCATCCCAATTACTGAACAGTATTTCTTTGTGGTTTTCATTAATGATGGGTGCACCAGCTTTTCTGCCTTCTTCTGTCTTTTGCCATGCTAGATAATCATTGATCTTTTCATTAATCAAATCATAATCATTTCGTAAATCTACGACATGATTTGTGATTCTATCGCTTTCTTGGCACAAAGAATTCCATTGCAATATTTTTTGGCAAAAAACTTCCTCTTGTTGCAGTAGTTGATTGTTCAAAGAGATGGTTTCTGAAATGAATTCTGGAAGCTTAGGATCATCCTTATGCTATTCTTGGATTTCTTGAATTTGTTGTTGTAACTCTTCAAGTTTTAATTGTGCTTCCTGATTGGCCTATACTTGTTGCAATTGCTGTTGCAGATCCTTTATTTGTTCTTCTTTTTCATCCAAAAAAAGTTGTATCTCAACTGCTTTATCAATTGTTGCAGAAGCATAAGCTCCTGTTATTTGAGATAACTTAGTGAGATTATGAGTAGGCTCTGTGGCAGGATCTTTCCACAAAACATCTACTTGTTCTGGTTCAGTAGCAATTGCACTTTCTATTTTCTCTTTTTCCTTTGTCTCTTTACTACTGCTTTGTATTTTGGGCTATAAAATACATCCAGAGGAGGAATGTCCTCTACATTAAGTACAATTTCAGAGGAGGGTGTGATTGGTATGTGCTCTGTTATTGCGGTTGTGCTGCTTGTTCCTGTGTTCAAAACTTTGGTTGTCTGGACAGGGGTCTGTACATTCTGTCCTTTTACATTAATCAATTGATTAAAGGTTTCCCATTCTTTATCTAACTCGATGGTAACTGGCTGTTGCTGTACATTGGGTGGAGGAGGATTTGTTTGTTGAGAAGTCAAAATTTGCTGTTGAGTAAGCTCTTTAGATTGTGCAGAATATTTAATGGATTCTTCCATTTTATCTTCCTTTTCTTTGGATGTATTGGAGTGTTCAGAATCTCTGTCATATTTTTATTTGGATTTACTTGTGCTTGAACTGCCGTTAAGACTAACACTAGGAGTTTTCTCCCTTGCGGGCTCTAAGCGTAGATTATCCAAAGGAATAGGAATTAGTCTCATTTTTCTGTACAACTTGAATTCCTGAAAATCCCCTGGAGATAGCTGCTCTTTAGCTGAATTCAAAACCTCTTTGAATGAATTTCTTGCCTGGAACATATCATCAAAAAGATCTTGCTCCCCGACAAATTCCCTTACTTTGATTGCATTGGTAAAATTTTTAACAATATCATTTTGGTCAAATAACCTTCTTGAGAATTTGAACAGCTGTAGGCATGTAACGTTGCCTATCTCTTGAAATGCATGACCAATATCAAACAGTGAAAATGTTCCACATTTTATGGGAAATTGTGGCCAAATGCCCTTTTTCTTCTGTTTTAAATCTTTTGTCATACCTCCCTGGCCACAAGTCTGATAGGAAATTTCCCGAGCTACAATTATATCTGGAACATATAAGGGTAAAACATGGGGAGAAGCATAACTTCCAAAAACCCTAATATAGGTGAACAATTCTTCTCCAAACCATCTCGCGACGGGGAGAATATCAACCTCTGTTTCTGAGGATAACCTTGGGGCATCCTTATTATACAATGTTCTGTACAATGGCAGCATTATGCCATGACAAATTTGGTAAAAATGGGGGACAAACTTAGACTCCCACAGTTCTTTATGGTACACATGAATGGGCAAAGGGTCGTGGATAGTCCATTTCCAGCCCATTACAGGGAATTTAGAGACATAGCAGATGGTGTCCATAACATAAGCAGACAAATAAAAAGGTGGATAAACCCGCTGGGAAACATTTCGTTTAGACCGGTATTGAAAAATAGCAGTGGTGAGATTATCAGATAGGATCTTCGCCCGGTCTACAATTGTAGAATTAACAGCCGCATTCAACAAGGGAAGCCATTCGGGTAAGATCATATTTATGTCAGTTTTTCCAAAAAGCCTGCATAACATGGCAGCAGTAAAACAGTAAGGAGAGCTAAGCGAACCCGTGCTGTACATACCTTGTTTGTTCTTTTTCAATGGTTCACTTATTTTGGTCCACTCCTTTGTGCATTCTGCCAAATTTGCATGTTCTTTGGCAAATTCTTCCATAAATTGTTTGTTGTAAGTCGTCTGAGGTTCTGGCAACTTATACATTAATCTCACATCTTCTGTGGTGGATGACCCAATTAGCTCTTCAGATGGAGTTTTGAATTGCCTGTCTGAAATATCAGCACTGTCCAGCACCCATCTCACCATGTCAAGGTATGGGAGAATGCTTGGCCTTGCTGCTATTCTATGCAGAAATGAGCAAGCCAAGTCTCTAAGAGTTACTTCAGACGAATCCTTGGAACCTGCTGTAGCTACAACTTTTATCACCACAGGGTTTTCATCTTCTAACAATTTATACATTCCCTCCCAAGTGGATATACCAGTGTCCTTGTTACAGGCGGTGTCTGCGTATAGCGAAGCCATTTCTTTGTTCTCAGAACTTGAGCTCTTCTCCTTCTTACCCATAGTGTTTAGCGGAAGCTTTGTATAGTGGTTTGCTCCTTCGTGCCTGCGTTTTACGAATAAATGAGAGTAATGATATAAGAAAGGTGATGAGACTGTTTTGAATGTGAAAGCGGATGAAATATAATATTTAAATTGTGAAATGACTTTCAATCTAAACACAATCTCTTTTCACATTAATAATCAATCCAATCATTTAATATAATCATTAAAGCGCATAACGGATTTGACATATGGGAAGATTGCCTTGGGATAGCGCGCCTACATGAATCTGCGACATTGCGATCTGCGATTTGCTGCGCAATATCGCAATGTCGCAATATCGCAAAATGAAATCATCACAGTCATAAAAATAGCGCAAAAACGGGAATTTTGCAATAGCGCAAAGCGCATATCGCAAAAATCACAAAAGCGCATATCGCAAAAATCACAAAAGCGCATATCGCAAAAAGCGCACAATCGCAAAAGCGCAGAATCGCAAAAGCGCAGAATTAATAAGAGCGCAAAAGATTTTTATTAATCATTTCTGTTTTCTGCGCTATGCGATCTGCGATCAATGCGTTTTATATATACTATTTTGTTATGGATGCGCTATCTTTTTTTAAGAGAAATTTTGTTATAATCTATCATAAAATTAAGTGTTTCTAAATATTCTTTCTAAGGGATTTCTACAAGTTTATGATAGAAAGTTTTATTTGAAAGGAAAATAAATCCTAATTGATTTTTTTGGATTTTTAACTAAGGTTCCCCATTTATTTAGTATTATTACTAATACTAAATAAAAAGGGGGGTTGTTGCTGGTCACAACAGAGCCCCAACCAGAATATGTTTGATTGCTGAAGTTGTGGGTCTTAGTAGTGTGCCTTGGCTACAATAAACACATAGAATGAAGTATGAAAAAATTTGGTGGAAATAAGTGTATGCACTTTGTGAAGTGTCAAGTGTAATGCATGACAAGTTCCATCACATCAAAGGGACAGAAAGTGATCCCCTTATAATAATTTAATATTAACTAGCTTAAAAGGGACACGCAAGTAGTAAAAGAATCATAAGTTAACCTGCAAAAAAATTCACAAGATAACCATGATCGAATTAACATAACAACACACATTCAACAAGATTCATACTAAGGAAAATGAATTAGTTAATAAGCATTAGCATAAATGAAATAGCACACATCACAAACATAACAAGAATAGTCTTACTACATCCATGACATATTCACGAAGATGTGCCATCTCTTTTCTTTTATTAAAAGTGAAAGTTCGAGATATACATTTACAATTGAAAAAACACTAGACCTAATAGTGGAACATAAAGCCTACACTTTCTTCTCCAAAGAAAGATAATATTTTTATGTGAAAAAATAGAATCCAAGGCTCTAAAAAATGCTCCCAAGGTTTTGATTCTAAGCCAAAAATAACTTTACATGAGTTATGAAGGTATATTTATAACATATTAGATGACTATCTATCTGCCTTTGTGACCTTTGGACTTCCCTCATGAATCTTTGACTTATTTTGTATTTCTTCGGACTAATGACCCTTCATTTTCCATAATTGACACTTGGACTTCCACTTGAAAATTTATTTCAAATACAATATTACAAATACCCATATAAGAAAAAGTTAGGTAGAGCCTAATAAAACAAGAATAATAAGACAAAAAAATATATCAAGCTTGAGTTTTAGGGAACTCTAGCTCAGAAGCTTCAACTTGTAGATATTCAGTCACATATCAATGCTAAGCTTTGTATTATGTGATGATTCCCTCAAACTTTGTGATGATATTAGGTTGAAAGAGGAATCTATTCTCCATTGCATCTGGGTATACGGTCTCGGAGCCAGTTTAGATTTTCTTCTTCAATAAGAACAACATGGTATTGATCTTGGAAGGGCCACCAATATATTTCTACATGTCATGTCTTTTGACTTCCAAGTCCCCTCTGGTAGCAATCTGCCTGAATAGGTTCAAGTATTCTTCAACTTCTTGTCTAACCACATTTCTTCCTTTGGCTTCTTTGAGTGTGTCGATTGAAGGGATTTTATGAGATTTCACCAGAATGAACACTATTGTACAACAATGCATAAGAGCACAAAATGTTTTCTATGAAAATGTTGAGTTGTTTGTTGCTTTTTATGAGCATCGAGACTTCATATTTTTCCAACTCAGCTTATTGTCTTGTCTTCTTAACCAACTTAGGTGGTGCACCTCTATACTTAATTCCCCATTCATGCACTATGGTGATAGGTACATGATTTTTTTATATATTTTCTGCATTCTCTCTTGATTTATGTTGCATGTCGTGCAACGAGATAACTTCTTTGTGCATGGTGACTAAATCCTCATAGAGGCTTATCATATTTTCTCCCAATGCTAATACTTCAACATGTATATTTTCCTAAATTTATTCCAGGTACACTTGTATAGGAGCTACCTTCTAAACCTCTGCATATAGTTGCTCAATTTTGTTTCCTTGCAGATTTCAAATTCTTCACCATTTGTGTATTCTTGACCATCAAATATTATGTGCTTGACTTATAACCTCCTGCAATTCAAGGCCAAGTTGGTTGTGGCAATAGCTTCAAGATTCTTTCGGGTGTCCATTAAAATCACCTTATCTTTGATGAAAGCAAGATGTGTGAGGTCATCCAGAAATTTCTTCTATTTAGCTTGAACAAATTTCTTCTAAATTTTATCCTAAGTAAAGCTGAAAATATCCATAATCATACCTTCATCAAGAGAAGCAATTTCCTCTTCATCATTTAGAACCTTCCCTTCTATAGGAGGAGGGAGATAATAAGTGGTGATTTTTTGTGTACAGGGCATCATATAAACATCCTGATTTTGCTGCTCTCACTCTACCTCCATGTCTTGAATCACTATTAAGTCTTTGATCTCCTAGGCAGGTCCTTTATCCTACCACTATTTTTTTTCTTCTTCAAGTAGCTGATTTTTCTCTTCTTCTTCAGCCTTCTTCAATATTATCTCTTCCTCCTCTTTTCTCCCCATTTCCTTTTCTTACATTTTCCTTTCCTCTTGTTCTTTCTTCTCTTGTTCTTCCTTCTACCTTAAATATTCCTCTTGCCTCTTATGTTTCCCATTTCTCTCTACTGCCATAGATGCTTTCAAGATAGTTGCATCTGCTTTGTATTTGTGGCTCTGCTCCTCTGTTGTTATGTTATCTGGGTTGCACTTTTCTGATGGTCTTGCTTCTAGAGTAACTTTTTTCTTTGGAGTCTCATGCGATAGACCTGCAAGGTTGAATGGTGCATGGGGCTTAGAGGCATTATAAAAAAAATTGATATTTTCCTCCTCTAGTCTAGAATAAGTCTCGCTTGGGCAATTGAAATGTATCTCCGCATAGTTATTCTTGCAAACAGTTATGGGATCATATGGGTGATACTCCATATGTTTGAACCTTAGTTCCTCCAACTCTTTACCTTTGGTTTATGCAACCTTCAGATTCTTAATTCTGTACAATCCCATCTGCAAAGGAAGAGTGGCCGAAGGTTATTTCTTCTTCGTTAGCAAGACTCCTAATAAGCATGTGGAACTATGATACACAATCTCATGCATGAAAATTTTTTCATTGGCATACCTCGGTAACAAATGTGATGACTTTTGACAACCAAACACCCTGAGGTAAGCTTCATCGAGAGAGGAAATTCAATCGGAGAGTGTTTCTATTGCTTCCATATCCTCACGGGACATACAAGGTGGATATTTCTCGAAGATCATTCAGTAAAATACTATGAGGAAGTGATTATCCAACTTCTCAGTGAATCCTCTATAACTGCACTTTGAAAGCAACTTGCAGTATATATGAACAACATTCTATTTTGGTTTCCAAGTCCAGCTCATGCTAGGGAAATCATTATGATCACATATCCCATCCAATAAATATGCATGCATATAGAACCTCGACTGCTTTCCCTTGGGAGGATTCTTTGCACTGGTCACATTGATCAAAAGTTTTTGATCCATGAAATCCAACTAGTTGAATATTCTTCCTTCATTGGCAATCTGATGCAAAAGATATTCCCAACCTTCGAGAAAGGTCTCAGTACTCTTATTACCATAGATTCAGTAGCATATAACAATCAGGTATTGGAACAAATTCCTAAGATATTTATCCTTGTATGTGTTGCTATGTGTCTGGAAAAAATTGGATGGCTCTTTCACCCAGGATTTGACAACATCCTTGGTGCTCAAATAACTGGTAACCACATAGAAATGAGAATCCATGTATGCTTCCTTCTTGGGCAACTGATCCATGAGATGAATGTCATGAGGCAGATATGAAGTAATTCATTGTCCACTAACATTGTTGAGGGTCATGCTCTTTGTATCAATGTGTGGAAGGATCCACTTGATGATGTTTGCACAAGGGAAGGTTGGATACATACATACAACTTTATGAAAGCTTAACATCTATAAATTTATGTATACCTATCTGTCTTCCAGATATGATTTGAAATTGGTGGTTGAAAATGCATCTTTAACTGTGTGCTAAGTGATATCTGAATATTTCTCAATGAAGAGTTGAGTGTCTGACGTAATAGGCATGGTGACAAGGTTACTCTAAACTACTTCACTAGTGTTTCTCTCTATAGTGTCTTTTGAGGCTGATATCATTAGAGGCATGATGATGGTAACTGATAAGAAAGAGATAAGCTTAAAAAGATGCAATACCTGTATCACATGATGCATTCATGATGAAGAAAAATATGATCAAGGAAGTCAGTTCATTCCTCAAAATTAAAAGCAACAACCCAGTCACTAAAGATAAGGATTTCACATTTTCTAGGCTCAAGGAGGTAATATAGGCTCATGAATTACGCATTTCGTAGTATTAGCAGGAAAGGGAGGAGATTGAGGCTTGAGAGGGTGAAATGCATAGTCTTAGCTAGGCAGACTAATGGAAGATACTACACATTGCGCAGTCTTAGTGGTCTAGCACTACGCAATGTGAATTTCAGCAAGCCAGTGACTACACATTGGATAGTCTCATAGGCGAAGGTTGAGGCTTGAGCCTTGAGCATGTGAATTTCATAGTGAGGAGGGGCAGTTGTTAGTCAAGATTATGCGAAGAAGAGATAAAATATTCATATATGAGGGTTGAGGAAAGAAGGAATGCAAATCAATTTAAAGGGAAGTTATATTAGTGAAAATCAATTACCATAAACAAATATGCAAAAGGAAAAACATATATGCATAAAATTACCCAGCATCGACAACTGCTGGTAGTAAAAAAACAAGAATTTGATGCGAAACTTGTAAAACATGAATGAAAGACCAAAAAATCGCTTTTACAAACTAATAAAATTTAAAATTCCATCTACTATGAAAATAAATAGGAAAAATAACACCCATGAAAACAAAAGTGACAAAAAGCGACACATGCAAAACTTACCTGGAAAAGCGTTGCAAACCAAGTCTAAAGCTCCTTAATCTCATTGGTAAGCCTAGAGCTCCAAATTCAAGTGTTCAAACGAAATATAAGAGTGTATATTATATATATTTTATGAGGCTAAGTTTTATGAGGCACATGCCTAAAATCAAGCAAAAAGTGGCACTTGTTCTAAGATCAAAAAAATAAATTGTGTGCCACTTGTCAAACATTAACAATGCACTCCCTATTTTATATGGATGAAAACTTAGATTTTTTTGAGAAATTTCACATTCACATTGGTAGAAAGGATGTCCAATTCCCAACAAGAATGGATTATACAGTTCACTGCCTTAGTGAACTGTGCAATTTCTGACTGAGAGAGAGGGCCAGCGCAATTAATGTGCTTAGTGGTTTCTTTCCTTCAAGGAATGTATAGTATTGATCCTTAATGCCTAGCACATTTTTTAGAGATAATGGATTATGAATTTCCAAGAGATAAGACCGGAAGTATGTGTAACATCATGGTAGGAGATAAATTGTGTTAGGAAATTCTTACTTATGATCAAAACAAATCTAATCAAGTCATCACAAGCACTGCATGCAGAGACAAGTCTTCAAAATCAAAATGAATAATTTATGACAGTGAAAGATAGGTTCCTATGAATATAAGGTAGGCTCCAAAATGAAGGCATAGGAAAAAAATTGTACGGGGGTTGTAGCAGCTACAACACTTGGTGACACACTGGTAGAACTCTAACTCCATGTATGGGTCTAAATATGTAAAACAAGTCTAGCTCTTCAGTAATTATTATTCATTTCATTGATTACCATAGATTCTTTACTTTTCTTGAGTTAAAGGTATATTCCCTTCATTCTTTTCATCAATGTCACACTACCAAAAGAAACTCAAAATTAGTTGTTTCGATTGGGGAAGAGGATTATATAGCTATGCAAGTGGAAAAGGATTATGAGAGTCTTGGTTTTCATATCTAGTGTTGCTCCACTTCCAACAGGCCTAGATGGTACCCTGGTGCAGTCACTTCATGAATACAAACATTGCTTCTCTGCCATTGAACCTAGATAGTACCCTAGTGGAGTTGTTTTCTTCACCTTCCTTTGCAAGAAGCCTTTTTCTTCTTTCACCCTTTATTCATTTTTATATTATATATAACTATGCATAAACACTTATTTATTGCATGGGGCAGAAGAGGGATCCCCACTTATCGAGAGAAAAATAGGTTGTCCCTTCAGATAAGGATATTGATACACCTCTGAAACACAAAACACTTGTTTAAGTTTCCTCCCCTCCTTACTCTATTTTACTTAGCTTCCAAGGAAGAACCAATAAAAAATAAAAAAACCAATTAAAGAAGAGGGTACTAGTTATATATTCAAGAATCACAATTCCAAGTCTATAGTTTTATCTGAGAAAGAACATATTTTCCATCTGGGCATCATCGACTAAAAGATACCATACCCATGCAAAGAGAAGGAATAAACACAAATCCAAGTATTTACAGTCATACAATTTCCTATTCAACTTTTCCATGCTCATTTTAGAAGTAGAACACGGTCCCATACGGAACTTATTGCAATAGAAAGGAAATAAAAGGGCAAGCAAAAAGTAAAGAAAAATAAAAACAAGCTAAACTAGACTAACCCTACTCCTAAACTAATAACAGATAGGCCAGGTTTCTATAAAATGAAACTTCTATTTTAACCAATGAAGTGTTTCCTGAACTATATCAATCATGGAACTGATAACAAGAAATATCGTCAAGAATAGCATATGAAAAAAAATATGAAACATGACATGCTCCATAATTTCAATACAGAAAGCAGAAGAAAAAAAAATATAATAAGAAAGCATATTCTAAACATTATGCTAATGCATTATGGTGACTATACACATCACAACAAATTGTCATGTCAAAAAATTATTCTAAACTTTCAAACTTGATAAACATAAATAAATACATAAAATGTTGTTTCACAAACGGGCTTGCCAATTATGATTCCTCCAAGCATTGAGCAATCAGATCATGAAAAATAGGTAAATGGTATGGAAATTGCGATGCGGGTTCATTTCCCACTTTCACAATCACTTGATGAGGATTCTTTCAAGAAAGATATCGACTTGATCATACTTGGGACTAACATCAAGACGTCAAGAACTTGTCATAACCATCAGCATAAGATGAAGTGTCTCGATAGCTTGAGCTAGTTCCAAGACATCAAAATAGAGATCATCCAAGGTCAGAGGCTTTGAATAATCGAGAGTTGAAGATACATATTCATTACTAGATGAATCAATGAATATATCAAGACAACCATGAACACAACTTTCTTTGTCATAAAGAAAGGAATCATCATGATCTGATGAATCATAGAGAGGATCTGATTGGAAAAAAAAAATCATTCTTTGTTTCTTTAGATTTATAAAATTATGGATGAGAGAGATCTCAAAGAGAAGATGTATCATCACTCTACTATGATGTAAACTGACACTTCACCATTCCTGACTAAAATCATAATTGACATTCTTAAATATTGACACATTGAAATATGTGACAATTGCGACAAGCTCATGGAAAATGTCAGGATAATGAGTGAGAGATAAGGGAGAATTTGAGAAATTAGAAGAAAAATTATCCTTCATCGCAAATACTAGTTCAAAATCAGAATCCCACAAATAGTCATTATGAAAGATATTCCAAGTTTCTAGGTTAACACTAATTCCATCTTGAACTTGATCCCTTTGAAAATCATAAGAATAAATTATAGCAAGTTTTTGAAACAGTTCAAAACCAAGGGAAATAAAGGAACTCACCAATGGATAATGAGAGGAAAGAATATCACTGATTAAATCATATTCGTAATCAAAACTGGATTTCAAATTTTGAACATATGGGGTTGGAGTGGATGCTGGTAGATCAACAAATTGATATTCAAGTTCTCCAACCTCAACTTGCGTGCACGGATTTTTTTGAGGAGAAGAAAACGAAGAGTCACCCGGAACAAAAAATTCTTCTTTCCCAAATTTGAGAGCTCCATTACCAATAAATGTTGGGAGACTTTAAAAATATTCATATTCATAAGGATTCAAAGAAATTTGAAGAATATAATCAAACTTATCTTTCATAAAATTCCAATCAATATCATCCTCAGAAAATTCATAACAGAAATGAATGAAACAATCGTGAAAATATTCAAGAGATTCATCATTTCTTTTCTAAGATGAATGTTTTTCTAATAAATAATTTCATACTCATACCTCTCTCAACTATGATGAAGCTCCTTGGTATTTTAAAAAGTGAATAGAGGCAGTTAGTGATTTGTAACACCATTTTTTAACACACACTTTGAATGTAAGGATGAACAACATTTAAGCCGTATCCTCACAATCAATTTCATAATAGGTGCAAAATTCAAGAAAATGAGCAGTGTGCTTAAGAACGGTTGTTCCACTCTCACCATCAAATTTAAAATTCAACTTGTGACAACTTCATTAAGGATAACTCGTGTTAACTAGTTAAAATATAATTCTTTTATTATTGTGTCAGGAAAAGACTCAAATAATTACTATTGTCTAAAAGTTATTTTTTTTCTAAGTAATTAATTAGGAATAATTAATTAATGGAAAGAATTTCTTAAAGAAAGTAAAAAGTTGATGGTAAAATGTTTTCCAAGAATTGGTAAGTGGTTGGGGACAGTTGGAAAATAGTTACCTACTTCTCTGAGGACAAATATTTATCCCAATGAGGATTAGGGGTTCTTTTCTAGTTCGGAAAAAAAAGGTGGAGGAATTTCCAGAGCTGGTAGAGACCAGTGGAAAGATCGCTCAGAAAAAAAACCTGAAAACTAGATTTTTGATACTGACTGGACTGGTTGTCCTGAGGTCACAGCAGAAAGTGAATCCACTGTTAACCCGTATCATCCAAGTCTGGAGGTAGGGGGACAAGTAGAGGACGTAATCGCCTCTCTTGATGGTTGGAAGGACCACAGCTTAAAACAAAGTGATACAGATAATGACAAATAGTTATTTTGTATTCTGTATATATGAAGTATTTACTAGTTTAGGAAATAGGTGTTTGTATTCTATTATAAATAGGAATGTTGGTTATACAGGTATTTTGTATTCTGTATATATATAAATAATTATCATTTGAATACACAGATGTACGCATTCTACTTATAAGTAAACAGCATTTGATTACACAGCTATTGTTTCTATTTATAAACAGGTACTTTTTATTACATGTTCTAAAAGGACTTAGAAATTAATTCCTTGAATATTAAAAAGAAAATTATCTGTTAACTGTGATAGTTCTTTACTTACATTTTTTTTCAGTTACATCATAGATTAAAATTCTATGGAAAAGTCATAAGAAATTATGAAGGAACATGCAGAGATTAGAACTATTGGTCTAGGTTCTGAGCAACTCCCTACCTAAGACACATTGTTCTTTCTGTTATTCTAAACTATACACAGACTTCGGTATACGGTGGTCTGGACACCAAATGTACTAAAGATACTAAACAGAAATCTTAAAAGAATTTATTTGAACAATTATGTAGAACTATATTCGAGAAAAGAGTTTAGTATTACATAGAAAAAAAACTGTGTACATTTCCACTTCTAGATTTCTTTTAAAACAAACAGAATACAGGTAATAAGGAAATAGGACAAAGCTTAGTATCGATAGATACTATATTCAATCAAAATATATGATAGCTAACCAATAACCTTTCTGAAATACCTGAACAATAATTAAGAAATGACATCCAATCTTACGCAGAGTAGTATAAACTACAACATAATCATTTTATGCGAGAAAGTCATATAATAGAGAAAATGATTATCCATACAAATGAAAAATCATTCATTAAAAGGAAATGAGTATATCCCTGTGATACAGAACTAAAAACCCAAAGGGTTCTATAAAAAAAAAATCGACAGAACCGAGAATGAGAGAACAAGTAAACCTTAAGATAAGCAAGATTCACTTCTTTATAACATTAACTAAGAGTCCATGAGAATCTTTACAAGTTTTGTTCTTAAATCTTGAATTAAAAATAAACACCATGCAATCTAGACTGAGTTCGATCTTAAAACTAGACAAAATGGTTTTTAATCCCCTCGAATCATCTTAATGATTTTCAGTTATAGAAACTCTATTCGAAGCCAGAATCTAGGAGCAGTAACTTCGGTTGCCAAGGTACCTGGAGAAAGAGAGAGCCAGTGTGTTAGTCGAGGCTGAAGGAGTCACTGCAGTGCATGTCAGTCATAGCCTCCGTGCCAAAGAGGTCAGGGTTGGAGTACTGACCTATCGAGAAACAACAAAAGATGTTATTCCGAGAGAATATAAAATACCTCTTCGTAATACTTAAAAAAAAAATAACAATTCCAAGAAGTAAGAAACCTGTGGAAGCACGAAGATGATCTTACCTACAGGAGAAAGAATCCCATGTGGACAGCTTGCAGTATACAATTAAACATTAAAACACTTAACTCTTACGAGAAGATTCGAACTCTCTTACAACAAGAAAACGAATGCATAAAATCGGACAAATTGCAGAGTTATTCTTACCTGATGGCAAACTACTGAAGAAAGGAAATCTCGTTGAGCAAATGTCATGGCGGGTGAACAAGAGTCTGGACTTATTCTTAGTAGCATTTTTCTTCCTTCTAAATTGTCTGAGGACTGAAGAATTTTTCAATCGATAGTGAGCTAGACCAAAGACTCAGCCAAAAACCTGAGGACCGAATAATCTGAAGGTCGAAGTATTATCCTCATATGAAATATTACACCCGGAGGCACCGTGAGCTTAAGAGATGAGTATACAGAACATAAATGAGATGTAGACGGAAATTTCCAAGGATCTATTAGGGTTTGGAAGTGTTAAGTCAGATCTCCCGCTGAAAATGTAAGTCGTTGATTAGAAAAAGGATCGACGGCGAGGATCAGTAGAGTACCATAGAAAATTGCGCTAAAATATGTATGTAATCTTGGTAGCTGTCAAAGGAATTAAAGGCCAATATTGTGGTAATAAATGGAGTAGACATGCCAGCTAACCGCCGATTGAAAAGATCAAGGTGGAGTTATATATGGAGTTATATAACGCAGATATGGATCAGCGTTAAGGTGGATGCTTTGAAAACAAAATAAAATCTCACCCAAACTTTAATCATATGACTATACATGCGATCACACATATGTATATATATATTGATGTTATAAATACACAATCTTTATATTTGTTATGTATTTCCAACTAAACATATATATGGGTCGTTGATTAAACAATATGGTTATGTAACCGTAGTAATTTCTATTAATGGAGGATAAAAGAAAAATTAATTTTTTTTTACTATGTAGCTTTTAAAGTGTTTAGTTGTTACAAGTGGTATCAAAGCCAGGTTTCTATGCTGGGACCCTAAGGGTCGACTAACGATAAAGCTGTGTATGTGACTAATGCACAGAGAGAGAGAAAGACTTAAGTAAAGATAATGAGAAGAGGATCAGCATCACAACCACCACAAGATGCTGGGGAACCCCAAGCACAACTGGTGATGAACCCAGAAATGTGGGTTCAGTTAAGTGTCGAACAGCATCAACAAACTACTCGGTTGCCTGAGGAACAACAACACCAAACCAGTTTCCTGTTGAATACAGTGCAGCAACTACAGGAGGAAATGGTACGTGTCCGAAAAGATAATGAACGATTACTACAAGACCAGGAAAATATATTAAAGAGTCCATCAGACAAAAAAACCAGGAGGTGGAACATCCAAGTACTGACAGAGGCATGTAAGAAGGAAATGAACAACAAACAAGAAATAACACCACAAACAAAGTGGAAAAAAGCCCATCTCAGTGAAGCAAGAATAGAAATTACAATGAGGCAGAATCTGGCAATTTGTCAGATTAGCAAGAGATTAAGAAGAAGAAAGTAGAACTTCAGGGGGAATTTCGAAAGATTAAACCACCAACATTTGATGGTGAGGCTGAGGAGGTGGCAGAAGCATGGTTAATTAATATGAACAAGTACTTTCAGGTGTATGAATGTAACAGCAACCTGAAGGCCAGATTAGCTATATATCAGCTAAGAGAAAAATCCACCCTGTGGTGGGAAGAAGTGAAGAATGTGCGTAGTATTGAGGAACAAGATGTCACTTGGGAATCATTCCAGCAATACTTTAAAGACAAGTATTTGACAGAGCAATTCTATGATGAAAAAGCTAAAGAATTTCATGACTTAAGGCTGGGATAGATGACCATGGATGAATATATGACCAAGCTCACCTCCCTGTTACGATATGTTCCATATCTTCGAGAGGAAAAGGCTAAGGTGGAGAGGTTTCTGAGTAATCTACCAACACACATAAAGGATCAAATAGAATTTGTAAACCCCCAGACCATGGATGAATCCATTCGTAAAGCACGAATGTGTTATCAGGAGTCCAAGGCTAAAGGGGAGGTTGGTAAAAATTGGCGGCCAAAGAAAGGACAGAAAATTAACTCCAATTTCAAAGGCGCCAAAAGTGGTAACTTTAAAAGTTCTACACGAAATCCTGCTAGGAAAAAATTTGGTATAAATCACCAGAGAACCAGATGGCCAGTGGAAGAAAAGCCTACGGAAGAATCTAGTAAGCCCGAGAAAGATCAGATGACTAAGCCACCTCTACAGTGTTCGGGGTGTGGTGAGGCACACTATTACAAAAACTGTCCACAGTGAACCAGAAATGATACAATGGAAAATTTGCAGGAAAATTCTACAGTAGGTGATGTACCGCGGAACATACCCCGTATCAATGCGGCTTTGGAGGACCGACAGGCAGATTATCAGCCAAAAATGATTGAACTAGAAGGTAAATTACTAACTAAATATATTTCTATTTTGGTAGACCCAGGAGCAAGTCTGAGCTATGTTAGTCCCAAAATAGTGGAAATGTGTAATTTGAAAGAACAGGAATTTAAAAGTTCATGGCTGGTACAGCTAGCTACCGGAGCAAAACGAAAAGTAACTGCCAAGATTCTAAATTGTATTCTGGAAATTTCAAAACAACAGTTACAAGTAGATCTGAACATTCTGCCATTGGGATCCTATGATGTTTTGCTAGGCATGGATTGGTTAGAAAAGCATTGGACCTTGGTGGACTATAAGGAAAATATTATTTACTACAGAATGCACAATGGAACACGTAAAGAGATTCAAGGAATCAAAAATCCATTGCAGATACACCCACTTACAACATCACAAATGAATAAGTGTATAAGAAAGGGATGTTATTTGTATGCTATTTAGGTAGGATATGCAGATTCCAAGGAAAAATCGCCTATGATGGAAAATATACCAGTGGTACAGGAATTTCTGGATGTCTTTCCATAAAATATTCCTGGTTTACCACCAAGGAGAGACATTGATTTCACCATAGAATTACTGCCAGGAGCTTCTCCGGTGTCAAGGGCTCCTTACAAAATGAGTGTGTCGGAGCTAACTAAGTTGAAAATGCAGTTACAAGAACTGTTGTATAAAGGCTATATTCGTCCAAGTGTGTCCCCGTGGGGAGAAAATGTTATGTTTGTGAAAAAGAAAGATGGGACCATGTGAATGTGCATGGACTACAGGCAACTCAATAAATTAACAGTCAAAAACAAGTACCCCCTACCAAGAATTGATGATTTGTTTGATCAAGTAAAAGGGGCCACAATGTTTACCAAGATAGATTTAAGATCTAGATATCACCAGATTCGAATTAAGGATGAAGACATTTACAAGACAGCATTTCGTACCAGGTATGGACACTATGAATTTGTGGTGTTACCCTTTGGATTAACGAATGCACCAGCAACCTTTATGAGGTTAATGCATGGAATATTTCATCATTTCTTGGATAATTTTGTACTTATATTTATAGATGATATTCTGGTATATTCTAAAAATCAATAAGAGAATAAGAAACATTTGATGCTTGTTCTAGAAATGTTAAGAAAACACCAGTTGTACGCTAAGTACAGCAAATGTGATTTCTTTAAAACAGAAATCCAGTATCTAGGCCATGTTATTTCAACAGAAGGAAACGTTGTTGATCCCGAGAAGATCAAAACCATTATGGAATGGCAAGTACCCCAGAACGTGGCAGACATTAGATCCTTTATGGGATTAGCTGGTTATTACTAAAGATTTATTGAAGGATTTTCTAGAATTACTTTTCCTATCACCTCCTTGTAGAGGAAAGGAAAATTTTTTAAATGGACAATGGAATGTCAGAACAGCTTCGAAAAGCTGAAACAACTTTTGACCACTGCACCTGTGCTAAGGGTAGCTGATCCTAACATAGAATTTGAGGTATGTACCGACGCAAGTAAAGAAGGTGTTGAGGCAGTTCTATACCAGGAAGGCAAAGTGGTGGCATACGAATCAAGGAAGTTGAAAGACCATGAACAGAGATATTCTGCATATGATCTGGAACTAACAGCAATAGTACATGCGCTCCGGGTGTGGAGGCATTACTTGTTGGGAAAAAAGTTTGTACTTAAAACAAATCATAGCAGCTTGACTAGTTACTTCAATAAAGCGGATTTAAACTCCAGAGATGCAAGATGGAATGCCTTCCTAAGTGAGTTTGATATGGAAATTCAACACATGAAAGGAAAATAAAACTAAGTAGCTAATGCTTTAAGAAGAAAATTACATGGTATATATGAGTTGTATTATAATCAGCTAGAAAATAAATTTTTGGAACAATTAAAGGAAGAGGCACAGAAAGATCTGAAATACCAATTTTTATGGAAAAAGATGGAAGAAAACATGAAGCAAGGACGTACATCCGAGTACGGAATAAACGAAGATCGGATGCTGACTTTCTGAGGAAAAGTGTATGTGCCTAATCGCATGGCTCTAAAGGAGCTGATAATGGATGAATTCCATCGCAACAATTATGCAGGTCATCCAGGATACCAGAAAATGTTGACCGCAACAAGGAAGGTATACTTTTGGCCTAGTATGCGTAAAAATATTGCTAAATATTTAAGCAAATGCTTAGAATGTCAACAGGTAAAGGTGGTGCATCAACATCCCGCAGGACTGTTGCAGCCCATACCAATACCTGAATGGAAGTGGGAGGTCATATCCTTGGACTTCATTATAGGTTTACTGCGAACAAAAAATAAAAATGATTCTATCATGGTGGTGGTGGATAGATTGAGTAAATCTACAAATTTTATACATGTGCAGTCCACTTACAAGACAATACAGATAGCCGACATATTTATGAAGGAAATTTTCAGGTTGCATGGAATTCCAAAAACCGTTATTTCAAACCGGGATGTTAAGTTCACTTCTGCATTTTGGAAAACTTTTTTTACCGGTCTGGGAACTCAGATAAACTTCATCACAGCTTATCATCCCCAGACTGACGGTCAAACAGAGCGAGTAAACCAAGTTTTGGAAGACATGTTGCGCATGTATGTAATGTAGCAGCTAATTGAATGGGAGGATTATCTGCATCTTGTTGAATTTTCTTACAACAATGGATATCAGGAATCTCTGAAGATGAGTCCTTTTGAGGCATTATATGGGAGGCAGTGTCGCACACCTATAAATTGGAGCAGCCCCGAGACAAAATTAATGTCGAGACCTGAGATGCTTGCTGAAATGGAAATAGAGGTAAAGAAAATAAGACAAAATCTGAAGGCTGCACAAGATCGGAAAAATATCTATGCAGATAAAAAGAGGTCTTATAAATAATTCAAGGTGGGAGACCATGTATATGTGAGAATTAAACCCAAGAGGAGTACCTTAAGGTGGACCTCTTATGCCAAATTGTCTCCCAAGTTTTGTGGACCTTTCCAAATTTTGGAAAGGGTAGGACTTGTAGCTCATTGGCTAGCTTTACCTAGCCACATACGAGTACACAATGTGTTTCATGTATCCCTGTTGAAGCGTTATGTGCATGATGCAAAGCACGTAATACATTGGCAAAATATACAAGTAGGATAGGAATAATAATCCTAACTTGATATATATATATATATATATATATATATATATATATATATATATATATATATTTTGTGAGAATTGATTTGGAACCTTGCTGTTTTTCAAGTAGAACCAGACGACGAGTTCCTGGTCGAGCCACAACGCATACTTGATCGAAGAGAAATCGTACTCTGCAAGCGAGTGGTTTTCCAGGTTAAAGTGCAATGGAAGCACTTCGGCCCAGATGAGGCTACTTGGGAGGACAAAAAATTCATGCGAGAAGTTTACTCAGAGCTCTTTGCAGAACTAGAGTAAAAAAACACCGAGGACGGTGTTACTTCTAGGGGGGGAAGTTGTGACAGCTTCATTAAGGATAAGTAGTGTTAACTAGTTAAAAGACAATTATTTTTATTATTGTGTCAGGAAAATACTCAAATAATTACTATTTTCTAAAATTTATTTGCTTTCTAAGTAATTAATTAGGAATAATTAATCAATGGAAAGAATTTCTTAAATAAAGTAAAAAGCTGATGGTAAAATGTTTTCCAATAATTGGTAAGTGGTTGGGGATAGTTGGAAAACATTTACCTACTTCTCTGAGGATAAATATTGATCCCAGCGAGGAGTAGGGGTTTTGTTCTAGTTTGGAAAAAAAGGTGGAGAAATTTCCAGAGCTGGTAGAGACCAGTGGAAAGATTGCTAAAAAAAAACATGAAAACTAGATTTCTGATACTGACTGGACTAGTTGTCCTGAGGTCACAGTAGAAATTGAATCCATTGTTAACCCGTATCATCCAAGTCTGGATGTAGGGGGACAAGTAGAGGACATAATCGCCTCTCTTGATAGTTGGGAGGACCAAAGCTTAAAACAAAGTGATACAGATAAGTACAAATAGTATTTTGTATTATGTATATATGAAGTATTTACTAGTTCAGAACACAGGTGTTTGTATTCTGTATATATATAAATAATTATCATTTGAATAGACAGATGTACGTATTCTACTTATAAGTAAACAACATTTGATTACACAGCTGTTGTTTCTATTTATAAACAGGTACTTTTTATTACATGTTCTAAAAGGACTTAGAAAGTAATTCCTTGAATATTATAAAGAAAATTATCTATTAATTGTGATAGTTCTTTGCTTACAATTTTTTTTCAGTTACATCATAGATTAAAATTCTATGGAAAAATCATAAGAAATTATGAAGGAACAATTCAACTACTATTTTAATTCTGATAATTTCTTTACCCAGAAAACTTATGAAGTTTAATATGAATTTAAAATAGATTTATGCAGAGATTAGAACTATTGGTCTAGGTTCTGGGCAACGCCCTACCTAAGACACATTGTTCTTTCTATTATTCTAAACTATACACAAACTTCGGTAAATGGTGGTCCGAACAACAAATGTACTAAAGACACTAAACAAAAATCTTAAAAGAATTTATTTGAACAATTCTGCGGAACTATATTTGAGAAAAGAACTTATAGTATTACATAGCAAAAAAAACTGTGTACATTTCCACTTCTAGATTTCTTTTAAAACAAACAGAATACAGGTAATAAGGAAACAGGACAAAGCTTAGTATTGATAGATACTATATTCAATCAAAAGATATGATAGATAACCAATAACCTTTCCAAAATACCTGAACAATAATTAAAGAAATGACATCCATTCTTACGCAAAGTAGTATAAGCTACAACATAATTATTTTATGCGGGAAAGGCATATAATAGAGAAAAGGATTATGCGTACAAATGAAAAATCATTCATTAAAAGGAAATGAGTATATCCCTGTGATATAGAACTAAAAACCCAGAGGGTTCTATAAAAAAAAAAATCAAGAGAACCGAGAACGAGAGAACAAGTAAACCTTAAGATAAGCAAGATTCACTTCTTTATAACATTAACTAAGAGTCCATGAGAATCTTTACAAGTTTTGTTCTTAAATCTTGAATTAAAAATAAACACCATGCAATCTAGACTGAGTTCGATCTTAAAACTAGACAAAATGGTTTTTAATCCCCTCGAATCATCTTAATGATTTTTAGTTATAGAAACTCTATTCGAAGCCAGAATATAGGAGCAGTAACTTCGGTTGCCAAGGTACCTGGAGAAAGAGAGAGCCAGTGTGTTAGTCGAGGCTGAAGGAGTCACTACAGTGCATGTCAGTCATAGCCTCCGTGCCAAAGAGGTCAGGGTTGGAGTACTGACCTATCGAGAAACAACAAAAGATGTTATTCCGAGAGAATATAAAATACCTCTTCGTAATACTTAAAAAAAAATAAGAATTCCAAGAAGTAAGAAACCTGTGGAAGCACGAAGATGATCTTACCTACAGGAGAAAGAATCCCATGTGGACAGCCTGCAGTATACAATTAAACATTAAAACACTTAACTCTTACGAGAAGATTCGAACTCTCTTACAACAAGAAAACGAATGCATAAAATCGGACAAATTGCAGAGTTATTCTTACCTGATGGCAAACTACTGAAGAAAGGAAATCTCGTTGAGCAGATGTCATGGCGGGCAGACAAGAGTCTGGACTTATTCTTAGCAGCATTTTTCTTCCTTCTAAATTATCTGAGGACTCAAAGAATGTTTCGACCGATAGTGAGCTAGACCAAAGACTCAGCCAAAAACCTGAGGACCGAATAATCTGAAGGTCGAAGGATTATCCTCATATGAAATCTTACACCCGGAGGCGCCATGAGCTTAAGAGCCGAGCAGACAGAACATAAATGAGCTGTAGACGGAAATTTCCAAGTATGTATTAGGGTTTGGAAGCGTTAAGTCAGATCTCCCGCCAAAAATGCAAGTCGTTGATTAGAAAAAGGATCAACAATGAGGATCAATAGAGTACCATAGAAAAGCACATTGAAATCTGTATGCAATCCTAGCAGTTGTCAAAGGAATTAAAGGCCAGTACTATGGTATTAAATGGAGTAGACATGCCAGCTAACCGCCGATTGAAAAGATCAAGGTGGAGTTATATATGGAGTTATATAACGCAGATATAGATCAACGTTAAGGTGGATGCTTTGAAAACAAAATAAAATCTCACCCAAACTTTAATCATATGACTATACATGATCACACATATGTATATATATATTGATGTTATAAATACACAATCTTTATATTTGTTATGTATTTCCAATTAACCATATATATGGGTCGTTGATTAAATAAGCATCATTTATTTCTATGAGTAAATCTTATAAACAATATGGTTATGTAACCGTAGTAATTTCTATTAATGGAGGATAATTTTTTTTATTTTTTTTTTTACTATGTAATTTTTAAAGGGTTAAGAAGCCATTTAAAGATAAGAAATTTTCTAACAGACTTAATGGGTTCAACTTGTCATCTGGTTCAGATTTAAATTTTTATCATTATATAATGTCATTTTATTATATTTTAAAATTGTATAAATATAAAATTAAAATTTGAAAATGAATTATTTTTAATGAAATATAAATGTAAATATAAGAGATATTGTACAAATGTCAATAGACATTTTGATTTGTTTTTGTTTTTTAATTGTTTTATATTATTTTTATTTTTAATATAAATATTTTTTCAATATAATATTATTTAATTATATAAAATAAAATTTATTGCATATTTCATATTTTATTTTAAAATCAATATATATTTTTTAATGATGATGATGATGATGATAGTTAATGTCCACTGAGACCAATCTTTGGTTTATCTGACCTAAAGAAAATAGTTATTTAATTTGATTTAAGATTTTATTCCTATGCTCAAAAAGCTTGGACATAAGCCTCCCGAGCTCACTATAATTTTGACATCTTAAAAGGCTAAGAAGGTCAGTATTGCAACAAAGATTATGAAATTCAGCTCTAATGTGATTGTACACGGGGCACTCTAAGAGAAAGTGATTTTCATCGTCGATGTTCATATTCTCACAGAGATGGTAGATCCTTTCCATCCATGGTGTTTTAGGAACTGTCCAACTACCTGTTTCACTATGGAGCTCATGAGAGTTCATTCTAATCTTGGCTATATTAATATACAATCTCTCAATGTTGATATTATAATATTTTGTATTTTTTAATTTAACATTATCTAATATAAATTAAAAACATCTTTCTCTATATTAACAAAATCTTTTTCAATTAAATTTCTCTCAATATAATAAATTTATTTTATTTTAACTAAATATGATATCACAAAACCAAAAATATAAATAAATAGTGACTATAAGAAATATAGTGTAATAATAACAATAAAGGAAAATTATTGTTTTTTTGTAATTTGTTAATTTCAACATTGAGAGATTGTATATTTATAATATCAGAAATTTTCTCTCAATTTCAATATAATTTTTTTATTTATTTTGTTTTTTCTTTATTAGAATAAAGTGATAGATTTTGGGTAAATTTGTGATTTTTTATTATTTAAAATGTGTTTTTAATAAACTGAAATTGTATAACTTACACAACTCAAATTTATAATTCTAATAGACTTTTCTCACAAATAATCAAAACAGTTGAAAATAAACTGAACTTAAAATAACTATAAATTGTGTGGCCAAAATAAAGATAACCAAAAATAGCAACTCTAAATAGTTAAACTATATTAACTAACTCTAAATAGTTTAATTATATCAACTACACAACTCAAACTTATAATTCTAATACATTCTTATGAAAGATAACCAAAACTTTCAACTTTTTAGGGACAACAAAAAAATCAGCGGAATGTTGCTTTTTTTTTCCAAAAACCTGAGTGGTTGATTCCCCTCTTTTTATAGTGGAAAAGGATTTGGCACTATCAAAAGCCTATAGGCCTCCAAAATCTTTTCAAAAACCCTGAGTGGTTGATTCCCCTCTTCTTCTTTTTTGTAGTGGAAAAGGATTTAGCACTATCAAAAGTCTAAAGGGCCCCCAAAATCTTGACGCTTGACATCTATATCCTGGATTTCCAAATATTTCCACCAGATTTTATCAAAATCATACCGAAATTTACATTATTTTGTGAACTAAATTGATATCAAATTAGACTAAAGCAACTTAAAATAACTATCATCAACTACCTGGCCAAAATGAAACTGTAAGTCCGAAATTGCCGGCTTCCTCTAAGCACTTCCTCTGGACACTATGATTGAAATTTCAAAACAAATCCATCCTCAAATTTAACTGTTTTCACACCTCCCAACTAATTTCCACAATTTCAAAAAAAATCAAAATCTTCGAGCAAATCACCCTTTGGCACGCTTTGACAGGGAATTTGCCTCTCAGATTCCATCCCTAATGCGCACATGCACGCACTTCTTACGCACGTGGCTTCAGCGACGTGACGTCGAGAATCGTACGTTAGGGCCATGCTTTCGGTGCAGATAAAATGAATTGTCGGTTGCCATATTTATAAAATAAATTAAATGTGTCCGGAGTACGGAAGCACATGGCTTCCCCGTTTGGCGGCGACAAAGAGGGGCGCGCACCACTACTACTTAGTACTGTTCATTCATCTCAGCGAATGATTTCCTTCGCAGCTTATTTCCACGGAAAACTTGCCGGTCCAATTCCACCCTTCCTAATTTGTCTGCAGGTGGGAGCCATGTCACCGGCGCCCTCGCCGGCGCCGGGGCCGGGGCCAGCGCCAGCACTAGGGCCAAAGCACGAAACCAGACAATTTGTTTCGCAAGTTTCAATTCTCATCAATTTTGCCACTGAGGCGTCGTTTGGGGAGGGGAAAAGGAGCTGCAACCAACCAGCAGTAATGTCTGGAGGTTTATGTGATGCTGGTTTTTTCCCTTATTCATGATCGTCTCTGTTTTTTTTTCTCGTCTCTTTCACAAATGCTTGCCTGTCAGTTTCATCGGTACGTTTTTTCAGCATGCCGTACTCTAATAAAAGATTGTAAAATTTTAAAGAAAAGAAATAAGATAGAAAAACCATAATTTTCATATAAACTATTTTATTTTAGCCCAATAAACATTAAAAATATTTTCTTTCTTTCTTTTCTTCTTCATATTTATATTAGATAAAAAATTTATATGATTAAATTCAAGATTTGTATTTTTTTTTAATTTATAATAAAATAGCATGTCCATTTCAAAATTTAAAATTACATTACTATGGTTATTAATGTCCCAATTAAACTGCTTCCATAAATTAAGGATCGCATTATTATTAATTTTAATAATTTTAAAAATGATTTATAAAGTTAAAAGATTCATAAATGAATTAAATATTACTTATTTTAACATTTTTCATATTATAGAATTATACATTATAGATGTGCCATTTGTAGAATTTGGTGGTTGCTTGCATGTTTATGTTATGGTGGTTGTCTCTTATTGTGGTGGTTGTTGGTAAGCTATCTAAGTGTAGAATTTGGTGGTTGTTTATATGCAACCATATTGGTTTTATAATTATATTTTTAACTCTGGTTATCATGTATATTGTTTATAAGCAAAGCATTAATGTTTTTATAAAAATAAAATTGAGAGGTATGTTTTGTGAATTTAATAATTAATTTATTATATTTTTATGGAACTCAACACATTAGAAAAACAAATTGGTGGAAAGGTTTTCACGTAGAGTTTTATTAAGATAATTTATTTATTTTTTATTTTGCAAAATACTACTAAACATTATTTTAATTTAGAGTAAAACTTAATTTTTAGGTGGGATAATATGATAATTATTTATTTAGCTAGTTATTAGTAGTTTTGGTCTACCTTATAATTATTTATTTAGCGAGTTATTAATAGTTTTGGTGCATCTTTGGTGTATCTTATGGAGAGAATGTATAGGTTTTAACTAGTGTATCTGATTTTCACTGCAGGTTTGGATTTGATAAAATTGGATTATATTACTTGAGCATGATGGAGCTAGTGAGGGACGTTCAGGTTTCTTTCTATTGCAGGTCTTTTGTTGACACATTCATCGTCAGCCATGTCATTGCAGTTAGGAATGGAGGAAGGCCTAATCTCGCAGCTTCCAATTGTTACTCCTCCCTTTTTGACACAAGGGCTTCGTGATCCAGTGGATCAATTTTATGCTCAAAATCCAAAGTTTTCATAATGGAACGAAACCTATGTGCTTGTGTATATCTCATCATTCTGAATCCGACACAACTAGATTTGCGAAAAATTGACTTCGTATGCTCCTGCAATCGCATTCTATCTGTTTTTGGAAATAACTAAAAAAATAGTTTTTGCATGACCAGGGTTGCCCAGTCCGCAGTCTGTACTGCTGACTAGACCCTGACTGGACCTTTTTGGGCAAATCACAGTGCGCCATTTGCCACATCCAAATTGGTTATGATATGGTAATTTTTTTTTTTTGATAAACCAATGAGAGGTTGCCATGTGGCACAATCGGAGGTCAGCACGTGGAGCCTCCTCGTTGGCTAAAATTTATGTAAGGTTAAAGTTGAGGTCAACAAGGGTCAAACCCATGACCTCCCACTAGCAATTCACATGACTTACCATTATGCCACCATTTAAAACTTAAAAATATAGGTTTTGAATTTTTATTTAAATGCATGTGCAGAGCACATTTGGGGGTGGGTCAGGGCTAGCCCTGGCCATCGCACCCACGGGAAACACAAGGTGGGACCAAGAGCCAAGGCTTAGCCTAATCCCCGAATTATATTAAAATATTTGACCCCATTATATATAATTAAATGTTCATTCCATAGGCTGCATTAGGAAAATTAATGAGGCCACAATTTGCGTCGGCGGTTGGAAAAAACATTGCCCCGTTAACGCTTTTGGGCGAAATTGTAGGGCAGTTTGTAGGTAGGTCGAAATTGTAGGACGAATTGTTGGAAAACTTGTGGAGATCATAACTTCTTGGGTTTTTGGCCTTTTTTGGAGTAGAAAGAGGCTAGACAGGGGTTTTTGATAGTTATGAAGCCATTGAAGCTACCAATACAACTATTTGAGCACTGTAAATATATGCAAACACCATTTTTTTTTTATCATAATGAAAGAGGCCTACCCATTGGAAGTTGAACCAAGAAACGTAGCCTAGGAGGGGTGAACTCCTTCATTAATTGTTGTTGTATTTTTACTGTTATGGTGATATTGTCTTGTATTTTCTGCAAAAAATCTATTTAAAATTCATGCTTATGTGTTTAATAATGTGAAAAAAGAGGCTTAAACCCTAATTGAATCACTTGCAAAATTTCACAAACCTCAAGCAATTTTTAAATATAGATCACTTCACTGCGAGAGCAATACCATAGCACGTGGATTCATATTCGGGGATATAGAATGAGGAGAAAATGGCATAATATACTAGAGGATATATAGGGTATAAATGGTTTTTATATTGCCAAACATAAAAAATGGAGCCCAAATTTAATGAAAAAATATAAAGGGGTATAAAAAATGTTAATAAAAAAATGGATACCTACAATATACGGTGAAAGTAGGGGATTTTTAAATTGGGAAGGTGTATTGGGTTTATATTGGTAGGGTGTTAAATAATGTGATTTTTAGGGATATTTTCCAATATGTACTCAAATTAAGGGTATTGTTTAATATGCTATGATCGCACATGACATGTTAGAGGTTTATTGAGCGAAGCCCCCTTGTTTTTTGACGACCACAAGTGGAATCGTCTTACTATTAACCACATGTTATTTAGTCACATTTGGTCATGTACCCATACGAGAAAGTTATGGCCCTGGGGCAGTTGGTACCCCTTTTTATTGGTTTTGTTTGGAACCTACAATCTGGATTGGGGGGTCCTCTTGGTAGGTATTTCAAATTGGATTTTGTGCTCACAAAAAACTCCAAGTATGATGAACACTTTTTTAGGGAAGTTGTAACACCATTTCGCATATCTACCCAATTTCACTGCCTTGTCAGGTTAAACATGAGTTGAGGACTACTATGACATGACTCAACCTCCTAGATCACCTTAAGGAAATGTAGTCGACAAACCAATACTTTACCGACTTCCCTTGGGTGCTACAGGACCCTCAAGGGCTAAACCACCCTTCCAGGTGCCCAAGGCCTGAGTTAACTTGTTTTTTCACTGATATGGACTCCAGATGCTGGCACAACACTACTTGAATTCGATTGTAACCCTCAAGTCCCATGCATAAGTTTGCAAAGGAGCGACTGCAATATTTTTCACCTAGTTCTATGCCTGCAAATGCAATATCTAAGCCACTTTTTCGGGGCTAGTCTCCAGACCATTTCCCAGAACTTGACAAAACTTTATAGAATGATAAATGACATAAGGACAAAGCCTCTAACACAAAAAAATAATCAAGGACTTGACCTAACCAAGTATGACCATGACAATCATTCCTTAAAACACATGGTGAACATGAAATTTATAGGTCATGAATCCATATTTGAACATAGAGATCTAAAAATTATATGAGAAACATCAAGAAGGTCTAATGCCCTCTCACAATAGCTGCAATAACATCTATTAGGGCATGCATTCAGTAACCATTCATTTAGAAATGAAAACATGATAAGATCCATAGCTTGAATATGTCATAAAACCATGCTTACAATGAACGTATAACCAGAAAAATAGCAATGATAAAGAAACCATTAAAGCCACAGAATAACAAGTATAATTAATCATGAAATACAATGGAAGAGAGCTCTTATCAATCATATATATTCCTTGATTTCCTTGTCCTTCATTTTCTTGCTTGCTTGTTTTCTCCTCTTGGTGCTATTCTCCTCTCTGAAACAAATTCTAAAACTAAAATGAAAAAATGCCCCAAAGTTATGCTTTGAAACCTTTTTATTATTGATGCCTCTAATTTCTTCATTTTTCCTCTATCTTCCTTCATTTTCCTCCTCGCATGCAACTTGTGACCTTTCACCTTCCTTTCCTCCCATTTCCTTTATTTTCATAAATAAAATGCCAATAATGTATTTTTACCTTTTCAAAGCCTTTGCCAATGCATTTTCCGATTTCCTTGTCATAATAAACTGAAATGAACACCCACTAGGATGTTTTTCCCAACATTCAGCTTAGAATACATGTCCCATGACCTTGGCCTTATTTTTCCTTTATTAACTTTATTACATGAACTTTCTACATGAGGTTGTTACAGAAGTTATATTGCAAAGTGTGTGTCAAAATGTATACCAAAGCTTTTCATGAATGATATGGGATTTCCTACAAAGTGTTTGATATAAATCCATAGCAAGATTTGAGTCTTAAGTCAGGTTTGAATATTTCGTGTTACTTCTTTGAAATGGATAATATGTCTCCAGACCCTAAATCCCCTTGAAAATGAGTGGTTTGGGAGATCTATACTTCTAAAAATTTCCAATTTTTTTCAAAACCTTGTCTGGAAATTCCATATGCTTCATTGTCTATGAGGGAGATGTCATTTCCTCTCTCACATACAATATTCACAAGTAGATAAGAGTCTCTTTGAGGGTGATGAGACTGATTTTTGAGGGGAGGCAATTAATTTTGACAAAGAACTCAATGAGTATGGCATTAAGAAGGATTCCACTATTTTACTCATTCCAGGTCTAAGTGGAGGTGCATGAAAACCCTTGTCATTCAAACATTCCCTTGAGCTAGGTTTGATCTCCAATCTCTCTAAGGCTCTTTTAGGACAAATTTTTGTGATGGAGCATTCAAATGTCGCCCCAACACTTTAGATGAATTATTTTTTTTTACTATGGTCAATACTATGGATTATAAACAATGTGTACTTAATTTTTGATTCAATGGATTCTTCCCCCCAACTACCACCCTCTAGGCGTGGGTTCATCAGGACTGGACCGAAAACTAGGATCTAATGTTTTATTCCAAAGAATATTTTATGGTTTTCTTCAAGGACCTTGAAGATCGGAAGACGGTTTTTGACCTAGGGACCCTAGTTCTAGAGTCGTGCAAGTCTTTCGATTCAACCATGGTTTCTGGAGTTCATCCCCCTTTCCATGAAGTCTTTGGCTACTTTGGTTTGGGTATATCTCCCAAAATTACCACACTAGTGGATTATGCCATACTACCTCAAAGCTAATTGAAACACATTAGGTTGATTCGTCAAAATCGATAGTGAAATATTGGAAAATAGGTTCATCTCATTCATTCGCAATTGTGTGGAACTAGACTTAAGATAATGTCTTGTAGATAAAAGCATTCTTAAAGGTGATGGAAAGGAGTATCATCAAATTTTGGACTAAGAAAAAACTTCTTTTAGATGTATAATTTGTCAGTAACCAGGGAATCTTCAAGATGCATGTTGTACCTCAAGAGGGCAGTCTCATTCCCCGAAGTCATGAAAATACAACTACAACTAAAGGCAATAGAAGGAAACATCTAATGGAAATAATGTGACAAGACAAAAAAAGGACTAATCTCAACAATACAAGACAACTACTGACAACTTTATGTCTCAATTTCTAGTGCAACCCCCTATGGATTTGCATCATCCCTCAGTTCAGGAGAATCCCCTAACAAATGAGAATGAAGGAGTTTAGCTTTGGCAGGACTACTCTGACAGGTTTGACCATTCAAATAGTGATAAAGAGATCTCTTGCTATGATGGGCCATTAACGATCGAGCTTTCTCAAAAAAATGAAGATTTGGCCTTATCTCCATTTATAACCAATAACCCCATAGGTTGGGTAGATGTACGTGCAAGAAAACGGAAGAAGGAAAAATCCCTAAACAACTTTGATGATGTTGTAGAATTTCTTTGAAGTGTTCGACTTCTTAATGTAACCTATTTTTTTATATAATAATATTCAATTTACAAAATAAAGATAATTATGTATTTGGAAACTTATTATTCTATTTCATGTTATTTTGGGGGAAATTCATAATATTGATTTTCCATAATCAAAAAATCCTATTATACGAAAATTTAACATCTGAAATTAACCTTGAAAACTAATTCATAAATAAATCTTACACCACACTACTTAAATTGAAAAAAAAATAAAATTATTTCTTATCATAATGCCCACTATTATAATTATGAAGGAGCACTTGTTTGAAAAATATTTAAAGGTAAGGCCACTTGAAATACACCTCTATAAATATTTTTGTAAATATTTTTATACATTAGTTAAGCCTAAAACCTAATTTCCACGTGGGACAATTTTTTTATAATTAGTTATTTGAAAAATCCTTTGCTACCTCAAATGCAATCCATAATCTTAGTTTTTTAGTATATAATTTGAACCAAGATCTCTTGCTTCATCACAATCCAACACACCCATTTACCTTTTATTTCAACGAGATTATTCACATGAACACTTCCATCAATTAATCCTATGACACTTATTTGAATACATAAGGAGACCAAACAAGGATGGCTGAAAGGTAGCTAGTCCCTGCCTTAAGCAGGTGTTAGCAAAGAGGATACAAATATGCAATTACTTGAACTAACCAGTGTTATTATATGAAGTAACTGTATTGGTTGGAGCTTCAGAGAGAAAGAGCTCTACAAGGCTCTATAGTACAGTAGGACCTATGAATACAAGCTTTATTATCTTATTTGGTCCAATAGCAAAGAAACAAGCCTTAATATACTAGCTTATGTGTCTGAATTATAAAAATGGGATACAAAGTGCTATTAACGTAGATATTACAAATTTCTCTAGTAGAGAAATAATGCAACCATAAAGCTTGTCCATCTGGAAATGAGAAAATCTGGAAATATTTCATTCGTTGCACAACCTACAATTTTAGCATCAAGAGCAGAATGAAGAAAGAGTTGTGGGTATAGGCTTTGTACCTAATGGTTCTATCTCTTTTCATCTATGATATATCAGCTATGGTTTGAAAAGGGAAATTCAACTTGGAACTAAGACAGTGGTTGTTTGACACAATACATTTTTTTAAGCATCTGAAGAATTTTTCATTATGGAACCAATAGATGTTTATGGAGATAGCAAAGTTGATATGATATTTAAGTACACAAATAGGGCCTCAAGGAACAGTGAAGGCCAAGCCTCATTGTTGGATATCTAGAGTCTGGAAAAGAGTATGAAGAAGGGTGTCCTTGTTTTTGAAGGGTGTATTCTTATTAAAGGAAGAAAGGTGGTGTTGTTGATACTCTTATAAAGTAAACGCTCCTGAAGCTAGAGCGTAAAGGGGCACCTTTTTAAAGACTAAGACACATAAGTTGGGAATCCTCAGAATCAGCGGTACCTAATTTTGGGAGAGGAAAGCGGAAAGATATCAAGGGTTAGAAACGAAATAAAGACCAAATTTCATGTTTTTGACAGAAGAAAATCTTTCTTTTATGAGGGAGGAAAGAGACTATCATTCCTCATTTCAATACAGGGTTGACACGAAATATTTTCCCTTATATGGAAGCGTAATGAAGGCCATTCAATCTCATTTTTAGCATTAGAGTCTCTCTCCCCTTCCAATAAATGCAATGACTAAAGAGGGGGTCACACAAATATTTTTCTGCTAAGTAGCTACTTGCTCCACGCAACTATTCAAGAAACAATTGTGCAGTAGTGTAGGTAGATGTGTTGACAATTGCATGGCCACCAACATATTTTTTGGTGAAACAACTTCGCACCCCCCATGAATCCTTATCACACAATTAAATATGGAAATATTGTTGACATAGCTTATCTACTGTAACAATAAAATTGAAATAAAGAGACCCACTTAGAATCTGCATATTTCTGAAGAAGTTGACAAAATTGCTCCAAAACCTTTAAAACCACAAGCATTTCCATTGTTGTGGGTGTTATTGCTTGGGTATGATTTATTTTTTCACATTCTCATTATTTCGAAGAAGAAAGAAGAATATTGGCAGTGCTTATGAGATAGCATACATTAGAATAAGAATCGATAACTAAGGATTTTGTAAGGAAATCGGTCACAATTGATTAGTCTAGAGTACTCAAATGGTTGGAATCCTTTGGAAGATGAAGGAATAGGTTGTGAATGATTCCAGAGCTTTAGATTTAAGCTTGAGGCGATTAAATATGCAACACAATATTTCTTTGAAAATATTTCGTTGGGGAAAAACAACTATTGTGCTGCTAAGCGCATGAACGAGAGAGAAAATTTCATGCCCCAAAAAGTGCTTTCAGGTCATGAATTGATTCATAGCCATTTGAGTGTTGCCAAGAGGTAAATCGGAAATAATGTTGTTACCCTTCCAATTAGCCATGAAAAATAAGCAATGGAGTCTACACCAGATGAGGATGAGGTATTGGTTGTATTATTTGTGCCATTTCTACACAATAAAAAATCAAACAAGTCAGTTACATTATCATCTACTCATAAATTAAAAGAACTTCTTGGTCTACAGAAAGAAAAAACACTACCCTAAAAAAATGCAAGGGTGAATGGTCTCTTTCTCTGGACAATTAGAAGGGGGTAAATGGAAGTAGGACAATGATTGGCATGCTCTTTACCCAAATGGGCATGAAATCGACCCACATGTAGTCAACACACAGCACACAATGGTGTTTGTCAACTGATGATCACAATTTCATGTCCCATACGAGCTCCCTATAGACAAGCACAGTGATAGATTATGAGTTGGCTTAGGAAAGTGGGGATACAATCCTTACCGCCTATTAGGGTTCTTCAAATTCAGTAACAGGAGGTATATTAGTCATAAAGTTTTAGAAAATCAGATATAAAGGAAATTGGATTATCATCGCAGTTTTTACAATAGCGTAGGCCCTAAACCCACCCTCTAGTGTAATGAGACTCTAGTCATTTCTAGTCCCTAGAATTAGCCAATGAGAACTAAAAGAATCACAAACCTGCTAATATTTAGTTTTCAAATTAGAAACATTTAATGTGCACAACTTTTGATATTTTGACATCTTATGTAAATGGCTAAGAACCCATAGACCTCCATGAATCATTCCCTAAATTGTATCTATGAAGAAGAATATAAGAGAAAAATGTAGGATGAACAATGATCTGGCCTTCGAGGGTGGCTAGGAAATATAATGTTACTACACAGACACCACAACGATACTACAGAGTATTCCAGAAGAAGCCCACATCAATATAACTATTTTTACAGACTTTTTGAGTCAGGAGATTTCCAAACTAACATTTTAAACCCATACTCAAACATAAAAAAATAAAAAAATAAAAAAAAAAATAGCAAAAGGAGCAACTAGACACCACGACAATACTACACAGTATTCCATATGAAGCCCACATCAATATATTTATGTTTATAGATTTTTTAAGCTAGGAGATGGCCAAAATAACATTTTAAACCCATACTCAAATAGAAAAAAAAAATTTAAAAAAGGAGAAGGAACAACAACTAGAACTTCAAATATGGGTAACTAAAAGGAAATAATAGATCTAGGACTTTACCTAGATTTTGTATACACACAAGATTCATATCCTGCTAGCAATGAAAGTTAAAACACATAAATACTCAGTTATTTATTCATTCCAAATTGTAGAGGCATCGTCCAATTATGAAGACATCCTATATTAAACTCTCATGTAGGAATCAAAAAAAATATAAGAAAAACTCATGAAAACTTACTCGGATTTATGGTGGTTATATTGCTCATTCCACCAAAATTGCAAGCCACAGATGAGGCTCCATTCTTCTCGTAATAACAGTTAAAGGCATATGAAGTATGGGAAGCAAGATTATCTGGTTCATAACAAGGTTGTTCGGGCTGAATTGGTGAAAAATCCACATTAACAGGCCCGCACACCTAATCCAGAGCCTTCTGCAAGTAAGATTCTTTATCTAATGGAGAAGCTACACACCAAGAGGTTTCATGAACATACATTAAGTTTCCCTGAATATCCAAATAGGGAAACTCGGTGCCACTTATATCTTCATTGTAAACCTTTGTTTCATTAGGATAGAAGAGTCGCCAGTTTCATTTTGACTCCAATCTAGGCTTCTGGTTCTCGTTAAATAGGGAAAACATGTATGTATCGATCTCTTGGCTAGGCCTCGAAGGAGTTCCAGTGTTTTTTATCACATTTCTGACCAAATTTCCATTGTAAATAGCATCTTTGTCTAGAGTTGTTGCAGGCTCTTTAGAGCCTCCCTTGGAGGGCCACCTTGTTTCAAACACCATTAATCTAAGTGATATGAAGTTGAGGGCTTCTAAAGTAAAGAAGAGAGAATATAGTTGTGCATCAAACACATTCATATATACAAGACCTATGTTGGGATCAATGACACCATCATTAGGTTTGAATAAAGCATAGTCCAGGGACACCTTGCAAGGAGAATCTTTGTAGGCATAGTAGGGGGGAAATATTGACCATAAAAGGAGATTGCGTCTGAGAAAGAAATTGCAACAAGGGGCTAAGGAAATATGCATATTTACTATCCAATGCCCCTGAAGAGGGTGGAAATGATCTAGAAAGTATATTATGTGCATGGGTGCTAGAGACCTTGATCTTTGGTCGAGTCCAACTTTTTTGAGATTTTTTTGTACATTGCAAATTGCAGGAATGACAAGGGATGTAAAATTCATTGTGCTCTCAGTCACTTATGCTCCTACATTTACATATTTTATCATGGTGGCAGAGTAGTATGGAAATATATTGTTAGTAACTCATGTGTTTGGCGTGATTTCATAATGTGAAAAACCAAGAAAATATGAATTGGGTATCCCTTTAATGAGCTCAATTCGAGTGTGGTAAAATGCTTGAAGGACCTGAATACATGAAAAACATTTTTCTTATCTCCTAACTTAACACAATTTTGGTTCTTATCTTAAGCAAATATTTTAGAGAAAAAGTTTAGTATGTTACAAGATGCCACCTACACATTAGAGTCATATATTATTATGTTTTTGATAGCAATTGACTTCACCAGTTGGGATACTTAATATGGGTTGGAAGGTCTTCCCCTTTCTTTCAAATAGAAAACTCCCACCGTTCTTCCTCTTGTTATCCCTTATAAAATGTAATAGCAGCAATTCCACCCAAGTTATATGCTAAAAAACCAAGTCAACCTATTTATAAACCATGCAAAAGAAATTATTTGAAAGATGAACTAATTTATGAGATGCCTCGTCTCCAACATCATAAGAGCCAAAAAATATGTGACAACAACAATTCCACCCAATTCCCCATCCTTCAATACCAAACATCCTGATTTTGTTCATAAATGATTGAACCTGGTGTTTTAATTTTTTAACATATTTACATTAAAAATAAAAAAAGGTTTAATTAAAACTAAAAATAAAAATAAAATAACTTATGGTTTGAAATAAAGCAAAAAGTAAATTGCCCAATTTCCAAGTGGCTCTGGTATACCTCTGCCTCTGCCAAATGTCGTTGGACGGAATTTCTAAGTCTATGACCAGGGGCTCTGGTAGGTTTACATAGAGATCAATACCCATCACTAGAGAACGCAAAGGCTATGCCATAGGCATAGGTGTAGATGACAACATAGGTAACAAAGGTAGCACCATTGAAAAATATAGAAACAAATGAAAAAACAAACATTATGGAGACTATAACCAAGAAAAAAATGTAAGTTGAACTCATTTATTCACTTTCACCAACAACATATGCAAAATAAGTTTAAGCGAAGGCAGGGGTTTTCTCATCGAGTTCAAGTTGTAGAGCTATTAGTTCCAGATCGAAAGCTAGTAGCCCCGATTGGCCTGAAACCTGTAAATGATCACACAGTGGCAGAAGTAAGTGTAGCTTCCCACAATTGAGGGCACTTCTAGAATCCCAAGGATGGCTCCCCGCTCATGTACTTGGTAGCTCTAGGAATAGGTAGCTCTCAGCTCACGTACTTCATAGCTCGGGGAATGGGTAGCTCTAGTACTTTGTACTCCCCACAATGGCAACAGATAGATGCCTAATGAGAAGAGATAGATGGATAATACTCTTTCGCTTTCATAATTAATACATATTATCAATATTTTGAGCAAGCCACTGAGGTATTTCTGTCAATAATGATGTAATCAAAATAAAGCTACCATGTCAAATTTGAGGCGTTATAGGTAGCTCCTCTGTAATTCAAATTTTCGAGCACACAAACGAACTTTTTCCTAAAATCCTCACTCTCTCTTTGGTCAAGCAAGGGGCTTTGCACCTTTCCCAATGCAGACAAGCAATAAATCCCTCCCTTTTACCTATTCCTAGGGCTCTTTCTTTCTAGTTGGAAGACTTGCTCGGGTAAGGCGTGCTAACACAAAAAAGGGGGATTTCATTTGAGTGTAGGTAAGGGTTTGAAGATAATAACTCCTAAGCATTAGAGGCAAAGACTACAGAAGTGGAGGTTGCTAGAGAAACAGTAAAGGTGGAGGTGGAGGCTAGCTAGTTTGATGGCTTGAATAACATTGACACGGATGTTGGTTGAATCAACTCGACAAGTGGGCTAGGAAAATAATGAAAAAATGAATGGGTTGGTCAAGGAAATGAGTGGTGGTTGAAAGGGCATATTTTAGGCTTGAAAATCACGGATTGCAGCTAGGAGAAGAAACCCACCTCTTCCATCCATCAGTACTTTCAAGTATATAGGAGACCATAATATTGAAACAGATCTTACTTTCAGGTATGTAGGCGAACATAATGTTGGAATAGATCTTCTCTAGCGACCATAGTTAGAAAGCAGCGAACAAAGAGCACAAATGAATAGAAAACTTGTCAACAAACAATAAGAAAAATAACACACTTTCTGTTGCTCCTTTCTTTCTTTTTTTGTTTGCTACTTGCCTTCCTTTTTTGTGTAGGTAATAATTTCCACAAAAAATAATTTTCATCTCCAACGAAAGAATATGTTGAAATTCTGCCTCCTGCTTTCTTTCACACTAGTTTTCACCAGTTTTGCTCCATTTATGCCACCAATTTTTGTGCACCGGTTTTCACTAGTATGGCTCCATTTATGGCACCAATTTTCACTCAGTGAGAGACGATCTAGTTTTTAGTTTTCACTCTAGAACACTTGATGATTAGGAATAGATGTGAACAAGGAAGACAAAGATAATGAAGGAATATGAAGATGAAGGAACAGGAAGACGATAACAGGTAGGCAACATACACCATGTCCTCCAGTTTCGTGATGGGTGGGCAGCACAAACCATCTCATCCACAATGCCATATGGCCTTGTTTTTGTTCTATAGTCAAGTTTTCAAAATTATAAGGTAGCATTTAATATTTATGAACTAATACTAGAATTAGTGTCCTGATATAAAATTCTGATGAAATAAATGGAATACAATGGACTAATGTATGAAGAATACTATTTTAATAGGCTCTTCTTCTTGTGAAGAGGCCAATAAGATGATGAATTAGGTTAGTGTCCTCATTGGTTCTCATAAATCAAGATTACAATTTGATAGGTTGAGTGATTTTTAGTAAATGAAAAGAACTACCAACCTTACCTTAAAACCTCATGCAAACTAATACTAATAAAAACTTTGATTACTATAGTCGCATGTCGTCCGACGATAGGGACTAATAATATTATTTCTTATCATAAAACATAGTATTAAATAATTCTCTTTTTAGGAAGGAATATATTCCCAATTTGTGCTTGATATAAATGCAAAAGGGTAATCATACAACTTCCTCGTTCTTTGTTAGGATTTGTATTGGAAATAGTCCTAACTCTCTCCAATATTTATAGATTCATATCTCATGTGGAAATCAATATTCGGTTGTTTGAGGGAGATTTGATCCTACACAAATTAGGCTTGTCAGATGGGTAGACTTCAAATAGGTTGTTTCTCACATTTATAAACTAGCAATCAATTTTCAATTGTATTTATAAACAATTTCAATATTTTTGTTTAAAAATGATATTGATAAAAAATATTATAACATAGTGTATCAATTTTGGAAAAATGATTATTAATTGTTAATATTCATCAAAAAATTGTAATGCTAAGATAATTGTAGTGCTTATCAACATAAAAAGTTGTGAACTTTGAATTTGATCATATTTTTCGCCCATTCCTTTCAATATATGATAGGGAATTGTTGGGATAAAGGATCCTCCATTATGAGGCAAGGTATTAATAATAAAATTGCATTTATCCCAAATTTATTTAGTTGAATTGCACTAATAGACATTTATTTAAACTAGGTGCCTCATCTTTTTGTTGTTTCCAACTAATAACTTCATAAATGGAAAAGGATGAAAATTACCATTACAAAATAAGGTGTTGCACTTTAATATCCTAATTTTTTTAATCACTTGGAATTAGGTTCCAAATTATTAATGCTTGGAATTTGATGTTATTTTTAAATATTGTTAATTCATTCAAAAATTTCAACCTTCTGTCCATCATCTAGAGCCAACAAACATTCATGATTAACTATCCATTTAGAAAATGGATGCAGACTACTTGATTTCTCTTTCAAATTTCTTCTATTCTAGTTATTTTCACATATATGCCAATGAGGAAAATGCTATGAAAGATCAAGCATATATTCATAGTGATGTTACAATTTCTATCCCTATAGTCTCATCAACATGTAGTAGCTACATTGCTTTGTCTCCCTCCGATCACATTGACAAAATGCAATTTGAGCTATATTAAATGCAAGAGTGGTCAACAACACATTGTTGCACGTATGTACATGAACCTCTTAGTATAAATGGTTTAATTATATTTCTCAACCACAGGAAATATATATCACTAATTGTTTTTGGTGTCTAATGCTTGTTTATTCTCCATACTTAATCCAATTCCATATTTATTTCTCAAAACACATGCCTAAATGGTTGAATACCAATGTTTTTTCTTGATAAAAAGAATTTATCTATATCAGTTGTTCATTACAATATCACTCCAAGGAAAAAAATGGATCTTAAGCTACCTCTTAAACTTGGTTAATAAGGTCACCCATATATACACATCATGATTAAGCTACATTTACTTGTAAATTATAAGACCTTTATTAAGTGAACCATTGGAATACCCAAATTTTTGTATTACCTAATGATAATGGTTTCTAATTTCAAATTTGTAAAATTGAAGGAAAGGATTTGTTTCTTTGTAGTTCCCCTTAAAAAAAAAATTTGATATGAATCTATTTATAAATTAAGTGAGTGAGTGTTATTAGTCTCTATCACAAGGAAACAAGGACTATAGTAACCGATACGTTGCTTGGCATTAGATCCTACAAATGAATCAAAAAATCAAACCTAAATTTTTAATCATAATGTTATGATAAAAAATTTCCCTACCCTATTCAATATTCACATTGTCTTTTGTTAGCCAATGAACAATTTAACATCTTATTTGGCCTCTTCCTCAGGCCAAGAGCCAAAAAACTTAGGGCTATTATGATAAAAATTTTACATAATCTTACATAATCAAGTAATGCTAGAATTATTCTAGCATTAATTGGTTAACATTAATTGTTTACTCTTAGTATTATTATTGAGAATGCTAATGAGTCTCGCCATTGCCAAGATCCCCTGAGCTCTCTAGTACACATAGCTTCCCAAATTTTCCACATGTTCTTCTCTTCAATTTCCCTCTAGCTTGGCTTCTTTTTTGTTGATGATGCTTCTCTCAGACTGGAGCTGCCTTGAGAACTAAAGCCAACTGACAACGAGTCAAGTGAAGCTACTATAGTGCATGAAAATGTCAAAGTAATTGTCCACATCATGGAGGGTATGAGCATATGTTAGAACACAATGGAAGTGGAAGTTGCAAGCCTACCAAGTATTCTATTTTTAATCTATGCATTTGAATTTATTATATATTTTCTTTTTAAAATTGTTTATATGTGTATATGGAAAAAAATCTATTCCAATATTGAAGTTATTAAATTTATTTAAATATTAAAGTATTTTTTTCCCTCCCAAAACACATGCATAAATGGTTGAATACCAACATTTGTCCTTGGTGAAAAAATTTGATCTATATCGCTTGTTCATTCTATATCACTTGTTCATTCTAACATCATTCCAAGGAACAAATTTGATATCAATTTGGCTCTTAAATTTAGTTAACAAAGTTACCCATATATATCTTATGATTAAGTTACATTCACTTATAAATTGCAAAGTCCTTATTAATAAAATGGTTGGAATACCCGCAGTTCTATGTTCCCTAAAATTCTCTTATATAATAGTGTTTGATTTTAAACTTGAAAAGTTGAAGGAAAATATTTGTTACTTTGTAGTTCCATTGATTAAAATAATTTATATAAATATGTTTAAAAATTGGGAGAATGGTTGTTATTCTTACCAATTTAAATTTATCATATATTTCTTTTCAAAAATATTTATATCTAACCAAATTTATTTTAATTTTAAAGTTTTTAAATTAAAAAAAAAAAATCCATTATATGTTAAAGTATATATATATATATATATATATATATATATATATATATATATATATATAACTTGAAATGTATTAATATTTTTTTAAATATGTTTTTCAATTAATTTGTTATTATTGTTATTTTAGATATCATTTTTCGAGATTCAACTGCGTTAAGTAAGTTATTCATCTATGACCATTTCCATGAGAGGTAGTCATAACTGACTAATTTCTCATGATTTTTGAACAATCCACTTAGCACTCATTGCATCGGGTGATGCTCACATGGGTGAAGAAGTGGGATTGAAACTAGTGAAATGAATCACATAGCGTCAATCATCACTTCCGGGGCTTGCACCAGGTAACTAGGACTTCCCAAGAGGTCACCCATCCCATATCGCCTCTGGCTGAAGCATGCTAAACAGTGGAGCTTTCCCCACAATCAAGCCCACTTAGCTTGCTACCCCATTATCAAAACCTTAGCAAGTATTGTGCCTCAAACCCCTTAATACTTAATTATTATTTTAATTTAATTAATGAATTTGAATATTTCTTAGCAAATTGTTTGAATTATAAGTTTTCATATATGTATATTTTAATCTAATATAAATTTTGAGTGGACGTAATGGTTAAGAGTATATTTTTCCTCCTATAATGTCATAGGTTCAAATCTAGAGGGAGGTAGGTATGTATGTCTCTGTAAACTATAGAGTTGTACATTAAATTGTTGTTTAAGATACTCTTAATTATGGGACAAAGTGGTTTAAACATGCTCTACCTTTCTCTCATTTCAAAATTGAGACTTGTCACAAGAAATCACATGTTCTTAACCATTAACCATTAGGCCATTTAATAAGATACCAAAATTTTACAAATGAAAATCAAAATAGATTAATCATGTTTTAAAATTGCACATTATAATTTTAAATTAAAATTTTATAAGCTCTACAATTTGACATAAAATGGTATTATAATAGCCCACAAGGATTTGGATCAACAATGAATGGGTGCACAATTAAGGCACTCCTTACAAAAAAGTCACCAGTTCAAATCCCCTATTGGTGTTACACTGCAAAAAAATGCATTTTAACAAAAATCTACGAGAAATGCTTCCAACATATGTAGTCTAGAGATTGAGCCTTTGATGGTGTCCCTTTGGCAAGTGGAAGTGAATTGCGATTCCTGAAATCCTTGGGGGACAGGGTTTAAAAAAATATCTACCCATCCAATCAAGCACTCACAACAAAAATCCTTTGGAGGGTTGCTCATACCTCTTCTCTATGGGGTATCTATGTAGATATATGGAGGATTTGCATAGGAAACCAAGGAAGTTCATCAAAAATGGATCCATTGGAAAGTCCAAGTGGAGGCTTTCCCTCTTGTCAGATATTGGACAATGTGGGAAGTAGGAGATGGTGATAAACTTACACTTCAAGAAGATACATGGTTTGGTTCTCTAAAGGTTTCTTGTCTTTCAGGAAATTTGATCTAATTTCCCCAAATATGTAGTAGTTATTTTTATGATTGATGCAAAATCCCAATCCCTTCAATAATGGGTATGTAGAGGATGGAAATCAGTTATAGATACTAGCCTAAAGGATTAGGCTGATGTTGACTACCATAATTTTGTTAACAATCTATGTTCTAGTTTTGTCAAATTATTGGATGAGGTTGAAAGCTCTCTATGGTAGTCAAAGAATCCAACCTCAAGTGGATTCATAAACATGATGGCTAATGATGCTCAAGAAGTCTCACTTTTTCTCAGGTGAGAGGAAATGGTAGTGGAATTATGTGTGGAAGCATCACAACCCTCTAAAGTGTAAATTAATTCTTTGGTTTTATCTATCCAATAAACTACTAACTTAGGAAAATGGGCTCAAAATGGGCATCTAGTTAGGTCCAAATAGATTCTCCCTCTATAATTTGAGTATGTCTCACATTGTTTTATTGTTTTTTCGTATGCAGTTCATCCATGACCATTGGAGGCTTATGTATTCAACCCTTATGACCCATTGAATAGTTTAAGTATAGAAGAATGTGTGCTTCTTTGGTCATATGACCCTTTTGTTAAGGAATTTAGGGCATTCCCTGGTGTTTTGACCCGCTATATATGTTGGGGCCAAGATTCATATATATTTTGAGACAAATTCATTCCAATAGAAGTGACAATTTTTCTAATTGAGAAACATCATAGGGAATATAGGATGGAGCCAAAGAAAAAAAAGAGTATAGTTCAAAATATTCCTTATATTTTTCTTGATATTCCATGGGGCTTAAGTTAAATTATGGCTCAATGTTTTCTTGTTATTATGTGGGGATTCTTTTATAGAGGCAGTCAAGGAATGCAGGCCATGCGTGGAACATATGTAATGATATATATAAATTAAGTCTACTATTTTTCATTCTCTACATCCTTAGCCGAGATACTAACTCAAAAGTGAAATTCATGGCATGAAGTTCTCTTTTGTATTTTTATAGTAAGAAAGGGATCTCCAAAATTCAAGCTATGGGTGATTTAAAATCAACGATATATTTGTTTTGTCAAATTTTTTTGATGGAAAATTTGTGCCTTGCTCCCCTTCTACAAGAAATACATAACACTCTTATATCATTCCAATGGATTTGTTTCAACAAAATATACAAGGAATTGTCAAGAAACTAATGAATTATCCAAAGAAACTATAGAAATGCAACTAAGATCTTATAATATCTATGAGTTTTAGGATGGCTAAGATATGGAGGCCATGGAGTTCCACTACTAAATTTATCTTTATGGTTCCCTATTGAACATTCTTATCTATTCCTATTCTAAATGTTTATTTTCCTTGGGGAAAAGTTGTAATTTTCATTCATAATGATGTAAATTACATTCTGCAGATGCATCCAAATGTGTTATTGTATGGATCTATAGAGCCCCTTGTTTGAGATTCGAAATCTACTTTAATCAACATAAAATTGTTTGTAAACATTAAAAGGATATTGTCCTTTGTTGTTTTCATCTTTTACATAAGTCAAAAAAACATGAAATTTTTCCATTCTTCCTTGGTAGGATCAGAATTGTTCCTAAAAATGATTTTTCATACAGACTTGTACATACAAAAAATTTGCATCAAAAAATAAATTATGACTAAAAAATGTGATGTAGTGGACCCCCTCTTGTGAAGGGTCTGTGATAGAAATCAAATTGAGTTCCTTCTCAAATTTAGTTTATAATCCATTGTCCATATTCCATCCAAAGACCCTCCTTAGACAATGAGTTTGCCTACATGTTTATGTTCTAGTATACATAGCAACATGAGCATGCATCAAAATAGAGCTTGATTCACAAAATTTCTTCCACTAAACCCATCAAATGTAAATTTAACCATCTTTGTGTTCCACCGAACCAATTGATAAAATTCATAGAGTTTGATTGTGTTCTAAATGTTATGTGGGAGTTTAAAATGTTTGGATTCAATCATTTTATTTATTTCAACAAAGTTTTTGTATGATTTTGGAAAATAAGGATGAACTTCTTTATAAATTGTGTATAGTGGGATCAAAGTAGTATAAAAGTTATTAGGATTTTTGTCTCTATCAAGGCTTATTTTTTTGGATTAGTCCAAAGGAATAGAAAGCATGTATATCCATGTATCATATGAATATAAATTTTTTTTCTATCATTTAAACTAAATAAATAAATAGTTAATTAAATTTTGGAATGAAAAGTTAAATCAAAGTCTTAGCATTTTAAAAAGAGATATATAAAAATATGATCTCTTTTAATTTAAATACATTAAAATAAGTATATATTAAAATAGATATATACTAATTCATTTTAATATCTCACTAAACAAATTAAATATATAGAGTGGCTTAAATGAAGGCTATATTAAGCATGTACTTAAAGAAATTATATTATTTTAACCCAATCATAATTTAGAAAATAAGACAGAGGAAAGAGCGGGAGAGGTTATTCTATATGGAACAAATAAATTAGATTATTCACGGGAATTAGAACACATGACCATAGTCTTATGCTCCTTTCATTTGGATTTGATTGGTTTCCTCATGGTAGATCACCAAATTAGTGGGCCTAGAAGATTCTAAATTGTCATAAAATCTATGCAAAATCTAAATAAAACCTCCATTCACACATGGAATGAAACTTTGTTAGAATGTGGTAAGTTATTTCATTATAGGCTTGAAGTATGTCGCATCATACCATATTACTCTTCTATGTCTAGAGGTGGTGAGTAGTATAATATAATGTATCAATCTCCTCCATTTAGCCCTTTGAAACATTTTATGATTATTCATGCTAGGATAATTTCCTAATTTTGTGTGCTTAGTAATATGCCATGATGTATTTACAAGGTTTTCCTCCTCATCTTCACCATGCTTCCTTTGGTGCTTTCCATCTAGTTTTATTGGCCTCACTTGCAACTCTAGCTGGGTTTGATTGGGTTTTATCCAACCTTTTATCTCTTTTCATTGATCTCTAAATTCCCCTTTAGTTCATTGCTTGTTTCTTTTGTAAATTTTTGTTTATTTTTACGTTTCTCTATTTTATTAAGTTTTTAATTTTTTGAGGTCAATTTCCATTTATTTGTGATTGAGTGAATATTTATAAGACCTTTTACCTCTATGTCTTTTCTCTTGTCATTATGTTCCTATGCATTCTCAATGTGGTGTAGATCTCATTTTCTCTCCAATTCTAAAAGTTGTGTAGTTATCTCTCTTCTTAGAGCTAAAGAAAAGAGGCAAAGGATTATAATGGAGAAATTTAGACAACTTCAACTCAACTAAAGCCATGCTCAAGACCAAGAAATTAGATTCATCCTCAACACTCTATTACTATAAAAAGCAAATATTTCCATTATGAGAAAGGAGAATAATATGTTGAAGAAAAAAATGTCACAAAGTGTCCTAGAGTCTCTAATTTTAGATCAAACACATATTAGCTCTGTCATTCTAGTGGAAGAGGTTTCAATAATCAAGGAAAGAAATCATGAATAGGAATTGGAGGTTAAAAAAAAATCCAAAACAACTTACCATCAAGTAAATCTATACCAAATCTATAATGTTTAAAGTTCTTTTTGATGTTTTCCAATGTCAAATTACTCCAAAACTCATATGTAAGGATTTTTAGTTTTCTCATGAAATTAATAACTTTCCAATACTTCTTTTTTAAGGAAGGAAATAGCTCAAAAAAAATTATATTTCAAACTCATTGTTGTGTAACTTTTTATAATATAAATATTAATTATTTCTTAAAAAAACTTATTCAGAAAATAAAAATATGACTAATGCTTTTTTTGAAAATTTTAAATCAATATACAATCATATATATATGAAATAAATTTAATTTTAATATAATTTAAATATGGTGGGGAAGTTGTATATATTTCTTTCAAATTTTATGTATCGTGAAGATAGATAGAGTGTCTACCTATATCATTGCAGTTTAAAAAATCTACACAATTTTTTTAGAAAGTTTATGTCAACATAATTATCAAACTATATATTCAAATAATTTAAATATTATAATATCTATTAAAAATTAATATCATTTTTATTAAAATATTACATATATATTAATTTTTTTTTACTTCTGAAAATTAATACATAAAATTTAAAAAACACATTTCAATATCTAAATGAAAGAAATTTAAATCTAATATAATGAAGAATTAAAGATAAATAAGAACATTCGTATGATCATAACATATCATATTGATATTATGATATTCCTTGCTAAGATGAAGTTAAAGATAAATAACAACATTCATGTGATCATAACATATCATATTGATATTATTATATTTGCTGCTAAGATGAAGTCTATAAGGTTGTGGTTTGACCATGTAAGTATGTGGTTTGGTAATTTTGTACTATTCAAGTAAGATTAAATTTTCTAGTAGGGTTAAATTTGTTTTTGGGAGTGAAATAGTTAATGTTGGCCAAAGGTAATTTTTAATAATATATTATACGTATTTAAAATTATTTCAAACGATATGAACATTATATATGATTAGTATTTTTGTTTAAAATTTTGAAATTAATATACAATTATATATAATAAATTTAATTTTAATATAATTTAAATATGATAGAGAAATTGTGTATAATTTTTAACAATTTATAATATGCATTTAGAATTAATTGAAACGATCTTAACATTATATATATATGATTAGTATTTTTGTTTAAAATTTTGAAGTTAATATGCAATTATATATAAAATAAATTTAATTTAAATATGATAGAGAAATTGTCTATATTTCTTTCAAGTTTTATGCGTCTTGAAAATAAGTAGAGTATCTACTTATAATATTGTAGGTTAAAAATATATACAATTTTTATAAAAAATCTATATCAACATAATTAGAAATTGTATCTAATGTTGTAAAATAAACGCCGTAAGAATTAAATTGGAAAAGAATCATGATATATAAAATCATGACATATAAAAATCTTATACATGTGCATACTCTCTCATTGACTTTTCCTCATATTCTGCCATTGACTTTCTCTCTTGGATATGATAGCACAAATCACTGTAGATTTTGACATGAAGATGTCTTTTAAAAAATTAAATCTCTTTCCATTCCTTAAAAAAAATAAGATATGGACAAATTTAATCTCTAAATGCATGATAAATCTAGAATAATAATATAAAAAATATAATTTTTATGCCCACAGAAGACTTTGTCACTGATAAAGTGATTTTGATGGTGGAAAGTCGTCTAACTCAGCCTATGATATTTTGATGGTGGAAAGTCGTCTAACTCAGCCTATGATATAGTCCAGTTCTACAACAGTTGTTTCTCCTCTCTGGAAGCTTATTCTGTAACTCTCCTTTGCTTTAATATTCAGTTAGTTCAGTCAAATAGATTGGGATGATAATCTGCAGGTTACCTAAATCAGTTGAACCATCAGTTGATCACAAGTTTAAAAACAGTTAAATTTCAAATATTAGAAAATATAGGGGATCAAATTTTAAAGTTTTTGAAAATATTTTGTATCACATGTTTAAATGTAGTTAAATTCGAAATATTAGAAAAGTACAGTGGATCAAAATTTAATTTTTTTGAAAATGCAGTTAAATTTTGAATATTAGAAAAATACAAGGGATCAAAGTTTAAAGTTCTTGAAAATATTTTGTATCGCAAGTTTAAATGCAGGTAAATTCCAAACATTAAATACAGGGGATCAAATTTTAAAGTTATTGAAAATATTTTGTATCGCACGTTAAATTCAGCTTGAAAATATATTGTAAAAAAATCTAATGCAGTTTTACAAAACAAAAACAAAATCAAATACTAACACATCAAAGTACCTACAGTCAATGTTGAACTGTGAGTAATGGAGGCCAAAGGATGTTGGATCACTACTGAGAAGTTGCTTATGCCCTTCCTTCACATAAAGAACCAGGGCTGCTTTAATCACATCCTCCATTGTTTCATCTTTGGAGAGTAATAAACGCAGAGGACCAATGCTCTGCGCAACCGTGATGCTAACCAGTAACTTATTAACTATTGGAATATTAGAAAAATGCAGTGGATAAAAGTTTAAAGTTCTTGAAAATATTTTGTATTACAAGTTTAAATATAGTTAAATTCTGAAAATTAGAAAAATACAGGGGATCAAAGTTTAAAGTTCTTAAAGATATTTTGTATTACAGTGATGTAGGAGCATTAGACTCGAAAATACTTTGTATTTTATTTAAACTAGGGGATCTTATGTTTGTGAGGAAATATTAATTTCATGTAAATATTAATATTATTTTTGAGTGATTAAATTATATTTTTAATTAATTATATGTGAGAATTTGTAAATGTTTCCAAATAATTGGAAAACATGAGAGAAATTAGATGAGAGATATCTAAGAGATAATCATGAAGCCTAATATAGATTTAGTTGCAAGACTTTAGCGATAAATCTAGATTTTAGGGGTGTTGAGATATTTGAGGACTTTGTTGAGTGATTAAAGGGATATGAACCAAAATTGGTTCAATTAAATTTGTATAAATTGATATGCCTCAAAGGCAAAATAGATCAGGTAGGATAGAGTGATTGAGAGTTGAGGTTTGGACAGCCAAGTTTGTAAGCCTACGGGCTTTTGTAAAGGGCCAATAATTTGGAAATCAGGCCAAGAAGGAGGACTTCCATGTAAGGTTTGCATGATTAATGAAAGGATTTGATTTTTGAGTTAATTTCCGTTACATGGTTATGAGATTGTTGGTTATGAATTCGAATACAATTGAATGAATTGAATTTTGTAAAAGACTGGCAGTTCGATTTGAATAATCGATGTCGTTGTTGTTAAAACCATAATGCAAAATTTTTGAAGGTAGAAGGCGTTAAATCAAGCATTGAATCTTTGCGTGAATGGTGTTTTTTTTTCAATGTATTTGAGTCCACGGGTTTGGGTATAGAATTAAAGCCTGTGTAGCGACTCCGGTCTTTTGGAAATCCATTATCTATTGGTGGAGGGCTGATTGCAATTTAACATATGGTATACCTGAAATTGTATTCTCAGCGCACGCATTGTTGAGCATAAATAGTAAAACGATAAGGTTGAAACTGTTTAATATATTGAATTGAACATACTTGACGAGAGTCGATTTCATGTTAGTTCTACGATGTGCATGGGTTTAATTTCCGCAGTTGGTACCATGGGGTTTACATCTATTGAAGAGCTGTATCATTGGTGTGAAGATGTTGGCACGGAGTTGTAAACGCAGAACAAGTTGAATAGAAATCGAAGACATAGTTTTTTTGGAATAATAAGAGGTTGGGGTTCTGAAATCGATGGCCATGAGAATCGATTTTAAAAGCTCAAGTTAGCAGAAAACGTAGCGTTGAGAGTGGGACGAGATCTGTAAGTATTGGTTTGTTACTGATTGAACACTATGGTTGGTATAAATGGAAGTTGCAGGATGGTATTCATCAATTGGATGATCAAGAGCAGAGATGGCGAGTCGACTTTTGTTGGGTAGTTTTAAGTCAAGAATGGTAAGTTAATAGGCCAGACACATTGTTAATGTTGATGCGTGGCTGAAAGTTAAATATGTGTTGAAATTGGCAAAGGTAAATCAATCAATGGTGGGGTTGTATTAAACGCATCTGGTTTAACATTGTTATTTATCATTGAAATGCTACATTGAATTTGTAAGAGTGAACGCAGGCCGATTCAAACTTGAGCAGTTGATGGTGCGTGGAGAGCATTACAAAGACTGGGTAATGGATCGAAGGATAATTGATTGGCAGTGTTGAAGAGGTCGATTTCCAGGAGGGCGCAGTGAAATTGTGGAGTTAGAGTAATCAGATTAAAATGGAGACAGATTGGGACAAATTCCAGTGAAATTGATACGTAAGTATTTGATGTTTACGTCTTACTGATATATATGTTTGGAATGCAGCAGAGATCCATTACGATGAATTTTAGCGGCATTACCTCAGTGAAAATATAAATGCTGAAGTGGATTGTTGAATGAGGAGTCGACTTATTTAAGATTTCTAACCTTGAAGTAAAGTGAAGGCAATAATTCCTTGAACAGAGTTAGATAAACGCCAGAGTGAAATCTCAGGGGCGCAGATAAGGCAGGGTTGCGTTGTTTGAAATGGAAATTGGTTTATTAAAAATCGATGTGTTGGTATTCGATTTCAAATGAAAGTCTGGCTTTGAATTTCCATAGCCGTAAGTTGGTGTGTGGGTATCAAACAAGCGGAGTGGTAAGTTTTACAAGCTTATTAAATGTTCATAACATCATATTTGGGTATGGATATTTGTTATGGTCGATATGTGAAGAAAAAGCCTTGAGGGTTAATTATATGAATGTTGGGTTTGATTTCAAGAATTGATTTGAGGTATGGTTTTCATAAACCATGAGATTATAAACGTAAGAGAAAGCTTCTACTTATGAGATGGTTTATAGTAAAATGATTTTGCTATGAAATGGTTTTATGACCATAATGAGGGATTCAAAAAAAGGAGCTTCCGCATGTAGAAAAATGTTGAGAATGCCCAGATTTAGAGTCTATATTTTGGGCAGTTATTAAAGATGCATTTTATATGCATGAGAGTAGTGAGATTCTGGGGAATGCATGGTTTCCTGCATCATACAGGTTTAAATGTAGGTAAATTCCAAACATTAGAAAATACAAGGGATCAAAGTTTAAAGTTCTTGAAAATATTTTGTATAACAAGTTTAAATTCAGTTAAATTCAGAACATTAGAAAATACAGGCGATCAATGTTTATAGTTCTTGGAAATATATTGTAAAACAATTTAATGCAGTTTTACAAAAAAAAAACAAAATCAAATACTAACAGATCAAAGTACTTACACTTGATGTTGAACTGTGAGTAATGGAGAACAAAGTATGTTGGATCACTGCTGAGAAGTGGCTTATGCCCTTCCTTCGCTTAAAGAACAGGGACTGCTTTAATCACATCCTCCATTGTTTCATCTTTGGAGAGTAATAAATGCAGAGGACCAGGTGTTGCTTTAATCACATCCTCCAATGTTTCATCTTTGGAGAGTAATAAAAGCAGAGGACCAATTCTCTACACAACCGTGACGCTAACCAGTAACTTATTAGTGCTTAATGCCTCCAGTGGAGGATTCTATCTTCTTTCTTTTCATTAAAACAAGGTTGTCATGGCCTGGGTATTATTAATATATGTATTAGACGTTGTATATCATATGGAGAAGAAGAGAGATTGTAGAGGTTAGACAGCTAGTTATGTAGTAAGGTTGAAAGAAGTTGTAGATGGATGGCTTAAAAAATTTCAATCTTCTAACATTTCATTTGATGGTGCAAAAAGGTACATCATGGTAGTTGGAGAGTTGTTTTCAAATAAAGACGTCTTACGACGTAATTATCAAAATATGCATTTAAATAATTTGAATATTACAACATTTATCAAAATTAATATTATTTTTATTAAAATATTACATAAAATTTAAAAAAACATATTTCAATCTATAAATGAAAGAAATTTAAATTTAATATAATGATGAATAAAAGATAAATGGGAACATTCATGTGGTCATAACATAAGAAATTTAAATTTAATATAATGAAGAATAAAAGATAAATGGGAACATTCATGTGGTCATAACATATCATATTGATATTACGATATTCAGGGCCAAGATGAAGTTTTGAATGTTGTGGTTTGGCCATGTAAGTATGTGGTTGGGTAATGTTGTAGTCTGCAAGTAAGATTATATTTTCTAGCAAGGTTAAATTTGTTGGGGTGAATTTTGCATCAGCCAAGGTTAATGTTGCAGTTGTAGTTTATGGTTAAGGTAAATTTTTTAATAATATATCTATTGTATGTATTTAAAGTTAATTGAATGAATTTGAGTAATAAATATTTGAATATTTTTTAATAATATATTTATGTATTTATTGTTAAATGAATTTGAATAATAAATATATGAATATGCCTAGTGTTTTTTTTTTAATTTTCAAATCAATATACAATTATATATATATATATTCATATAATAAATTTTATTTTAATATAATTTGAATATGATGGAGAATTTGTGTATTTTTTCTTCAATTTTTAATTTTTATGTGTCCTGAATATGGATAGGATAGAGTGTCTACCCATATTTTATCTTTTCAAAACTCTACACAATTTCTATAGAAAGTTTATGTCAATATAATTATTAAGTTATACATTCAAATAATTTGAATATTACATCTATTAAAAATTAATATGGTTTTATCATAATATTAGATAGATTAGTTTTTTTGTACTTATGAAAAACTAATACATAAACTTTAAAAAACATATTTCAATATGTGATAATGTTGATATTATCATATTGGCAAGATGAAGTCTTTAAGGTTGTGATTTGACCATGTAAGTATGTGGTTTGGTAATTTTGTAATATGCAAGTAAGATTAATTTTTCAAGTAGGGTTAAATTTTTTGTGGGGTGAATTTTGCATTAGCCAGCGTTAATGGTGCAGTCTATGTCGAAGAATTTTTTTTAATAATATATCTATTGTGTGCATCCAGAGTTAATGAAATGAATATGAGAATTATACCTACATTTCATGTGTGTGTGGTCTCCATTAAGAAAATTTGTGAGGGACACTAAAATTAATTACCTTGATTCGTGTGATGGTTTCGAACATATGTGGTGAATATATGATATTGAATCTTGGGTGAGCATATGTAATGAATTCATGGTGATATAGTAGTTTTCTCATGGTGATCTAGTAGTTTTCTCTTTCTTTCTCTTTCTAGCGGTTAATATTTCCTCAACATGGATGGTTAAACAAAGGGTTGTGCTAGGTTTTTCATAATCCAAGTGCATAAGTTCCTCTTACTTATTTTAGTATATTTTTCTTTTCTTTTCTTTTCTTTTTTATTTTTATATAAATTATGAGCACTTCACCACACATGTTGAAATTTTAATCTAGCAAGAGGAAGCCCAACAAAGTCGCAATAGAGAGTCTTTATGATTATATATATTCATTAGAAAAAAAGGAGAGAAGAAAGAGAAATTGAACATAAAGTAGAGAAAGATGTGATGCTTGATAACAAATTTCAAATTGTTAGTAGAGCAAGTAGAGAATAAAATAATTTCAAATTTTTAGCAAATAAGCTAGAGAATAAAATATTAGGGTTTGAAACTCAACTATAAAAAATGGAAACTAATTGCAATCAACAATAGAAGGAAATAATACCTTGAGATATGAGATTAAAGAGTTAAAAGAAAGACTAAATAACAATCTGACTCTAGGTATTATGGAAAATAAATTAGACACCAAACCCCATCAAATAATAAATGAATGAGTTAATTGATCCATACTTGGATCAAAAGAACAATAAAATGGCCTTATACCTTATATTTTTGGCCTAAAATAGTAGAAAGATGAGGGCACACTAGAAATAGTAAAAGAAGAAGTAAAAATAAGTCACAAGTTGAAACAACTTATTTCATAGAAGAAAAATGGTTGGAAATGATACTTGAGTATATAGATATATAGATTTGTGTAAGAGTAAGTTGTATTGACCATAAACTTGGCATAATTAGTAAATATCTAAGCTTAAAAGGAATAGGAATATTTATAAATGAGGGCCACATTCCAACATATGAAGTTGACTTAAGGAAGGAGGTTCAAAAGGTAAAAGAAGCTAGAAAGGAATGGAAATGGACAATCGCTAGAAATAAGAAAGCTATTACTAGAGATACAAACCAAATTGAGAGTAATAAATAGGAATTTGTAATACTCCAGATCCTTCTTTGGAACTATTATGATTTTCCATGGCATAAATGTATTATTTTAAGTTGGAACATAAGTGACAGTGATATTATTTTCATAGTTGAAACATTATAGCATGAGGAGTATAATGTCCATAATAGTTTAACCTTTTGGTAAGAATGGAACAAGAATTCCTCTTATAGAGGGATTGGAGGAATAGCTAGTAATGTAAAAAAAATGTTTCTCCTTGCATTTGGCTTCATAAGATAGTCCCTCTCATTAAATAAATTTGGATAAAAATATTTGACATTAACATTAAGAAGATTTATATTGTAATTTTTTATTTTATATCTCTCAACTTCCTTAAATAATAATAACAACCTAGAATGGTAATATCCTCTTATTAGGAGAATTTAATTCTAGAACTACAACTAGCCAAGCAATTCTTCTAAGAAATGATTCTAACTTGGATCCTCTTTGGTTAGATGAGGACATTGTTTTAGCTAGTAGATATAAAAGAAAGTGTGAATACATAACCAATAATTTATTTTGTACTTAGGTAGTCAAGATTTGTAGTTCTAAAGACCTAATAATTTGCAACGACGTAATCAAAATTCCAAACTCCAAACAGATGACTTGTATTATGGACCCAATAGTAGTTTTGTGGATTATTTCATATATGATGCCCTTATTTATAACTAAATAGTAAATGTTGACTTCTTAAATGAACGTGAGCCTAATTTTGATCATATACCTTTAACCTTAACCCTAAACTTTTCCATGCAAAAAATACCCATGCGAGATAATTGTAAGATTCAAAAACACCGAATTTTTGATAAAATTAAAATTGATATTCTTCTAAAAGGAATTAAAGGGATTTACACCTCTTAACCTATAATAATAACATCAAAAACCCCTATCATAAATTTACTACAGCCCTCATTTCTCCCATTAACAAGTTTTATTGAATTCTCATGTTAAAGAACAATAAAACAACCAATCCTTGGTATGATAATAATTGTAAACTTGCTAGAAAAGAAATAAGGATGTCGTTAACAAAAAATTTAATATTGATAAAATAAATACATACAAAGATCTTATTAGAATTAAGAAAAGGTATTATATAAATAAAAAGTAATAGTAGTTGTTTCACCTATCTATATCAAATCCTAGGAAGTTTTTGAGGAAAGTTATAATTTTTAAGACTAAATAAAAGAATTTGATTCCCTTGAAGCACAAAAATTTCTACCTTAAAAATATGTATGAATCGTTTAAACACCATGGACAAAATTTTTTGAATGCTCCTATAGAAGATGCAATCTTTTCTCTATAAGACATTGAGTTTGGGGTTAAGTGGTTTGTAACAAGTAAATATAAGGACACTAAATGGAACCAAGCTATTTTTTTTTAAATAGGATGGCTTATATTCATCCCTCACATCCATAATCTCTTCATCTTGGTAGCGAAGAAAGGCTTCACAAATCCCTAAACACAAAGCCTTATTGTACCTATATTTAAAATTCGGGATAAAATCATTCCCTCTAATTATAGGACCATCATGATTAGCCAAATTTCAACTAAGCTATATGGAATTATTTTGGAAAAGGATTAACCTATGTTTAGAAAACCATGATAAAAGAGTTAAAGGTCACACTACATTTAGGATATATCATTCAACTATGGAACACCTTAGTATTATTAGGATCATTGTGAAGGAGTATCACAATAATCAAATTGATGTCTTTTATTGTTTCAATGAATTTAGAAAAACTGTTGACATTGTTCCCAGGAAAAACATGTGGAAGAGGCTAGAAGATATCATAGTTCCTATCAAATTTTAGAGTTGAGGTGACAAGGTTGTACGAGAATGTTATTTCCAAGTGTAGGGCCATTAAAAGTTGGTTTGAAGAAATTAACTGCAATATTGAAATCAAGCAAGGATGTTTCTTTTCCTATACACTTTTTGGCACATATAGTGATAATATAAATGCGTATTTGAAATATGTAGGTTGTGTTAGCCCCATTCTCACTAGTATAGTCATAAAATTTCTCCTTTGTGCTAACAATATTGTTCTTTTGACAAGGAGTCATTACGATCTTGGGAAGCAATTAAGAACCTTGAAGACTTCTCTTCTAAGATGGGTATGACTATTAATACCAACCAAGAAAAGTCATATATGATACATTAATATATGACAACAACAACTTCGAGGAATTTTCTTCATACAAATATCTATGAGTCAATATCCACCACAATATCCACCACATTGGGAAATCTATAAATGGAGGTTGAAAAGCTTATTATGGGCTTGAAAACAATTGCAAGTTAGTAGATCTTTGGATTTGGGATAAATAAACTCTTCTTTAAAACTCTCATCACTCTTGTTAATTTATATGAATATGAGATTTAGGGTTGCAACATGGGCCAATTTAAGAGTCATAGAGGAAGATATACTATATTCAAGATTTTTTTATAACCTACAATCTTAATATTAAAACAAACACATCTCATCTACATGATTGAAGGATGAATTCCCCCCTTTGAAATCATGGCTATGACCAAGTATCTTATGTATAAAAGGAAGCTAAAAAACATGGAAGACAAGGGTTTTCCTAAAATTTCTTATAACTCTAACCAAAACCGCCACATCTCACTCAAGCTTGGATGACATAAGGATGCCTAGTCCTCACCAGACCATTAAGAAAAGGCGGAGAAGATCATTATGTAGAATAAGGATAATATTAAAATTGTATTACATCAAAATTTAAGGGGAAATTGTGAGGTTATAAAGAGTTAGAGGGAAAAATGAAACTAAAATACTATAAGAATAGATCAACCAAAATCTTGAAAATAAAAGATAGCTCTCTATCTTGACTAGTTCAAAGAAGAAAATAAATATTTCTAAAATAAGAACAAATTCTCATATGCTTCATAACAATATTGTTTGTTGGCCAATTTCCAAAACACAAGATGAAAGAGTGTCATTTTTGTGACACGCTAAGAGGGTTGAAGATGAAAAATAGTATCTCTTAAATTGTCTATGTTATACTCAAATTAGATCTAAATTTCAAAAAAATTGTCACTCTACTAACCTTCTTAACCTTTTAAGTCAACTAAACTATAGATTTCAAAATATTTTCACTACCAACCTTCTTGGCCTTTTAAGTCAACAAAACTATGGTGATCTTGAAATGCCTCTCTTAATGTCCTTTGAGAATAGAAATAAAATTCCAATAGACCATTTTGATATTAGTGGAGGTTGAATCGGTTGAAATATGACAACAAAATTAAGTAAATGTAATTATGGGAAATTTAGTTATTATCGGTTAGTCGGTTTGTAGACGTAGTTATGTAACGATTTAACAGAGTAGCTCATATTAATTGAGGTGCCCCGAGAGGCTTGTAACTAAGGAGAGTTATCATTGCATAATATAGTTTCCAATCCCTTGCCTTGCATTGTGGAATCTAAAAGTTAGGGACTTGCTGGTGCAACAAGGGCTACATAAAGCATTAGACGGGGTGAAGAAAAAACCTGAGAGCATGGAAAATTTGGACTGGGAGGACTTGGATACCCGAGATCTCAGTACCATTAGGTTATGCATGCTAGATGAAGTTCTATTCAATATCATTGAAGAGAGTACAACTGCAAGTTTGTGGGGAAAACTGAAAATTTTGTATATGACCAAATCATTGACCAACATAATTTATTAGAAAAGACAATTGTACAGTCTTCGGATGAAGGAGGGTACAAAAGTTGTAGAAAATTTAAATGGTTTTAATACACTTATTTTCCAATTTTCAGATATGGAAGTTACAATTTAGGAAGAAGACAAAGCTACAACCTTATTGTGTTCTCTGCCCGATTCATGGGACCACTTCATAACTTTAATAAGTTTGAGCACTGTTGACTCTTTGAAATTTGAATCACTTGTGGAAGCTATGTTATCTGAAGAAGTATGGAGGAAATCCAGTATTGAAACATCTGCACTAGAAACCATGGTGGCCAGAGGTCGGTCAAAAGAAAGAGGGGAGAAAGCAAGGGGTTCTTTTAGATCAAAATCAAAGGGCAAGATTTGTAAAGCCAAATGCTGGTACTGCAACAAAATTGGACACCTAAGTAAATAGTGTTGGAAACGAAAGGAGTTTGAAAACTAGGGGAAGGAAGAAAATCGGGTTGATTCGGGTATGGTTGATGAAGTTTTATCTATTGAAGTAGGAATAGTAGATGAAGCTTTACCTATTTGTAATTTCTCTCAGAATGTTGAAAATTGGTTGTTAGACTCTGGTGCTTCTCATTACATGAGTCTGCACAGAAATTGGTTTACTTCATATGAATTTGTGAATGGTAGTTCTGTGTTTATGGGAAATAATGCATCTTGTCAGACAGTTGGGATGGGAAATGTAAAAATTAAGATGTATGATGATATCGTTAGAACATTAACTGATGTTAGAAATGTACCTCCCTTGAGGAAAAACTTTATTTATTTGGGAGTTTTGGACTCTGATGGTTATAAGTTTACAGGTCAGAATGGAGTGGTGAAAGTCTCAAAAGGCGTCCTGGTTGCTATGAAGGCAAAAAAGGTTGGAAATATTTACATAATCAAAGGAATTACTCAGGTCACTGAGGCAACGATTTAATTAGAAAGAGAAAAAGAAGGTACTCTTCTATGGCATCATCGGCTGGGTCACATGAGCGAGAAAGGTCTTCAGGTACTGATGAACCACAAGTTGCTTCTTCATTTGGAATCCTTGAAGTTGGATTTTTTTAAACATTTTGTGTATGGAAAACAATGTAAACAAAGATTTAAAACTAGAACTCATAATAGTAAAGAAATTTGTAACTATATCCATTCTGATCTTTGTGGACCATATCCTACTGTCTTATGGAGGTGCATTATATTTCTTAAAATTTATTGATGATTTATCCTGCAAAGTTTGGGTCTATATGTTCAAAAACAAATATTATGTATTTAATTTTTTAAAACAATTTAAAGCTATGGCAGTGAATTTAATTCTTTAGAATTCGAACAATATTGTAAGGATGTAGGGATTGTCAGACATAAAATTGATTTTTATACTCCTTAGTAAAATGGCATTGCTGAATGTATGAATCGAACTTTTATGCAAAAGAGCCAGAAGCGTAACCATCAATGCTAACCTGCCAAAGGAGTTGTGGGTAGAAGCAATATCTTTTGCTTGTTATTTAGTTAACATATCACCTTTTATTTCCATAAATTGTAAAATTCCTGAAGAAGTTGGTCGGGTCAGTCTTGTGATTATTCACATTTAAATAATTTTTGTTGTGATGCCTATTCTCTTATTCCTAGGAATCAACACTCAAACTTAGATCGAAAATCGAAATTTTATGTCTTTGTTGGGTATGATTATGCAGTGAAAGGATACAAGTTGTGGGATCCTTCTTCATGGAAGATAGTCGTTACCAAAGATGTAACATTTGATGAATCTTCTCTTCTAAAATCAAATGTTGGAAAATTTGAACATGAACTAGTATCGCCAAATCAAAAAATTCAATTGGAGGCTATTTTCGAGAAATTCGAAAGAAGGAGACACTTATAAAGAAAAAGGTGAAGAAGCAAATGAAATTGTATAAGTTCTGGAACCAAATCAGTAACTAGTCACTCTAAGAAGGTCTACAAGGGAAAGAAGAACACCAAAAAGGTATGAAGATTCTGCTTAATATTTTGCATTGATTACTGAATATGGGGAACCTCTTGTTATTAGGAAGTAGTGGATGATGCTAACAACGAAAAATGAAAAAAGGCTATGGAAGAAGAAATGGATTCCTTAGCCAAGAAAAATACCTGGGATATTGTAGAACTTCCTGAAGGGAGAAGTGTTGTTGGATGCAAATGGGTCTTC
>CM076583.1:369451932-369601932 GCA_034641835.2 Pinus albicaulis | reverse complement strand
TCGTGCCATGAAATTGGTTGCTGATCTGTCGTTGGCCATGATGGCAAGGGGTCAAACCGCGTGGAGCAAGGCCATCATTGGGAAATACCCTTTCAAGCCCAAAAAATACCATCGGCAAAGGAGAGTCATTAACTCAAGATGGAAACTTCCCAGAAAAAGAAGATCACTGTTTGCCAAATTGAGACCCTGCAAACCAAACGATCATTGCAAGAATCATACCAGCATGGGAAACGGAGAAGCAAGAGGCACCGTGGCTTCTCGCATGCAAACCCTGAACGCACTTGTTCCCAGAAGTAGTTATGAATGAAGTTATTATGTCATATGTTATTCTTGTTTGTTTTTCTATGTGCAGGTATCCAAGCATGACTGCAGAAGGATTGTGATTTACCGAGGCAGGAGCGAGAGGCCACCACCACTCCAGCCACAACGATAGTGTTGGACTCCAAGAAGGTTGATCTACCGTGTCCTCTTTTCATTCAGTAATTAGGAACCGAGACTCTAGCATGTCTCTTTGTTTCTAGACCCACTCTAGGGTTAGAGGGATCGCCTCTGTTTGCAAAGGGGATTTACTTGCTTAAAAAATTGGCGACTCCACTGGGGACTCAGTGTGAGTTTGTCGTTTTAGCTTGTTTGGGTCGACTTTGGTCGTTGGCTTGCTTGTTTGTCTTTTTTATAGTTTGCTTGTTTGTTTTCCATCCCATTTTTAGCTCCAGAGTGTCAAGATTGACCTATGCTCATTGGGTTTTCCCTTTTCCCATAGTTATCCAGCTTGGTGTGCTTTTCGTTTGAACAGTCACGTCGATTAGCGTAGGATGCTTTTGGTACAGTCGTGCCAACCCCTATTTTGGCACTGAATATCGTCTCACAGTCGCGCCAAATCCTGTAGGATTTGGTTTTCCCTCCTTGATGAGTCTTTTGGTTAGTTGTGCTTGACTATGGGTTATTCTTTGTGTGTAATTAAGCCTTTCAGACTGTTTAGACTGCTGTAGGCTTGTTTTTCTCAGTCGTTTGTCTATTTCCTATCAGTGTAGATTAAGGCCTTAGGGTTTCTAAGTGTCTTTGTGCACTGATCCTTCTGTTTGGAAATCAAGTCTCGTTGATTGTTGTCAGTCTCATTCTTGGGTCGATTGCGCTAAGTTTTCTTGATCCTTTTGAGTGTTTTCTTTGGTTGAATGATCATTTCGTTTTCGATTGATTCTTCTCCTTGTTGCTCCAAGCATAGATTAAATTACTTGTTTTGGGTCGTTTCAAAAACCTTTTTTTTTATTTGGAAGATTGCGGCATTAGTTTGAGTGCTTTATTGTGATTTTTTTGCATTAATTAAGTCATTCAATTTCGATTCTTACTTTCGAAATACTCAAGCTAGTGTTTATTTTGTTTTTCATGTAATTAGTGTATTGTGTACTCTTTTTCATTGAAAAACCAAAAAAAAAAAAAAACATTTTTCATTCTTTCCTTTGCGTTGAAAGTGAAAAGTGCTTTTGCATAACTAGCATTTGATAATCTAGGAGAGAGTTTTTCATTTTCGTTTCATTGCATTAGATGCATTAGTGGATTTCTTTGCATTGTTTTCTATTATTTGAAATATCTCTATCCTTCTCATAATTAGCATTCATTAAATGGAAGATGGTATTCTTTTGCATATAGCTTGCATTTAGGAAATTTGAGATCCAAATTCTGTAAGGCCTTGAAACTGCAACATAATCCAAGATCAACTTTAAAATTCATTCAATTAACCTAAGGAAGCATTGAAACCTAACGCAACATTTTTAGTGGTCTAGGCTAGAGACGTGTTCCAGCGTCTTAAAATCTAGTAGATGTCGCTCACCATTTAGCTTTAGACAGCACTAGTACAGACTTGTGCTCCCCGTACCATCGAGTATATAAAGGGAGACCCCTCTAGGTTGCAATCCTTTTATCCATAGGAATCCAAGTCTGCCACCTTGTAACTGTGATACACCGAACACAGCATTCCAAGAGACTACTTGCACGTACGTTAAGTCCTTGGTCATTTTTCTTTCATTTGATCACTAAGGTGTATATGGCAGTTCACAGAAACTTGGTACACCCTCTTGCTTAGAGTACCCGAGTAGTCATTTTGATCTTTTCATGACTCTTTAAAAAGAGAATAGATCGTCAAGCACTTGTCCTTTCACTCTTTTTTAAAATTGAAAGTGACTAGAGTCATATTTTTCCTGTTTCTCGACTCTTAAAATATGAAATAGTGAATTCTAGTTTCAGTGTCATAAAATTAATTACCTACGATCACACGCCCATTAAAAGTTTTATTACTTGGCCTATTTTTTATTTCCTTAGATTTTAATCTTGGAGCCTTCGATTGGTTATATTTTGTCCTTCCTGTTTTAAAACACAGTCACTGTGGCGGAAACACCAGTTTCGTCGTCCTCACTACCTCCTAGTGGTGGTTCTTTTCCGGACGTTTCTTTTGAAACCCAACAATCCACTAGGTCTGCCTAGTTTTCGCAGCCTATTCTCTCGTCTATCCAGCCTCTTGCTACTCAATCTCCTCCTTAAGATTTTGTTGAGTTCAATTGGCCTCCTTCAAGTGCTTGGTCTGGTTTTGGGGAAGAAGCAGAATTTCCTCCTCTTACATCAGGATCACCTTTTTTGCTACTACTGTACCTCCTAGTCCCCGTAGTCTTTTTGAAGATCCTCCGATGGAGTCAGACATGAATTCATCTAGTCCTGTTGACAATGAAGGAATGCATGTTTCTATGGGAGAATATCAATTTTTTCCTGAAGATTTCCCTCATGTGTCTACTCATTCTTCTCCACCATCGGTGTCACTTCCGCTTGGATATAGGTCCTTGAGTCACATTATGTCTAGTGTTGCATCCATAGCACAAACCAGCACATTAACTCCTCCTCAGAGTTCAGTCCTCCCTTCGTTAGGACTATCACCTTCGACACTTGGTTTGTTGGTTACTGTTACATTTGTTCCAGTCCAACCTAGTATCCGTGTAACTTCATCCACACTAGTTGTTACGACTCAGTCATCAGGATCTTTTCACACTTGCAGTTCTATTTTTCTCAATCCTACGTGGCCTGTTAATCTCGGTCCTGGTAGATCAAAATCTAGTGTCGTGGAGGCCCAACCTGCTTCTAGTGCATTTTCCACTGCCCCAACGATTCCTGACGGCCTTACTTTTGAAGAGTATCTGTTGGTTGTTCAACAACAGAGCTCTGAGGGTTCTCAGTAGCTCCAAGCTCCTGGAAATCCCCGATTCCATCATTATGATGTTGTCGGTAATCCTGTTTATTCATTACTGCATCATTATGATGTATATGTTAATCTTGTATATTTTCCTCCTATTGATCCTTATCAGACCGTTACTCATCTTGGACCCACCTTCCTGTGCAACCCTCTGGCTTACAAGGACAACCCTCATCGGGACAACCTTTGGCTCAGCAAGGCTCTGCCTCTGGTCCACAGGGAGAAACTTACAGTCCACAAGGCCAATCTTAACAAGGTCAACCTTTGGTCCAACAAGATCAGCCCTACGGTCCGTCTAGTCAACCTTAGAATCAACCAAGACCATCTTATGCTCCTAGGGGAAAATATATCCACCACGGGGACAATCTTTTGCACCACAACCACCACCACATGTTCCATATGGCCAAAAATTTGTGCAACAAGGAAAACCCTATGGTCCTCCTCCGGGTCAACCTAGTTATCAGGGACAACCTGGTCCATCGCAACCATGGGGCCAACCCCTCCCGCAAGGGAAATCCAGTGGGCCTCAATATTCAGTTCAACCAGCTCAACAACTGGTTCAAGCTGCTCCTCAGCCGGTTCAATCAGTTTAACAGTGGGCTCTACCTGTTTACCCAATTCAGCCAAGTCCACCTACTCAGCAACTCGCTCAACCTGCTCAGCAGGGCCCGCCTACTCAACCACAAGGCGCTTATTTCCCTCAAGGTCAATATCAGCAGGTATATAGTGTGCCCCAAGGTTTTTTCCCTCAAAATCAACCTGTATATCATCAACCTCAAAGCCATGCTTACATTCCATAGAAGACTCCATACGCTGCTCAGTAGGGACCTCAATGGTCTACTCTGACTCAGTATCTTCGTCCTGAACCCCAGTATCAACCGAATTATCCTACTTCTAACCCCTATGGTCAGAATCCTCTGGGACAGAATGTATGGGGCTAGAATTCCTCTTGAACAGGGTGGAATGTGAACACGGGTCCTTATCAGAGACCTTCGATGACTTTCAGCACTCAATTACCATTTCTTGATATGTTGGAATTACCTGATGTGTCAAAGTTAATGAACGATCCCATTCTTCATAACCCATATTGGCCTCTTGTTGGCTCGAGGGGTCCTGACCTAGGTTCGGAGGTTAAGGTTTGCCAAAAAACCCCTATACTACTGGCCCTTTCAGCAGTGACGTGCTTGCGCAGGCCAAAGTATCACCTGAATTAGTATGGGACAGTGCTAGAACCAGGTTTCCGTACCCTGGGAAATGGCAAGTAAGTTAGGAAGAGCTGCGTTAAACTTCACAAATATCAAATCGCATATTACAAAACCTGGATCTATCAGTCCCTTCGCATGTATGTGCGCAATACCATACATAATCACAATAAATAACATATACAGGACAATAAAGCAACTATCGCAGCTATTCTTGCATAAAATAAACTCTAAGAGATTCAGATCAATTGTCAACGCAACATAAGTACTTAACGCAGTTACTTGTGAAGCTCAACATAGAATCATGCACAGCATAACAGATATCATAGATTCCAACAATCTTCCACTTTCATTAATCCTTTATATCCTTTTACAATACCCAAAACCCAACCTGTGCACACAGCAGCAGGGTTTGCACACAGTAGGATTGAGGATCTCCACACACACAACCAGCAGGAGTCCCTTCCCCAAAAACCCAAACAGATCTACTAATTCACGATTCGCACCAATCTTAGTTCAATGTCTGCTTTACAACTCAAAAAAGGTTCAATTACTTATACTACTTTAGCCTACGCATCCAATGGTCTGCAAACCATGGTTTGCAGACTCTTGGTCTACCCTTGACCCACTTACAATGCATTAGGGGCTTTGACCCACCCCAAAACCCCTGTGTTAGACTAAATATAATAAAAAATATACAAAAATGGACCAAATTCATAGCTTTTAGAGGAGACCCTATTCCAACAGTCCCCCAACACAATCTTGTGACTTGTCCCGAGTCACTGTGGTGGTGGGGTATCCACCTGCACACACAGTGCATTGAAAGCTGTGACCAACGGCGGCAACAATTCTTGAATCTGAGCAGCAGTGCTCTGTGCAATATCTACAAGCTTCTGCGATGTCGGTCCCTCTGTCATAGCTATGACACTCTCCAGTGTCTAGTATAGTCACTTCACAATACCATCAACATCCTGTGAGAGCTGGAGGGCTGCAGCAGCCCAAGGCTTCAACCATTCTCCGATAACATGCTTCTTATGGCAGATTCCCTCGATCTCATTTGGGAGGGTGTTTTTGGTCGACAATTGTGCCAAACACTATGCAGGGACCAAGGTAGGTAATGCAGCCTCGATTTTCTCGAAATCTTCCTCCTTCTCTCGCAAGTCCTGATTTATTTTCTAGAGGATCAGATCACGGTGGACCTTGGTCCAAAGATACATGGCATCCTTGAGTAACTGGGCGCCCTGAGAAATCTGTCCTGTAATGGTGTTTGTAGCCTCGATTAGTAGACCTCCGGAGGTGTTTCGGGCTGTAGTTTGGCCTGTAAGTTAGAGATTTGCTGCTCCAACTGTGTCTTAATGACCTGAATTTCCATCTTGGAAGCCTTCAATGCTAAGACCAATCCTTCCACTTTAGCCCAGGGGGTGGCTACGGCCGGGATTTCTTTTGTAACCTCTGTGCAAATCTGGTGGATCAGAATTTCAAGCTATGCTTACTGCGCGATAGCAAAGAGTACCTCTGCATTCTGTTGTGTGATGGTTTGTTCGGCCATACCAATTTGGTTGTGTGCCACTGTTCCCGATGGTGAATCTCCTGAAACACCGCGGTGTGGAGACCCTGTAATGCTGCGTCGGGTAGCTTGGCAAGATTTAGCTGCACCCCTGCACCTGCTTAGAGCTGGATCTCCTGGTCCGGCGAACTGATCACAAGGGCGACTCTAGGTAAGGGATAGAGACGGCTCTCTTCCGTGGCTAGCGCTGTACTACTAGATGCCAAGGGAGTTCATCCCTAAACCATGCTGGTCTCTATCGTGTCTATCTTTAGCTGCAAGGTTCGAATCTCTTCCTGGATGGTGTTGATCGAAGCCTTCTGGTGTTCCTCTAAAGCGACCCATTTTTCTTTTATGGCCTATGTGACGGCATTTGCGATTTGTTCAAGATCTCCATCCGTCAACGTAACTGTCTCATCTTGTTCCTTCCGCTAGGCGCGCTGCTTCTTTCGGGGTCCCTTGAAAGGCTCGCTTGTTCGCTTTGTACTACAAACGTTTACTTCCTCTATTCCTAGCTGCGAATAGACCTGGGTCTCAGCCTCGGTGTTCTTCGTGGTGGTCTTCTTTGGCTGTGTGTCATTTTTCGTGGCTGCGCCTGAGTCCTTCCCTATGCTTCCAATCTCCTTGGTGATAACAGTTGTGGGTACCTATGTTGTGCTAGTACTAGCAATGCCATTTGCGCTAGTTTTGAAGCCGATCTTCCAGGCGGGAGGCCATAGCGCAATCACATTGTCAATTTCCTCATCTGCTACCATATAAGGAAGTGACATCCAGATTTTATCCTTGTGGCTACGGATCTGAATGTTGTTCGTGGTAAACTAGAATGATGCAATACTCTTGTATTTATCATATACTGTGGGGGATAGCCGAGGTTGAGAATTGATGGTTACAACCACGCTACTATGAAAGAGGACCCATAAGACTTGGTTATCTTCTATGCGCTGCTCTTCCTTGGAATCCCACAAATGGGCATACCAGGCCCCTTCACACATATCTGGAGGGAGCTTGGGGAGGACCGACTCCGCAAGGGTTTCCCAGGAAACGAGGACTATAAGAAATAGTAGCCAGGCATAGCAGAAGGCTTTTCCATTCTCCTGCGATTCACAGACGTTGGCTAAGAACCCGTCGCATAAGTATTGGGCCCAATTGAGGCAGCCCCTCTTTACACACTGACTGGCTAGCCAAATGACATAGGCAGGGATGGTTGTGACCTGACACTTTCACATTAGCTTGCAAGCTAGTAATATGGTACCCATCTGCATAGCCGAGTCGCTGATGGATTTTATGACGAAGCCCCGCGTATTCCTCTCCACATGGTAGGTCTTACGCACGTATTCAGTGGTGTCCCCTTCATATTTGTTGCCCACATGCTTCAGAGGGTGTGGCTCATTCATGGGAAGGCCAGTGATTCTATGAACCAATGCAACATCTATGGGGACCTATCTTGAATCCACAGGTAGCCATTGTGAATTAGGGCAAGCAATTATTGGGCCAGCCGATCCGTGACGTTGTAATGGCCAAAGTGGGCATACATAGTAGGTTCAAGAGCCCGGCTCTAGCCAATCTGCTTACCCAGCGCTGAGGAATGACTGTGACACCATCATCCACGTAAATTGTGTTGAAGTACAGGGTAGGGGTCAGCTCAGGGAAGGCTTCGTAATTCACCAACTCGTGATCGTCAAATTTAACTTCGTGGAGCTTTCCGCAGGGGTCACTCAGGATAGGGACTTCTCCTAAGGTTAGCAGTGTCTGCAGATAGGTAACCAGGCCATCAAGGTTCTTTGGTGTGCGCATCGAGGGCCTATGCGGGTGGATGAAGGGAGGTAATCAGTTGATCGAATTGGCAGGTAGGGCGTCCTCCTACGCAGCCTAAGCCTGAGGCATTGCTCGTGGGGAATTGGCATGCCTTGGGGAGGTCCTAGGCTTCCCTGAAGACCATTTCGCAGCTTTGGGGGCTTCCATGAGCCCTTTTCTTGCTCTTTTCCCTTCCTCGTGACTGGCGTTGAGGGCACTTCCTCATCCTCAAACTCGATCTCCATTACTTCCTCAACTTCTGGGGTAGTAGGTGTCGAGGGCTTAGCTGGGTTAGTGGCTGTCATCCTAGGGCAGAAAATGAATCTCGACTCTGGGTGGCTACTATCAGCAGAGGGAGGTTGATCTAACATGAGGGGGATAGTGCAGACCTGAAAAATCTTACATCTCAAGCTCGCGCGAGATAAAGAGGATAATTACAAGTTATGCAAGTGAGACAGAACCCTTCTTTGTGTTATCCGACCCTTTTTATAGCGCCTGCGGTCATCCAACGGTAGGGTAATCTTGACCTGGAACTTTCCATTAGGTAAACGGTAAAAATTCCTCAAAATCTGCCCCATTAAATGCCAGTGGCCCGCTACTTTTAATGGTAAATTTTTCTTTTTACCAGATGTTATTGTGCCAACAGCTAGTTTTCGCACCTCTTGTGCACTTGGCATTCCTGCTACGCTTGGTTTAAACACTTATGCTACCTGCACATATTCCCCCAACATAGGCTTAAGCCCTAAGTAGTTCAAACCCAAAGATATGTTCACTCAGCATGTGTCAGCTCAACAGAACCGGGTCGCCTTCGTAAGAAAATCTTTCAGAGGTGCTATGATCACTGCATATCTCCGAAAAAACTTTATGTAATAACCTACGTGGCTGAGAAGGGAGCACAGATGCCCCTTTGTTGGGGGAGCTGGCAGATATATAATATTTTCATCCTCAATTGTAGCCAAAGTGGGGTGCATCTCAATACAATCCGTTCGCAGCCCGAGTGGTCTGGTAACCGTGCGCACCCTCTTCAATTCTGAGTCAAGCCCGTCTCGTGGATCATTCTTACCTTATTTTGGGGGCTAGGCTACAGTATTTGATCATGCTTGGTATCTGTGGCTCCCAATTGGGTATTTCAGGTGCGACACACAGGTGCGATTTACCCCATGCTATAGTGTCAATGTCCTGCAAAGCTGCTTTAAGTGCCTTTGTCCTGCCTATTAATCAAAATTTTCCCATAAATTCATCCTTCAAAGTCTCCCAGTGGCGGGTGCACCAATGGAGCTCCGCATATAAGTACCATGCAGTGGGAAGTGATCCCAGGGCATGAATAAGCAGATGAACCCACTCCTGGGCAGTTCTGTCGCACCATTGTTTTATCCAAGTGAACAAATATTCGCGTGGATCTTCGGATCCAAGGAACGTTTTGATTCACACGTCGACTGGGGCCTCCAATCGTAGGATCATCATATTCCGACACTCCTCCCAATCTTGGAATTCCTCCTCATGCGTTACCCACCATTGTGTAGGTAATCCATGCTTGGCCAGCTTACAGGCCCATAGCCGTCGTTCTTGGGGAACCTCGGCTTCAAATGCCCACAAAAGGTCCCTAACATTACCAGAACCATTGAAATAAGGTAGGTCTCTTACCTCTGAGGAGATGCAGTGGAAGTTCTTTGTGATTCGAAGACATCGCAGCGCAGAGACATCATGTAACCGGTTTTACCAATTCTCTATCTCCCCATCAGAGTCGAAGAAACATTCACTGTCCTTTTTCTAGCAAAGTACCCCCTCCACCGTGGGGTTGATCCAATGTTCATCTCGCGCAGTCAACTTATAGATGTGATCCACATCCTCTTCGTCACACACTGGTTCTATATATCATTTTCCTTCCGTCGGGTCTAATGGTACTATTACCCTTGTACCGTTATTCTCGAATACCATGTTTCTTTTCTTTAGGTTAATGATGCCCCCCATATCAATGGCCCAATCCAAGCCTAGGAGCGTAGGGTAGGGGTCCGCATATTTGACAATTTGAATTACTTCAAAGTCAACCCAGACCTTAACCCCTGTGATATCCACCACAATCTTCGATAGTCTTCCCAATGGTATGATCTTCTGTTTATTGGCCATACGCAGCTGGATAGTGGACCATTCCAACTTAGGTTCCCCCATTTATTACCAAGTTTGTTTAGGTAATACATTCGCATCTGACCCTAGGTCCAAAATAACTTGATCCATCTCGCAGTCACCGATCTTTGCAGTCAATCGCATCTCCCTACCAGTGCGTTTCTTATACCTATAGAGTTTGTGTACGTCCTTGACTTCCGAAGGGAGGATAGGTCGTGTTGCACAACTATCTATCAATGCCTGAAGATTTTCCACAGCCCTTGGGTTGCACAGCAGCTTCATACATGCCTGTAAAAATGGTTTGACTTCCTCATCTGCCTTGAGGTCTTTAGGCGGCTGCGAAGTAGATGCCTCTGCCTCTACAAATTCTTTACGAGCTACGACAAATGTTTCTTTGTCCTTTTTTTTTATCCAAACTTTCCTATTTGATAACTGCTGGTCGGATTAGAGGCTCGACTGAAATTTTCTCCCTAGGCCCCCCAGTGGCCATCCCACTGCGTGTTACGACATTCACGCTTGGATCTTTATCTCGTAGTTCGGCCTTAACCCTCTGCACATTCTACGTAGGTGTCGGCTGCTTTTCCTGCATCTTCGCCATAAAAAATGGACAATATTCAATCACATGGTACAGCTGCCTGCAATACCGACAGGATTGTCTTGTAGGGTTTGGACAGTCCCTACCAAAGTGCCCTACCTCTCCACAGTTATAACAGATTGGTTTCCCTGGTCCCCAACCTGCGCTTCCACCTCTTCTGCCTCCCTTGCCCCTTGCTTGGGAGCCCCGTGCGCTCGAGAGGGATCTGGGTGAGGATGGATCCAACTTCACCCTATATATATTCCCTTAATCAATCATCAAATCATACATCTGATAGCTCTATTCATCATGTCCTACTGACCTACAAAACCTGCACCATTGTTGTTTTACTTCTAGGACGTACGCAGCAAGGCGGGGATAGTGGTTTGTGCCATGCAGCCCTACAACGCAGCAATCATCGCACCATAGTGCCAGCCCACTTGGTCTTGCAACTTCCTAGGGTGCAATGGACTAGGTCCCACGGCCTGCATGTAGTCTGTTAACAACAGGTAGTTATCCTTGGTCTGACCATTCGTCTTGCATCGTATGCACCATCTTTCGGGGCTAGCCTCTGTGCCTCGCTCCTTTCGCAGATTCTGGATCTCCATGTGCATCGCCTCAAGTTTTCCTTGGATCTGTTGGATGCCTAGTTGGGTATCCTCTTTGGGCGCAACTTTTAACTTCATAGCAACCTCTAGGGCTTTTTCCGGTGATTCGAAAGTTTGGTGACCCATAGGTACACGTAGGTGAGGCCGCAACATAGCAATGAACCATTCAGTGTGTTTTTTGTCGTCATACTGAAATACTCCTTCTCTAATCACCTTCTTCAGTCATTGATTGGCCTCCCACACAGACTCATAAGGCCCTTTCTTGAAATCCTTTAGATCGACCACTATTTGATAATAGGACTTAGGATTCTTGAACTAGTGTTTCAAGGCGTTCTTGATCTCGTCAATGGTTGAGTTTCCATGTTGTCTAATGTATCCCATGTACCAATCCAAAGCTCTTCCTTCGAAGGCAAGGGAAAATTGTGCCCTCTTCACTGCATTACTAGCTACGTTCTGCACAGTCCATACTGATTCTGCAACAAACCAGAACTGATCCATGTCTTCATCTCCCACACCCTTAAAGGTAGGCAACTTCATGTGCGTAGCCATGTCGTCTTTTAGTGGTGGAGGTGTGGGTGAATTCTTACCCCTACGCTGGTTTGAAAGTGGTGTGGCTAAGGACTCTGCGCAAATGCTTCTCTTACCGGAATGTAGACAGATCTACCCCCTTCTTGCTTGGTCTGATAGTATTTTCCACTTCGCGTCGTACTTCTATCCAGATCAGAGGTCATTCATTCAGTGTGGCTACACATAATACTTTTTTCACACAGTAATATCTTAATCAGCAATGGTAAAATCTTCAGAAACTTACCCCTAAATCCTTTGAAGAATCTTCGCTCTGCTTCAAAGTAGGAGATGAACTAATCGATGGAAAATTCTATCACGAATCCTCCTAGCACGCTGTCCACCCAATGGTCTGTTGTGCGAGTGAGGGTGTTATCAACCTTCTCTAACTGTTGGATCAATTCTGGGGTCCACGGTGTGACCCGCTCATCCTTCCAACACTTCTGAAACTCGACCAACCTTGCGATCCACTCCTAGAGCTCAATCGCAATGGTCACAAAGAATATTTCATAGATCTCCATGAAAATATACTTATTTTTCCACTCTTCGGTGGTCAACCACTTATTGCAATTTTCTTTTACTGCGAATTCCTGAACTTGCTGTTCGAACCATTCATCAATTGCTTTTATTTTAGGTTTCGAGAGCAGCTTTGGCATTAATCGATCCCTATCTCAAAAGGCTCCCGGTCCCAGCAACAAAACCATTTTTTGGCTTGACGGGTCCTGACCTAGGTTCGAAAGTTAAGGTTTGCCAACAAACCCCTATACCACTGGCCCTTTTGATAGTGACCTGCTTGTGCAAGACAAAGTCTCACCTGAAGCAGTATGGGAGGGTGCTAGAACCAGGTTTCCGCACCTTGGGAGGGGGCAGGTAAGTCAGGAAGAGCTGTGTTTGACTTTACAAATATCATATCACATATTACAGAACCCAGATGTATTAGTCCCTTCGCATCCATCTGCACAATACCATATATAATCACAATAAATAACAGATACAGGACAATAAAGCAACTATTGCAGTTATTCTTGCATAAAATAAAGTCTAACAGATTCAGATCAATTGTCAACGCAACATAAATACTTAACATAGTTACTTGCGAAGCTCAACATAGAACCATGCGCAACATAAGAGATATCATAGATTCCAACATTCTTCCGCTTTCATTAATCCTTTAGATCCTTTTACAATACCCAAAACCCAACTTGCGCACACAACAGCAGGGTCTGCACACAGTAGGACTGAGGATCTCCACGCACACATCCAGCAGGAGTCCTCTCCCCAAAAACCCAAACAGATCTACTAATTCGTGATTCGCACCAATCTTAGTTCAATCTCTGCATTACAACTCAAAAAATGTTCAATTACTTATACTACTTTATCCTACGCATCCAATGGTCCGCAAACCGTGGTTTGCGGACTCTTGGTATACCCTTGACCCACTTACAATGCATTAGGGGCTTTTACCCACCCCAAAACCATGCATTAGACTAAATATAATAAAAAATATACAAAAAATGGACCAAATTCACAACTTTTGTAGGAGACCCTGTTCCAACACCTCCAGTTCCGACCAAGATTCCTGGTGATTATCCTAAATTTTAGGGTAAGGCTAGTGAAGACCCCCAAGCACATGTTATCACTTACCACTTGTGGTGTTCCTCTAACTCTTGGGTTGAAGATTCCATTCAACTTCATCTTTTCCAATGAACTCTTACTGGTGCCACTGCAAAGTGGTACATTGAGCTGTCTCGTGGCGTCTTCCAAGACTTCAATTCTTTAGCCATGGCATTCCTTATGAATTTTTAGTTACTGATCCGTTATGAGACTGGGACACACCTCCTCACTTCATTGAAGCAAGACCAAGATACTCATATCTCGGATCATATTCATGAGTGGCGACGTCGTCGTCACATGATCAAATTTGAGATTCCTAATCAGCTTCTGACTCATTGGTTCACCACCTTCTTTGTCAATCAAATTGAAAAAAACATAGCTATGGGGGAATGTGTAACCGAGGAACAAGCCATTGCTTATGCCCATTACCTTGATCTTGTGTACTCTCAATTTGGTGCATTGTATGATATCTTGCCTGATGCTCCCCGACCTGGAACTTCTAAACCACCAGCGACTCCATCCGTCAATGGTATTATTGGTTCTGTGTCTCAGACTTCTGAGAAGTCTTCTTCTTCAAACTCTGGGAAGCTGATGTCTACTTCTTCCAATAATGTTGCTTCTCAGTCCACCTCGAATTCTAGTAAACCCACAGAAGTTAATGTCGTTCAGGCCAATCCAACGGATCATGCTTCTAAACTAGAAGGGTAAAGGTAAGGCCAAAGCCGATACCCCGAAACATGATTCTTAGAAACCTCGTACTAGTGATGGTTCTCAGCGTAAGCCAAAGTACCCTTATTTTATTTTTGATGAAGAGCACTTCACCAAGGACTGTCCTTGACGGTCCGAAGTGAGTCGGTTGCTCAAAGGCACACAAGGAACTCTGGTTGTTCTTAAATAACCCTTCCCATCTTAGCAAACCCAGATGGTAGAGCAATCTCCATCCTCTGCCCCATTTTGCTCTCAGGTTTTCATGTTGAACGGTTCTGCAGCTGTTTCTATTACTACTCAATCGAAATATTATACTGGATCGCATCAAGCAGTGGGGGAAGATATCATTGATGGTCCTCCTCCTCCACTTGTTTTTGGCCCTCTTGAGATTGAAATGCCCAGTGCTAAATCCGTTGTACGACCACCTTCCAAGAGTGTACTCCACAAGTCTTATTACAATCCCAACGCTCGAGCTGCTCAGCATTACAATATTGTTGAGGATTTGGCTCAGGCGTCGTCTGCAATTTCTTCATTATAAGTACTTCAGACTTTTCCATCACAACGAAAGGCTTTGTTTTCTACGACTGGTGGGGTTGATCCTACCGATACTAGCCTTCTCACTTTCGATTTAGAGAATTTGATTCCATGACTTCCACATCAGATTGCGCTTATTATCCATGTGGTTATTAATGGTCTCGATATCCATCGAGCAGTTGTGGATGAGGGTGCATCAACCTGTTGGGTGTGGAGCTTGATTATCTTGTTTATTTTGTAACACAACATTGGACCCCTGTAGCTTAATGGTGCGGCAACGCCGCCCATAATTTTCCTGGGGGGTCCAAAAGGGGTGGCTGTGACTTTATGGAAATTTCCTTGTAAAATTATAGTAATTTATAGTCAATCTGGGCCGTTCATTAGAAAGATGATCTGACGGTATAAGTTATGTTTAGTTTAGGGTTTTTTTCCCTAGAAGGCAACCCCTCACTTTTATGATTGTATGTGTATTCTTAGAGCGAGAAACAGATAGGGAGACTGTGATATAGAACATAGGATATTACAGCGGATCTATTGTAGGTTGGTTTTTCTTAATTTTCCTAGATAATAGAAAGGAAGGACTAGCTGTTCGAGGTGGACGTAGCCCAAACTAGGTGAACCGCGTATATCTGTGTCTCTCTAGTTTTATGTGTTTTGTGTGCTTGTGTTTTCCGCATATTTTATGTGTTGCATTGCTCTGAAATATATAATTTTCTAACAACTGGTATTAGATCCGAAGGTCTATTTGGCTGATAAACTCGCAGGAAAGAAGGGTTCTTGGTTCGAGTGAGAGAAATGGCAGAAGATGGTAAGTTTAGGGTCGAGAAATTTAATGGCCAAAACTTCTCGCTGTGGAAGATGTAGATGGAAGATTATCTGTATCAGAAAGATCTGTACCTACCATTGAGCAGAAAAACAAATAAGCCGACGGCTATGATAGACGCAAAATGGGAGATTCTCGATAGAAAGGCACTCGGAACAATACGGTTGTGCCTCGTGGCATCGGTAGCCTTCAATATTTCAAAGGAAAAAACAACAGAAGGTTCGATTAAGGCGTTGGAAAAATTATATGAAAAACCCTCAGCCTCAAACAAGGTATTTCTTATGAAACGTTTATTTAATATGAATATTTTGGAAGGCGGATCTGTTGCAGACCATTTAAATGATTTTAATACAGTTACCAGTCAGTTAAGTTCTATAGGGGTAAACTTTGATGATGAAGTTAGGGCTCTTTTATTTTTGTGCACATTTCCAGAAAGCTGGAATGGTTTAGTTAAGGCCATTAGTAACTATGTCTCTGGATCTAGTACTTTAAATTTTGATGATGTTTTCGGTGCTATCCTTTGCGAGGAAATGCAACGGAAAAGCTCCGGTGAGAAATCGGGTAATGCTTTGAGTGTAGAGTCCCGGGGAAGAAAAATGGAAAGAGGAAAGAGCTCAGGATATCGCAGTAAATCAAGGAAAGGAAGATCCATGTCCATATTAGGGATAGTGTGTTAGAAATGCGGAAATAAAGGACACCTAAAGAAAGACTGTAGATCTTGAAAGGGAAAAGAAGGAGATGCACAACAAGAAAACAGTCATGAAGCAAATGTGACAGGTGATGTGTTACAAGATGCTTTGATTCTTTCTTTCGAAAATGTTACTGATTCGTGGGTAGTAGATTCAGGGGCCTCATTCCATGCCACACCTGATAATAAATATTTTCATGACTATGTTCAAGGAGATTTTGGACAAGTTTGTTTGGGTGATGATAAACCCTGTAAAATTTTTGGAATGGGTAAAGTTCTTGTAAAATAGCAGAATGGAAACCAATGGCTATTAAAGGAGGTAAGGCATGTTCCAGATCTGAAGAAAAATCTGATTTCAACAGGGTAGTTAGGTGGTGAAGGTTGTGTGACAAATTTAACAGGTAAAACTTGGAAGGTCACCAAAGGAGCCTTGGTAATAGCAAAAGGCGAAAAGGTTGGTACATTGTATTTATGCAATGGTATTTCTAACTTTGTTAATGCTTTAACTTCCAAAGGAGTAGATGCAGCATTATGGAATCATAGGCTCGGACACATGAGTGAGAAGGGGATGAAGATTCTTCACTCAAGGAATTTGTTGCTGGGTTTGAAGAATATTGATTTCGATTTCTGTGAGAATTGTATTTATGGAAAACATAAGAGAGTCAGATTTCTCAGAGTTGGGAAAGAAAAGAAGAGCGAAAAATTAGAGCTTGTGCATACAAATGTATGGGTACCTGCTCAGGTATCATCTCTTGGTGGCTCTCATTATTATGTTAATTTTATTGATGATGCAACCATAAAAACTTGGATTTATTGTATTCAGAATAAATCTGATGTATTTGATACTTTCAAGAAATGGAAAGCTTTGGTTGAGATAGAGACAGGAAAGAAGTTGAAGTGTCTCAGATCAGACAATGGAGGTGAATATTGCAGCAAAGAGTTTGATAGGTAATGTTCAGAGCATGGAATTCACAGAGAGAAGACAGTTCCAAGAACACCACAAGAAAATGGTGTGTCAGAAAGGATGAACAGAACAATCACGGAGCATGCAAGGTGCATGAGATTGCATGCAGGACTGCCTTTACAATTTTGGGCAGATGCTATAGATACTATTGTTTATCTAATTAACAGAGGGCCTTCAAGTTCCTTGGATGGTGGTATTCCAGAGGAAGCATGGACAGGTAAAAAGCTAAGCTACTCCTTTTTAAAGCCTTTCGGTTGTGAGGCCTTTGTCCATATTAATAAAGAAAACAAAACAAAGCTTGAGGCAAAATCAAAGAAATGTACCTTTATTAGATATGGTGTTAATGAGTTTGGTTATCACTTATATGATTACGAAAATCAGAAAATCATTAGGATCAGAGATGTAATATTCAATGAAAAGGTCTTGTATAAGAATCAGTTGCAGGAAAAGAAAAAGGAAAAAGAAAACAAAGAATACACATTTCTTGATGAGATCACAGAAAAAGTAAAGGTGCTTGAAAATAATAATAATCAACAACCACAACAACAAAAACCACCACAACAACAACATGCACCTCAAACACCTGAAAGTGGTGTCAGAAGATCTACCAGGATAAGTAGACCCCCTGAACGATACTCTCCTTCATTATATTATTTATTGTTGACTGATTCTGGTGAACCTAAATGTTATGAAGAAGCAATGCAGGTTGAAAGTAGGAAGAGGTGGGAGCTAGCTATGGAAGAAGATATGGACTCCTTAATGCATAACCAGACTTGGGACTTATTCAGGTTTCCTGCAGGTAAAACTACAATGTAGAATAAATGGGTTTACAGGCTGAAGGAAGAAGATGGAGGAAAACAAAGGTACAAAGATAGACTTGTGGTGAAGGGGTTTGCACAAAAGAAAGGTATTGATTTTGATGAAATATTTTCTCCTGTTGTTAAGATGACTTCAATCAAAACTATTTTAAGTCTTGTAGCAGCAAAAGATTTACATATTGAACAGTTAGATGTAAAGACAACATTTCTCCATGGAGATTTGGAGGAAGATATCTATATGCAGAAACCAGAAGGATATGAGGTCAAAGGGAAATAAAAATTAGTGTGCAAGTTAAAGAAGAGCTTGTATGGCTTAAAACAGACTCCAAGGTAGTGGTATCTAAAATTTGACAGGTTTATGTTTGAACAAGTTTATACTAGATGTCACTCTGATCATTGTAGTTATCTGAAAAAGAAAAATGATGGCAGCGATATTATAGTGTTATTGTATGTAGATGACATTCTTGTTGTACGGTCTAACATGTAGGAAATAAATGTGCTCAAAATAAAATTGGCAAATTCATTTGCAATGAAGGATATGGGAGCTGCAAAAAATATCCTTGGTATGAGAATAACTACAGACAGGAAAAATCACAAATTAACATTGTATCAAAATGAGTACATACAAAAGGTGTTGAAAATATTTAATATGAAGAATGCAAAACTAGTTAGTACACCTTTTGCTAGCCATTTCAAACTTATTAAGGAGATGTGCCCCAAGACCCAAGAAGAAATGGATTATATGTCTAGAGTTCCATATGCATCAGCATTTGGAAGCTTAATGTATGCAATGGTCTACATAAGGCCTGACATTGCACATGAAGTGGGGGTTGTAAGCAGGTACATGAACAATCTAGGAAAAGAACATTGGATGGCATTGAAATGGATTCTCAGATATTTGAGAGGTACCACAAATCAAGCATTATGATTTGGTGGTTCAAAAATTTCTCTACAGGGATATGTTGATGCACATATGGAAGGTGATAGAGATAACAGAAGGAGCACTACAGGATATGTATTTACTGTAAGTGGAACAACTGTTAGTTGGGTTTCAAAAACCCAAAGTGTTGTTGCACTTTCAACAACAGAAGCAGAGTTTGTTGTTACTACAGAGGCTACTAAAGAAATGATTCGGCTACAAAGATTTATGGATGAATTGGGTAAGAATCATGATATGGGCACATTATTCAGTGATAGCCAAAGTGCCATTCATCTTGCAAAGAACTCAGCATTTCATTCCAGGACTAAACACATACAGCTCAAGTACCATTTCATACGGTCGTTATTGAAGATGGACAAGCTGAAGCCGGAAAAGATACACACTAGCGTAATCCTGCGTATATGCTAACAAAAGTTGTAACCAGGGAGAAACTAAGAATATGCTCGCCTTCAATCGTCTTCACGACGATGAAGATGAGAAACATCTAGGTCCAAAGAGGAGTCATTGTCTAGCAAATGAAGTAGCGCAGGAGTTGCTACAATCGCCCTAAGTGGGAGATCATGGTGTAGAGCCCGATTATCTTGTTTATTTTGTATCACGTAGCCTTTGACCCCCGTACCTTAATGGGGCAAAGAATATCGATCGTAAGGTCCGGGGGGGCAGCCGCAACTTTATGGAGCTCCCCTCCGGCGGGGGGTTTCGGGGTTTTCGGGGGCAGCGCCCCCAAAGCTAAAAACAAATGTAAAATTTCATTGTAAAAGTATAGTAATTTCTAGTCAATCTGGGTAGTTCATTAGGCGGATGATCTGATGGTAGAAGTTATGTTTAGTTTAGGGTTTTTTGCCTAGAAGGAAACCGCTCACTTGTATGACTATATGTGTATTCTCAGAGGAGAAACGTAAAGAGAGAAGAGTGGCAGAGAACATAGGATATTATAGTGGATCTATTGTAGGTTGTGTCTCTTCATTTTGCTGGATAATAGAAAGGAAGGACTGGCTGTTCGGGGTGGACGTAGCCCAAACTGGGTGAACCATGTATATCTGTGTTTCTCTAGTTTTATGTGTTTTTTGTGCTTATGTTTTCCGCATATTTTATATGTTGTATTGCTCTGTAATATTTAATTTTCTAACAACTGGTATCAAAGCCGAAGGTCTATTTGGCTGATAAACTCGCAGTAAAGAAGGGTTCCTGGTTCGAGTGGGAGCAATGGCGGAAGATGGTAAATTTAGGGTCGAGAAATTTAATGGCCAAAACTTCCCACTGTGGAAGATGCAGATGGAAGATTATCTATATTAGAAAGATCTGTACCTACCATTGAGTGAGGCGGATGCAAACCTGTACCAAATTGTGGTGGAGGGTAAGCTTTTAATCATTGTGCTTTATGTTGATGATTTAATACTAACGGGTGATGAGCAGTTGATACACTCATGCAAGGCAGATCTTGCAAAGGAGTTTGAGATGAAGGATTTGGGCCTCCTTCATTATTTCCTTGGATTAGAAATATGGCAGCGGGAAGGTGAACTGTTTGTGTCTCAAGGCAAGTATGCCCGGGAGATACTGGAGAAGTTTCACATGCAAGGCTGCAAGCCTATCGACACTCCTCTTCTAGGAAATTGGAAGAAAGAGGATGCTACATCGGCAGAGGTAGTGGATGCCACTATTTATTGACAGTTGGTGGGTTCGCTCATGTATTTAGTCAATACAAGACTAGACATATGCTATGCGGTGAACCAGCTTTCACAAGCGATGGTTAAGCCTACCAAGCTCTTTTGGAAGGCAGGAAAGCATGTCCTGAGATATCTCAGGGGCACATCTGAGTATGGTTTATGGTACAGACAGACAGATGAGGTGAAGTTGCATGGCTTCACGGATGCAGATTGGGCAGGAAGCCCAACAGACAGAAAGAGCACATCAGGAGGGATTTTCAGTATCAAATCTATGGAAGTTTCTTGGTACAGCGGGAAACAAAGATCTGTGGCACTCAGTTCAATGGAAGCTGAATACATGGCAGCAAGTCAAGCTGCATGTGAGGCTATCTGGATGAGGAAGATCCTGGTTGGTTTGTTCGGTTCACATTTAGATCCTATAGTGATACATTGTGATAATCAGAGTTGCATTAAACTCTTGGTTAATCTTGTGTTTCATGATAGATCTAAACATATTGATATTCAGTATCATCATATCAGATATTGTGTGCAACGGAAGATCATGTTGCTTCAATACATTCCTACGGAGGATCAGGATGCAGATATTCTGACGAAGGCGTTCACCATGAGAAAATTCAAATAACATAGAGGCAGGATCGGGGTGAAAGATAACCCCTATCTTGTTGATAGGGAGTGTTGAGATTCAACAAGATGATGAGCTTAGTGAAAAGAGTCGCCTTCACTAAGTGGGCCTGCAAGCTATTTTTGGCGCAAGTCTATTTTTAGACTATGTGTATTTTTAGACATGGTGATCATATTTCAGAAGTTGCAGGATGCTATTTGTGGATGGTTGGTCAAGTTGGAAAAATAAATGAAATTCTATTTTTAGAATATTGGGCGAAGTCTATTTATAGATCGTCAATCCAAAAATAGAAATGTCGATTATTATTAGCTCTTAATAATAATCCGACAATAAACAACAACTTATTCTCTTGGAGCACTTAACTTCAGTGCACAGATTTGGAAAATCAGTGGGCTGAAGGAATTACTCAATTCCTAGGGTTTACTGGTGGTTCATGCATGGAGGACTCAATTAGAACTGAAGTGGCAAAGTTATGACAGAGTTGGAAGAATAGTTCATGGAGTTGTATTCAGTTTAACTTAGTTAGACTCAGTTGAGCTAGTTGTATCTAGTCTAATTGAATGATACACTAGTGAGAGTGGAGTGAATTAATTAGTTAATTAATTCACAAATAATAACTCATTAATCAACTGAACAATACAACAGTTAAATACAGTGCATATCAGTTCCAGTGGAGACCCAGTGGAGAGATAGGTGAAAGGGCAAGATGGACTATCTATTGTGACTATAGTGATACATTGATTGCACCACACACACATTGGAGTTGCCAATGAGGATTGCGCAATCAAGGCAAGGGTAATTCAAATTCATTCAGAGCTATTCTTCAGTAGGGATTGCGCAGTGGAGGCAGGCTAGCAGGTGGCAAGAAATCGGTGCATGGATTTACAAATTTCTTCTAATTAGTGTGTGACGATTGATTGTATTGAGAGCTTGATGTACTAAGCTTTTTATGAGATTTTTACATGATCTCCATGATACATAATATATGATAGTTGGGGTTTTCTGCTTCAGGCTTATCCGTTAAACAACTGTGTTATGTGCGATTTTTTTTATTTATGCTTCACATGTGTTTGCAATTAATTTTCCGCAAAATATTAATAGTGGAATGATTTTTTATTTTGCAAGAAGTTAAATATTGTGAGATCAGGGGAATCTGGATGTATGCATGCTTATTGTATACTAATTTCTACAGAGCCAGACACCCTGTGAAGAAAAAAAAGAGAGGTCACTCGATTGTTGAACAAGGAAGCAAAATTTGTAGAGAAGCCATTAACTAGTAAAGTTCAGAGTTCAAGTACTATTTTTAAAGGTTTTTTGTAAAGTGTTTTTTTTTTTTTTTGCTGAAAGAATATGAATTTGTTGAAAGAAAAAAAGAAATAGGAACTTTTGTGAGAAATCTCAAGATATATATATTTTTTTGGCTCTAAGATAGTTTCTTGAGCAGTAGAATTTAAAGAATGTATGAAGGGGCTTGAAATATATATATATATATATATATATATATATATATATATATATATTTCAAGCCCCTTCATACATTCTTTAAATTCTACTACTCAAGAAAGTATGTATGTATGTATATGTATGCTCAAGATATATATATTATTTTGGCTCTAAGATAGTTTCTTGAGTAGTAGAATTTAAAGAATGTATGAAGGAGCTTGAAATAAATATATATATATATATATATATATATATATATATATATGGAAATTTATTTAATAAAAAGGAAGAGAAATTAGAAACATTGGGGGAAACCATAATTTTTTCTTTAAACCCTAGTTGGAAATTAAGAAATAAGGGAAACTAGGAAACCATAGTATAAATATTCATAGGAAGAAATGACCAAAATGACGAATTCAAAGTTCGAGGTGGAGAAGTTCACAGGGAAGAACAATCTTTCATTATGGAAACTAAAATTTAGGGACTTGCTGGTGCAACAAGGGCTGCATAAAGCATTAGATGGGGTGAAGAAAAAACCTGAAAGCATGAAAAATTTTGACTGGGAGAACTTGGATGCCCGAGATCTCAGTACCATTAGGTTATGCATGGTAGATGAAGTTCTATTCAATATCATTAAAGAGAGTACAACTGCAGGTTTGTGGGGAAAGCTGAAAATTTTGTATATGACCAAATCATTGACCAACATAATTAATTTTAATAGACAATTGTACAGTCTTCGGATGAAGGAGGGTACAAAAGTTGTAGAACATTTAAATGGTTTTAATACACTTATTTTCCAATTTTCAGATATGGAAGTTACAATTTAGGAAGAAGACAAAGCTATAACCTTATTGTGTTCTCTGCCCGAGTCATGGGACCACTTCGTAACTTTAATCAGTTTGAGCACTGCTGACTCTTTGAAATTTGAATCAGTTATGGGAGCTATGTTATCTGAAGAAGTATGGAGGAAATCCAGTATTGAAACATATGCACTAGAAGCCATGGTGGCTAGAGGTCGGTCAAAAGAAAGAGGGGAGAAAGCAAGGGGTTCTTCTAGATCAAAATCAAAGGGAAAGATTTGTAAAGCCAAATGCTGGTACTGCAACAAAATTGGACACCTAAATAAATAGTGTTGGAAACGAAAGGAGTTTGAAAACTAGGGGAAGGACAAAAATCAGTTTGATTCAGGTATGGTTGATGAATTTTTATCTGTTGAAGTAGGAATAGTATATGAAGCTTTACCAGTTTGTAATGTCTCTCAGAATGTTGAAAATTGGATTTAGACTCTAGTGCTTCTCATTACATGAGTCTACACATAAATTGGTTTACTTCATATGAAGTTGTGAATGGTAGTTCTGTGTTTATGGGAAATAATGCATCTTGTCAGACAGTTGGGATGGGAAATGTAAAAATTAAGATGTATGACGATATCATTAGAACATTAACTGATGCTAGAAATGTACCTCGCTTGAGGAAAAACTTGATTTCTTTGGGAGTTTTGGACTCGGATGGTTATAAGTTTACAAGTCAGAATGGAGTGGTGAAAGTCTCAGAAGGTGCCCTGGTTGCTATGAAGGCGAAAAAGGTTGGAAATATTTATAGAATCAAAGGAATTACTCAGGTCACTGAGGCAACGATTGAATCAGAAAAAGCATAAGAAGGTACCCTTCTATGGCATCAACATCTGGGTCACATGAGCAAGAAAGGTCTCCAGGTACTGATGAACCACAAGTTGTTTCTTGATTTGGAATCCTTGAAGTTGGAATTTTGTAAACATTCTGTGTATGGAAAACAATGTAAACAAAGATTTAAACTAGAATTCATAATAGTAAATAAATTTTGAACTATATCCATTCTGATCTTTGTGGACCATATCCTACTGTGTCTTATGGAGGAGCATTATATTTCCTAAAATTTATTGATGATTTATCCTGCAAAGTTTGGGTCTATATGTTGAAAAAAAAATATTATGTATTTAATTTTTTTAAACAATTTAAAGCTATGGTGGAAAAGAAAACAAGCAAATCAATTAAATGTTTAAGAACTGACAATGGCAATGAATTTAATTCTTTAGAATTTGAACAAGATTTTAAGGATGTAGGGATTGTTAGACATAAAATTGATGTTTCTACTCCTTAGCAAAATGGCATTGATGAACGTTTGAATCGAAATTTTTGGAAATAGCCAGAAGCATAATCATCAACGCTAACTTGCCAAAGGAGTTGTGGGAAGAAGCAGTATCTATTGCTTGTTATTTAGTTAACATATCACCTTTTGTTGCCATAAATTGCAAAATTCCTGAAGAAGTTTGGTCAGGTCAATCTTGTGATTATTCACATTTAAATAATTTTTTTTGTGATGCCTATTCTCTTATGCCTAGGAATCAATGCTCAAAGTTAGATCCAAAATCGAAATTTTATGTCTTTTTTGGGTATGATTATGTAGTGAAAGGATACAATTTTTGGGATCCTTCTTCACAGAATATAGTAATTAGTAAAGATGTAACATTTGATGAATCTTCTCTTCTAAAATCAGATGTTGGAAAAGTTGAACAAGAACTAGTATTGCCAAATCAACAAATTCCGTTGGAGGCTAAAATTTTTCAAGAAAGTCGAAAGGAAGGAGACACTTCTAAAGAAAAAGGTGAAGAAGCAAATTAAATTGTATAAGTTCTGGAACCAATTCAGTAACTAGTCACTCTAAGAAGGTCTACAAAGGAAAGAAGAACACCAAAAAGGTATGAATATTCTGCTTAATATTTTGCGTTGATTACTGAAGATGGGGAACCTTTTGTTATTAGGAATTAGTGGATGATGCTGACAACGAAAAATGAAAAGAGGCTATGGTAGAAGAAATGGATTCCTTAGCCAAGAAAAATACCTAGGATATTGTAGAACTTCCTGAAGGGAGAAGTGTTGTTGGATGCAAATGGGTTTGCAAATTGAAACGAAAAGTTTATGGAAGTATCGAAAGGTATAAGGTGAGGCTGGTTTCAAAAGGGCATTCTCAAGTTGAAGGTATTGATTTTCATGAGATTTTTTCACCAGTCGTAAAACTTGTTTCTATTTGTACTGTGTTAGCACTAACTGCATTACTTGAACTTGAGTTAGAACAGTTAGATGTTAAAACAACTTTTCTTCATGGTGATTTGGATGAAGAGATATATATGGATCAGCCAGAAGGTTTTGTACAAGATCATAGTAGAAGATTAGTTTGCAAGCTTAGGAAATCATTGTATTTCCCGAGGCATTCGCCCAGGAAATGGTACAAGAAGTTTGAATCCTTCATGGTGAGCCAAAATTTTATCAGAATTGAGTATAATCATTATGTATACTTCAAAATTTTCAATGGCATATTCATTATCTTGGTTTTTTATGTTGATGATATGCTTATTATAAGAAAAATCATGGAAGAAATCAACAGGTTAAAGGCTCAGCTATCTAGGACTATTGATATGAAGGATCTTGGAGCGAAAAAACATATATTGGGCATGGATATACATAAATACAGGAAGAATGGTAAGCTTTGGTTATCACAGTAGAAGTATGTGGAGAAAGTACTTGAAAAGTTCAGTATGAATAATGTGAAACCTGTTAATGTTCCATTAGCTTTCCATTTTAAGTTTTCTTTGGTTTTGAGTCCTAGAACTAATGAAGAAAATAAGTATATGTCTCATTTATCGTATGAAAATGCAATAGGAAACTTAATGTATGCGATGGTACCTACAAGACCTGACACTTCACATGCAATTGGAGTTGTAAGAGGGTTCATGGAAAATCTAGGGGAAGAACATTGGCGAGCAGTGAAATGGGTTCTCCATCATTTTAGAGGCACAAGTGACCATTGCATCATCTTTGATGGTCGTGAAGGTTCACTCTGTAGATATGGAAAAATTTTAAGGACGAAAATTTATTTTAAAGTTTAGAAACCTTGGCAAATCTCACTAGTACATAATATGCAATTTGTAAAATTCTTGGCAATGTTTTTGTAAAAGCATTCAAATTTCTAATAATTTTATATATTCTATATATATAATTTTGGCGAATTTGAAGGTAAACCAATTTTATACTATAAATTTGGGCGAATAATTTTTTTTAAAGTGGAAATTACAGAGTATTTTTTTCGAAAAAGTATGGAAAATTAGCCCAGTTGTGAATATTAGCCCCTAAAATTTTCCTTCTGTGGATATGTGGATGCTAATTATGTAGGTGATTTGGACAAAAGGAGGTCGACTACAGGTTATGATTTTAGTCTTGCAGGTGGAGCAATCAGCTAGATGTCAAAGATTCAAGAGACAGTTGCTTTGTCCAGTACTGAAGCAAAGTATATAGCTGTTTCAGATGCTTGTAAAGAGGAAATTTCGCTAAAAGTTCTACTTGATGAGATTGGAAGGATGCAGGAGAAAGTGAATGTGTTCTATGATAGTCAGAGTGTTATTCATTTGGCTACAAATCCAACTTATCACAAGAAGATCAAACACGTTTATGTAAGGTATCACTTTGTGAGACATGTGATCGATGGTGGAAAAGTAGTTCTCAAGAAGGTCTCTACATAGGAGAATCATGCAGACATATCCACGAAGCTAGTTACAGTAGAGAACCTGAGATGGTGTATCAATTCTCTTAGCTTACGGAAGAGATGATGAATGGGCATGGGCAAGGCATTAGGAAAATTGTTGTCAAGGTGGAGTTTGTTGAAATGTGACAACAAAATTAATTAAATGTAACTATGGGAAATTTAGTTATTACCAGTGAATCAATTTGTAGAAGTAGTTATGTAATGATGTAATAAAGTAGCTAATATTAATTGAGGTGGCCCAAGAGGCTTGTAACTAAGGAGAGTTATCATTGAATAATATAGTTTCCAATCCCTTTCCCCATAGAGGTTTCCTTGACACACTGTCAAGGTTTTACCATGTAAATTATTGTTTGTTTACTTTTGTATGTGTGTCGATTTCCATTCAGTTTAATTCTTCATTTATTTCTTCTTTTACAATTGGTTTCAATAGAATCATCATCATCATCATAGAAAATGTTAATGTTTTTAGTATATATATATATATATATATATATATATATATATATATATATATATATATGTTAATTCTTTTTGAGCACAAAAATAAAATACCAAATAATTTTGTGTAATCTCTTAACTTCTTAAGGTGTTAAAGGTTTTTTTTTTTGGTATGTGTGTGTGTGTGTGTGTGTGTGTGTGTGTGTATTGTTTGTACCGTTACATTTAAAAATAATAAAATAATGCTTGCATTAACAAATGAAAAAGTACATATATAATGCTATATATTCCATTTCAGGAGTGTGTGTATTCCATCTATTAGATCTAAGTTTTTCATGTCAATTGCATGACCCAACCACCCAAGATAACTCCATTTGACAACTTTACATCAAATTTATATATAGATAGAAAATAATTGAAAGCTAAAAATTACAGTTTCTATGCAATGTTTTTTACTTTTTAATATGAGGGAGACGATACCTTTACTATTGGGCTTAATGGTTAAGAGCGCGTGTTTCCTCCTAAGAGGTTAGGTTAGAGGTTCAAAACTAGAAAGGGGTAGAGTATGTATGCCTTAGTGGGTCCCTTGTCCCACAAACATGGGGGTCTCATACACCAATTTGGTGTTTGGCTTGGTTGTGACCTTAAAATTGGATAATAATAATAATAATATTTAAAAATAATACAATGTCAATTTTTGATAAAATATTTGAATATCCATATTAATTAATATATTTCAAGATTGACTTGATATGTATTTATATATTGAGAAAGAAAAATATTTTAGTGTAAACCATAAATAAAATAATTTTATATTAATTTGAAAAAAAATTAAAAATAATTTCAATTAATTTTTAATTTTTAAAATGTTATATATATATATATATATATATATATATATATATATATATAATTCTTATTATTTTAAATTGAAGATATGATGGAGGTGTGATTCTTTAAATATGTGGTACATAATTGACATGTAACATTTAAAAAAATAATTAATAATCTAATAATAATAATAATAATTGTAATATGGACAAAGTGTATTAAAAATAAAATATTTTTTTTCTAAGAAAAAAATCAATATCCTATTTATAGACTAAATAAAATATAGTTGTGCAGATGTTGTTTAACATTCCAATGGCATAATGCCTAAGAATAGAATTGGCCAATTTTGGCTATAAAAAAAAATGCCAAAACACCCCAAGCACAAGGCAAGATATACAAATCTGTTTTTGATTTGTACCTAAATTACAGCCCAATGAATTGTAGGAAAGATATCATGGTCTATCGTCTTGCCTACATTGTCTGCCAAATTTTGTCTTGTATCTTCATTTTGATTTGTTGGTAGATACTACTTGTATATTCTTACTCAAGAGTAAAAAAATAAATAATATATTATTTGTATGTGTTTTTCTAGAGAGAAAAGATTTGATATATATTTAGTTATAAACATAGAGAGTTTCAATAAACATAAAATATAAATAGTACATAGTTGGAAAAGGAAAAGGACACCCATTTTAAATAATATATATATATATATATACCATGCCTAATATTGACACATTATTATATATATAGGGAGAATATAAACAATTCACTATATTATTTTGTTGTCGTAAAAAAAAAAAAAGCATTTTAATTCCATGCCTAATATTGACACATTATTATATATAGAGAATATAAATAATTTATTAGATTTTTTTGTTGTCATGAAAAAAATAAGGCTGAGCATACCTATGTTAAATAAAATGTTATAATCTCTAAATTACTCTGATTTTAAACCTCTAAGGAGGAAAGACATACTCTTAACCATTAGACCCACTCAAACTGTATATATTCTTATAATATTTTATTAGTATTATTCAAAATAAAAAAGATATTTAATTATTTTTATATTAATATGGAGTTGACACATTATAACCATCTTCAATTCATGTCAACCGTACATTTATTACGTGCAAAGTTTAATAAATCTAAAATAAATTAAGTCCATGATCCTTTATCAAACTTCCCAAAAAAAAATCTCTTAAAATACAAACCTAATACTTAATAAATCCAAAATTAAAGTATGAATACAAACCTAATACTTAATAAATCCAAAATTAAAGTATGAATCCAACTCAGTGTAATTTCTAAATTTTATCTAAATATTTAACCATACTTGTTTTGATACAGAGCCATAATTACCCGCACTTATGTTTGGGCTACCTCCATGGTTATCCAGAAGCACGTTTGCCACGGCTGCCCATAGGGTGCTCATAATTTTCCATCGATGGGAATGGAAAATAAGGGGCCTCATACGGCTATCCTGCACTCCCTGACATCACATGCATATGAAGCCACCAGTCCCCTCTCTTTAAAGTCCCGACCTGGAGGACTTCACTACCTGTCTGAATTTTCAGAAAATCTCCTGCTCTTTAGTTGTTGAAGTTTTCAAGTTTGCTGAGTTGCTTATAACATGGAACAGCCCCCTGTACATGGGCATCTGACGGCATGGAAGCCCAGTTTCCAACGGAGATATCTGAGCCACCTTGTGGCCACACTGCGACTTGGGAGAGTCGAACACGCGACCAGCGTTAGTGCTCGAAGTCGTGCCGTGAAATTGGCTGCTGATCTGTCGCTGGCCATGACGGCAAGGGGTCGAACCGCGTGGAGCAAGGCCATCATTGGGAATTACCCTTTCAGGCCCAACAAATCCCACCGGGAAAGGCGAGTCATTAACTCAAGATGGAAACTTCCCAGAAAAAGAAGATCAGTGTTTGCCAAATTGAGACCCTGCAAACCAAACGATCATTGCAAGAATCCTGCCAGCACGGGAAACGGAGAAGCAGGAGGCACCGTTGCTTCTCGCATGCAAACCCTGAGGGCGCTTGTTCCCGGAAGCCGCGCACTGGACGCGCCCGTTTTCTTAACAGAGGCAGCGGATTACATCGTGGCCCTTGAGATGCAGGTTCAGGCCATGCATGCACTCGCACAGAAGTACTCAAATTCAATTACTGATTCAGCTTGCCAGGTTTAGACAAGTCGCGGGATCGAATCTCGGGGTAGACAATCAAAGGTGACAAAAGTGGGACTTTTGTTGTTTGTTCCCCAAGAACCCTCTCTGTATATCTTCTTTGTCTTTGATAATCTTTCCTGAAGTCGGTGATGGACGATATATTCAATACGCAATGTTTATTATTTTCTTTAAACCTGTAGCTGTATGTGTTTCTGTTGAGTTTCAATAATGTTGAGTTTCAATAATCTGTTGTCAGTGTTTTCTTTGAAGTTTCAATCATGTTGAGTTTCAATAATCTATTGTCAGTATTTTCTTGGAAGTTTTAATAGTTAATAGCATGCTTAGTGTTTTTTTAAGTTTTAATAGTTAATAGTGGGTCTAATTGGTATCTCGACTTTAATTTCAGATTTTGTTTTGTAATCTAGACTTATGTATGTAAAGCAGTGCTGTCAAGATAGTAAAGGGTGGCCCTTCCTTTTTGTTTACTGGTTTCTGTTGGAGTTAGGATTTTATTGGCAGTGTGTGAGCTTGAATTACAGGATTTTTTTTTACATCCATATATGTTTATCAAAATTTCCATACAGTTGAGTGTTCCATAATGTCTATTGTTTCCATAGATATCACCGTCATTATTCACGCGTATTACAGCGGCATTGCTGACCTTGTTAGGTGTTTTTGAGCTTTGCAAAGCTTTTTCTGTCACCGACAATTTGCTTTGCAAAGCTTTTTTCTGCTTTTACTAGCAGGTAACTTCGACATTGCATGGACAGTGTGAGGTGAATTTCAATGAAATGTCTCTCACAGCAAAAAGGAAAAGAAAATGAATTTTTCCTCAGTGGATTTTGTTTAATATCTCTCACAGCAAAAGGAAAAGAAAATGATTTTTTCTTAACTGGAGTTTGTTGAATATCTCTCACATAAAAAAGAAAAGAAAAAAACATAAAAAAAATGTTTTTTTTCTTAAGTGAGTTTGTTCCGCAAAAAGGAAAAGGAAAGGAAAACGAATTTTAAATTAAAGTTTAAATAATTTAATTTGTAAAGTTTAAGTATTTAAAAGGTTTTCTAGATCTATTTATGTATTTGAAAATTCATTTAAATCATTAAAAAAAACAAAATTTAGGAGAGAGAAAATGGAGAAAATGAAAAAACTAAAATTTAGGAGAGACACAAAATGGAGAAAAAAACTAAAATTTAGGACAGACAGAAAATGGAGAAAAAACTAAAATTTAGGAGAGACAAAAAATGGAGAAAATAAACATTTATTAGCAAGAAAGCCCATACATTTAAGGTATTACAAATCTATTGAGGAGTTGGAACAACTTCCTCATAAATAAGATTTGCATCCTAAATAAATCTCACAACTTGAGTGAGACACCATAATCTCAAAAAACATCTAATAATACATTCTACAATACTCTATATTTCTTCATTAATTCCAAGTTCAAGTTCCTCTCTTAATCGAGAAATGAATCAAAGCACAACATTAATAAGATACCCCTACTGGAGAAATGAATCAAAGCACAACATGAATAAGATACCCCTGTTGGTCTCAGTCTTAGCTACATTTATGATGGTATATAAAATAACTTGATAACTAAGTTTTCATTTTGTCTTCTTGCTAAAGGGTCCATGCTTGTTCATTTGTTAGTGAAGCTTCATCTTCACCTTTGTTGTCCAGACACTTCAACTCTTAATCTCCTTTTTCTTGATCTTGATTGCATGCTAATATTCTTTGTATTCAACATTGCTCCAGGTTCTTGGAACTTATACTTGTCCTTGATGTTTGCAATTTATTCAAGTTTTATTTCTTATTTCTAGCCGCCAATATCCCCACACTTAAAAACAATGTTAGATTCCTAAAGAGAACCATACTAATTCTTGTCATCATGCTCATTCATGGAATTCATATGTTATTTTATGCGATGTTTGATTGAAACTTCTCAAATTTTAGATATCTTGTTTTTGTAAATTTCTACATGAATTCATGTGTTATGTGTATTGTTAATTCTTGGAAATATGGTAATTGACATAGCATTTAATTACATACTAGATTTTTTTGAAACTAATGCTCACTATAATGCCATTTTTTTACTATCTCACCTCCCATAATTAGGTATAATGTCATTTTCTTTGCCAAACGACTTGTGCCATGGGCCTAGTAGTTTTGTGGATTATGTCATATCTGAAACCCCTATTTCTAACCAAATAGTAACTTTTTACCTCTTAAATGGCCATGGCCTAACTTTGATCATATACCATCAACCTTAACTCTAAACTTTGTTATGCAAAAAAACCCCATGCAAGAGAATTGTGTGAACAGAAGCCACCTACTTTTCGATAAAATTCAAATTGATATTTTCTAAAAGGATTTAAATAGAGATTTACATCTCCTAACCTATAAGGATAATATAAAAAACTTTATCATAAATTTACTACAACCATATCTACTTTCATGAACAAGCTCTCTATTGAAGTCTCATGTAAATGAAAAATGAAGCAATGAACCTTGCTATGATAATGATTGTAAAATTGCTAGAAAAGAAATAAGGGATGCCATTAACAAAACTTTAAATATTGATAAAATAAATACACACAAAGCTCGTATTAAAAAGAAGAAAATGTACTATATAAATAAAAAGCAAGAGAAATTGTTGCACCTATCTAAACCAAATCCCGAGGAACTTTGGAGGAAAGTTCTAATTTGTAATACTAAAGAAAATAATTTGATTAAATGCTATCAACTTGAATTTTATTAATGAGGATCTATTTTCATCCCTCACATACATAAACTCTTCAATTTTTTAGTGAAGCATGGCTTTCCTAAACCCTAGACAGAAAGCTTCATTACACCTATATTTAAAAGTGGGGATAAAAAAATTCCTTCTAATTGTGTGAACATTATGATTAGCCACATTTTAGCTAAGTTGTATGAATTTATTTTGGAAAAAAAGATTAGTCTATGGTTAGAAAGTCATGATAAAAAAATTAAACGCGAAGCCAAATTTAAGATATGTCATTCCACTATGAACCACTATTACACAACATTTTTTCAATGTCCCTGTAATCACCACATCGCCCATTGGAGGGTCATTTTTGTGATCAATAAGAAGTGGCATGCCTTGCAAATACCATCATTGCATCCCTTACATGACAAAAATATTCCTTTTGTTGACAATTCCCTGAGCAGAGATTCAAAAACCCTTGTTTTTGCCTTGGCGCGAGTAGTCAGTTCTGCCCTCGCGCCAATGAGGAAGATTAACACTAGGCCCTGTGCCAGTTGGTGCTCTGTCTTAGTTAGCCACCCACGCTGAGCTGTTTATGGAAAGTTTTTTAAAAATATAGGTGGAGATTCTACTCCAACAACTTCGAGGATGATTCATTGGGAGTGGTTGGACTGAATAACCACAGACTCCCTCCTTTAGTTTATGGTTTCCACCTCTTATGGGAACCTCCTAAAGGATAGGCCTCCCTCCCACCTTTGTAGGGATCCTAACCTCCTCCTTTTCCTCTATAAAAAGAAGCTATCTCTCTTTGCATAAGCTAGATGAACATGGAGAATTGAGTATACTATAGCTGAACTATTGAAGAGATAGAACAAGAAGGAACCTTGTTGAGAGAGCTTGAGTCCATGCCTTCATCCCGTCCGAATCCCCTGACGAGTATCTGAGACGTGCTTCGGCTGAACCCCGTTGGAGGAGACTGCAATGTCAAAGCTTTGGTTGTGCCTCTTCCTTCTATCAATACATACATGTGACTATTGTTTGGTTCCCATTTTGTGTTATGTCATTTGTTTAATGCAATATGCTTAGCCCTCTTTCACTGGCCAGTATTTATGAATGAAGTTATTATGTTGTATGCTATTCTTGTTTGTTGTTCTATGCGTAGGTATCCGAGCATGACTGCATAAGGATTGTGACTTACCGAGGCAGGAGCGAGAGGCCACCACCACTCCAGCCATGACGACAGTGTTGGCCTCCAAGAAGGTTGATCTACCATGTCCTATTTTCATTCAGTAATTAGGAATCGAGACTTTAGCATGTCTCTTTGTTTCTAGACCCACTCTAGGGCTAGAGGGATTGCCTCTGTTTGCAGAGGGGATTTACCTGCTTAACAAATTGGCGACTCCACAGGTGACTCAGTGTGATTTTTTCGTTTTAGCTTGTTTGGGTCGACTTTGGTCGTTGGATTGCTTATTTGTCTTTTTCTAGTTTGCTTGTTTGTTTACCATCCCATGTTTAGCTCCAGAGTGTCAAGATTGACCTTTGCTCATTAGGTTTTCCCTTTTCCCATAGTTATCCGGCTTGGCGTGCTTTTCGTTTGAACAGTCATGCTGATTGGCGTAGGTTGATTTTGGTGCAGTCGTGCCAACCCTTGTTTTGGCGCTGAATACCGCCTCACAGTCGTGCCAAATCCTGTAGGATTTGGTTTTCCCTCCTTGATGAGTCTTTTGGTTAGTTGTGCTTGACTCTGGGTTATTTTTTGTGTGTAATTAAGCCTTTCAGATTGTTTTGACTGTTGTAGGCTTGTTTTTCTCAGTCATTTTTCTATTTCCTATCAGTGTAGATTAAGGCCTTAGGGTTTCTAAGTGTCTTTGTGCACTGATCCTTCTGTTTGGAAATCAAGTCTCATTGATTTTTTTCAGTCTCATTCTTGGGTCGATTGCGCTAAGTTTTCTTGATCCTTTTGAGTGTTTTCTTTGGTTGAATGATCATTTCGTTTTCGATTGATTCTTCTCCTTGTTGCTCAAAACATAGATTACATTGCTTGTTTTCAGTCGTTTCAAAAACTTTTTTTTGATTTGGAAGATTGCAGCATTAGTTTGAGTGCTTTATTGTGATTTTTTTGCATTGATTGAGTCATTCAATTTCGATTCTTACATTCGTAATACTCAAGCTAGTGTTTATTTTGTTTTTCGTGTAATTAGTGCATTGTGTACTCTTTTTCATTGAAAAACAAAAAAAAAAAACGTTTTGCATTCTTTCCTTTGCATTGAAAGTGAAAAGTGCTTTTGCATAACTAGCATTTGATAATCTAGGAAAGAGTTTTTCATTTTCGTTTGATTGCATTAGATGCATTAGTGGATTTCTTTGCATTGTTTGCTATTATTTGAAAGATCTCTATCCTTCTCGTAATTAGCATTCATTAAATGGAAGATGGTATTCTTTTGCATATAGCTTGCATTTAGGAAATTTGAGATCCAAATTCGGTAATGCCTTGAAACTGCAACATAATCCAAGATCAACTTTAAAATTCATTCAATTAACCTAAGGAAGCATTGAAACCTAACGAAACATTTTTAGTGGTCTAGGCTAGAGACGTGTTCCAGCGTCTTAAAACCTAGTAGCTGTCGCTCGCCATTTATCTTTAGACAACGCTAGTACGGACTTGTGCTCCCCATACCATCGAGTATATAAAGGGATACCCCTCTAGGTTGCAATCATTTTATCCATAGGAATCCAAGTCTGTCGCCTTGTAACTGTGATACACTGAACACAACATTCGGGGAGACTACTTGCACGTATGTTAAGTCCTTGGTCATTTTTCTTTCATTTTATCACTAAGGTGTATATAGCAGTTCACAGAAACTTGGTACACCCTCTTTCTTAGAGTACCTGAGTAGTCATTTTGATCTTTTCATGACTCCTTAAAAAGAGAAGAGATCGTCAAGCACTTGTCCTTTCACGCTCTTTTAAAATTAAAAGTGACTAGAGTCATCTTTTTCCCGTTTATCGACTCTTAAAATATGAAATAGTTAAATCTGGTTTCATTGTCATGAAATAAATTACCTATGATCACACAGCCATTAAAAGTTTTATTACTTGGCCTATTTTTGTTTTCCTTAGATTTTGATCTTGGAGCCTTCGATTGGTTATATTTTTTCCTTCCTGTTTTAAAACACAGTCACCATGGCGGAAACACCAGTTTCGTCGTCCTCACTGCCTCCTAGTGGTGATTCTTTTCCGGACGTTTCTTTTGAAACCCCACAATCCACTAGGTCTGTCGAGTTTTCGCAGCCTATTCTCCCGTCTATCAAACCTCTTGATACTCGATCTCCTCCTGAAGAGTCAGTTGAGTTCAATTGGCCTCCTTCAGGTGCTTGGTCTGGTTTTGGGGAAGTAGGAGAATTTCCTCCTCTTACGTCGGGATCACCCTTTTTTGCTGCTGTTGTACCTCCTAGTCCCCATAGTCTTTTCAAAGATCCTCTGGTGGAGTCAGACATGGATTCATCCAGTCCTGTTGACAGTGAAGGAATTCCTATTTCTACGGGAGAATAACAACTTTTTCCTGAAGATTTCCCTCATGTGTCTACTCAGTCTTCTCCACTATTGGTGTCACTTCCGCTTGGATATAGGTCCTTGAGGCAGATTTTGTCTAGTGTTGCATCCATAGCACAACCCAACACATTAAATCCTCCTCAGAGTTCAGTCCTCCCTTCGTTAGGACTATCACCTTCGACACCTGGTTCTTCGATTACTATTACATCTGTTCCAGTCCAACCTACTATCTATGTAGCTTCATCCACACCAGTTGTTACGACTCAGTCGTTAGGATATTTTCACACTCGCAGGTCTATTTTTCTCAATCCTACGTGGCCTGTTAATCACGGTCCTAGTAGATCACAATCTAGTGCCGTGGAGGCCCCACCTAATTCTAGTGCAGTTTCCACTGCCCCAGTGATTCCTGATGGCCTCACTTTTGAAGAGTATCTATTGGCTGTTCAAAAGTAGAGCTATTAGGGTTCTCAATAGCTCCAAGCTCCTGGCAATCCTCGATTCCATCACTATGATGATGTCGGTAATCCTGTTTATTCATTACTGCGTCATTATGATGTATATGGTAATCTTATCTATTTGCCTCCTATTGATCCTCATCAGGTTGTTTATGATCCGTATCAGACCGTTACTCATCTTGGACCCACCTTTCCTGTGCAACCCTCTCGCTTACAAGGAAAACCCTCATCGGGAAAACCTTTGGCTCAGCAGGGCTTTGCCTCTGGTCCACAGGGATAACCTTATGGTCCACAAGGTCGACCTTCACAAGGTCAACCTTTGGTCCAACAAGGTCAGCCCTACGGTCCATCTAGTTAACCTTAGAATCAACCAGGACCATCTTATGCTCCTGGGGGAAAAATATATCCACCACAGGGACAACCTTTTGCACCACAACCACCACCACACGTTCCGTATGGCCAAAAATTTGTGCAACAAGGACAACCCTACGGTCCTCCTTCGGGTCAACCTAGTCCATCGCAACCATTGGGCCAACTCCTCCTGCAAGGACAATCCGATGAGCCTCAGTATTCAGTTCAACCAGCTCAACAGCCAGTTCAACCTACTCCTCAACCAGTTCAATCGGTTCAACAGTGGGTTCTACCTGTTTACCCAATTCAGCCAAGTCCACCTACTCAGCAGCCCGCTCAACCTGCTCAGCAGGGCCCGCCTGCTCAACCATAAGGCGCTTATTTCCCTCAAGGTCAATATCAGTAGGTATATAGTGCGCCCAAAGGTTTTTTCCCTCAAAATCAACATGTATATCATCAACCTCAAAGCCATGCTTACATTCTGCAGCAGACTCCATATGGTGCTTAGTAGGGACCTCAATGGTCTACTCTGACTCAATATCTTAGTCCTCAACCCTAGTATCAACTGAATTATCCTACTTCTAACCCCTATGGTCAGAATCCTCTGGGACAGAATGTATGGGGCCAGAATTCCTCTCGGACTAGGTGGAATGTGAACACGGGTCCTTATCAGAGACCTCTGATGACTTTCAACACTCAATTACCATTTCTTGCTACGTTGGAATTACCTGATGTGTCAAAGTTAATGAATGATCCCATTCTTCATAACCCGTATTGGCCTCCTGTTGGCTCGAGGGGTCCTAACCTAGGTTCAGAGGTTAAGGTTTGCCAACAAACCCATATATTACTGGCCCTTTCGATAGTGATGTGCTTGCGAATGCCAAAGTCTCACCCGAAGCAGTATGGGACGGTGCTAGAACCAGGTTTCTGCACCCTCGGAGAGGGCAGGTAAGTCAGGCAGAGCTGCATTCAACTTCACAAATATCAGATTGCATATTACATAACCTAGATCTATCAGTCCCTTCGCATCCACGTGCGCAATACCATATATAATCACAATAAATAATAGATACATGACAATAAAGCAACTATCATAGCTATTCTTGCATAAAATAAAGTCTAACAGATTCAAATCAATTGTCAACGCAACATAAGTACTTAACACAGTTACTTGTGAAGCTCAACATAGAATCATGCACAACATAACAGATATCATATATTACAACAATCTTCCGCTTTCATTAATCCTTCAGATCCTTTTACAATACCCAAAACCCAACTTGCACACACAGAAGCAGGGTCCGCACACAGCAGGGCTGAGGATCTCCACGCACACAGCCAATAGGAGTCCTTTCCCCAAAAACCCAAACAGATCTACTAATTTGTGATTCGCACCAATATTAGTTCAATGTCTGCGTTACAACTCAAAAAAGGTTCAATTACTTATAATACTTTAGCCTACGCATCCAATGGTCTGCAAACCATGGTTTACGGACTCTTGGTCTACCCTTGACCCACTTACAATGCATTAGGGGCTTTGACCCACCCCAAAACCCCTACGTTAGACTAAATATAATAAAAAAATATACAAAAATGGACCAAATTCGCAGCTTTTAGAGGAGACCCTATTCCAACAGTCCCCCAGCACAATCTTGTAACTTGTCCCAGGTCACTGTGGTGTTGGGGTATCCACCTGCGTGCGCAGTGCATTGACAGCTGTGACCAACGAGGGCAATACTTCTTGAATCTGAGCAGCAGCGCTCTGTGAAATATCTACAAGCTTCTGTGATGTCGGTCCCTCTGTCGCAGCCATGACACTCTCCAGTGTCTGGTTTAGTCGCTTCACAATACCATCAACATCTTGTGAGAGCTGGAGGGCTACAACAGCCCAAGGCTTCAACCATTCTCCGATAACATGCTTCTTATGGCGGAGTCCCTCAATCTCATCTTGGAGGGTGTTGCTGGTCCACAATCGCGCCAGACACTGTGCAGGGACCAAGGTAGGTAATGTAGCCTTGATCTGCTCATAATATTCCTCCTTCTGTTGCAAGTCCTAATTGATTTTCCAGAGGACCAGATCGCAGTGGACCTTGGTCCAAATTTGCATGGCATCCTCGAGTAACTGGGTGCCCTGAGCAATCTATCTTGTAATGGTGTTTGTAGCCTCGGTCACTAGCGCAGCGAGCTAGGCTCGGACCTCTGGGGGTGTTTCAGGTTGTAGTCTGGCCTGCAAGTCAGAGATTTGCTGCTCCAATTGTGTCATAATGACCTGCATTTCCGTCCTGGAAGCCTTCAATGTTGAGACCAATCTTTCCACTTTAGCCCGGGGTTGGCTACGGCCAAGATTTCTTCTGTAATCTCTCTGCAGAGCTGGTGGACCAAAATTTCAAGCTCTGCTTGCTGCGCGATAGCAAAGAGTACCTCTACGTTCTGCTGTGCGATGGTCTGTTCGGCCATACCAAGTTGGTGGTGTGCTTGCTGGTCCCGATGGTGAATCTCCTGAAACACCGCAGTGTGGAGACCCTGTAATGTTGCGTGGGGTAGCTTGGCAAGATTCAGCTGTACCCCTGCACCTACTTGGAGTTGGATCTCTTGGTCCAGTGAAATGATCACAAGGGCGGCGCTAGGTAAGGGACAGAGACGACTCTCTTCCGTGACTAGTGCTGTACTGCTAGATGCCAAGGGAATTTGTTCCTAAACCACGCTGGTCTGTATCGTGTCTGTCTTTAGCTGCAAGGTTCGAAGCTCTTCCTAGATGGCGTTGATCGCAGCCTTCTAGTGTTCCTCTAAAGCGACCCATTTTTCTTTTGTGGCCAATGTGACGACATCTGTGATTTGTTCGAGATCTCCATTCGTCAACGTAACCGTCTCATCTCGTTCCTTCCACTGGTTGCGCTGCTTCTTTCAGGGTCCCTTGACAGGCTCGCCTATTCGCTTCGTATTGTCGACGTTTACTTCCTCCATGCCTAGCTGTGAATTGACCTGGGTCTCAGCCTTGGTGTTCTTCGTGGTGGTCTGCTTTGGCTATGTGTCGTTTTTCGTGGCTGTGCCTGAGTCCTTCCTTGTGCTTCCAGTCTCCTTGGTGATAACAGGTGTGGGTACCTACGTCATGCTAGTACCAGTAGTGCCCCTTGCATTGGTTTTGAAGCCGATCTTTCAGGCGAGAGGCCATAGCACAATCACATTGTCAATTTCCTTGTCCGCTACCATATAAGGAAGTGACATCCAGGTTTTATCCTTGTGGCTGCGGATCTGAATGTTTTTCGTGGTAACCTGGAATTTTGCGATACTCTTGTATTTATCATATACTGTGGGGGACAGCCGAGGTCGAGAATTGATGGTTTCATCCACACTACTCTGGAAGAGGACCCAGAAGACTTGGTTATCTTCTATGCATTTCTCTTCCTTGGAATCCCACAAATGGGCATACTAAGCCCCTTCGCACATATCTGGAGGGAGCTTGGGGAGGACAGACTCCGCAGGGGTTTCCCAGGCAACGAGGGCTATAAGAAATAGTAGCCAGGCATAGCAGAAGGCTTTTCCTTGCTCCTGCGATTCGCGGATGTTGGCTAAGAACTCGTCGCATAAGTATTGGGCCCAATTGAGGCAGACCCCCTTCGCACACTGACCGGCTAATGACATAGGTAGGGACGGTTGCGACCTGACACTTTCGCATTAGCTTGCAAGCTAGTAATATGGTACCCAACTGCGTCGCTGATGGATCTTATGATGAAGCCCCGTGTATTCCTCTCCACATGGTAGGTCTTACGCACGTATTCAGTGGTGTCCCCTTCATATTTGTTGCCCACACACTCTAGAGGGTGTGGCCTATTCATGGGAAGGCTCATGATTCTATGAACCAATGCAGCATCTATGGGGACCCTATCTCAAATCCACAGGCATTCATTGTGAATTAGGGCGAGCAGCTGTTGGGCCAGCTGATCCGTGACATTGTAATGGCCAAAATGGGGCATACGTAGTAGGTTCAAGAGCCCGGATCTAGCTAATCCACTTACCCAGCACTTACGAATGATTGTGACCCCATCGTCTGTGTAAATTGTGTCAAAGTATAGGGCGGGGTCAGCTCAGGGAAGGCTTCATAATTCGCCAACTCGTGATCGTCGAATTTAACTTCATGGAGCTTTCCGCAGGGGTCACTCAGGATAGGGCCTTCTCCCAAGGTTAGCGACGTCTGCAGATATGTAACCAGGCCATCAAGGTTCTTTGGTGTGTGCGTCAAGGGCCTGTGTGGGTAGATGAAGGGAGGTAACCAATTGATCAGATTGGCAGGTAGGGCTACCTCCTGCGCAGCCTGAGCCTGAGGCATTGCTCGTGGGGACTTGGCATGCCTTGGGGAGGTCCTAGGCTTCCCTGAAGCCCATCTCGCAGCTTTGGGGGGCTTCCCTGAGCCCTGTGCTTGCTCTTTTCCCTTCCTCGTGACTGGCATTGAGGGCACTTCCTCATCCTTAGACCCAATCTCCATTACTTCCTCAACTTCTGGGGCAGTAGGTGCCGAGGGCTCAGCTGGGTTACTGGCTGTCATCTTAGGGGAGAAAATGAATCCCGACTCTGGGTGGCTACTATCAGCAGGGGGAGGCTGATCCGACATGAGGGGGACAGCGCAGACCCGAAAAATATTATAGCTCAAGCTCGCACGAGATAAAGAGGATAAGTACAAGTTATGCAAGTGAGACAAAACCCTTGTTCGTGTTATCCGACCCATTTTATAGCGTTTGCGGTCATCCAACAGTACGGTAATCTTGACCTAGAACTTACCATCAAGTAAAAGATAAAAAATCCTCAAAATATTCCCCATTAAATTCCAGTGGCCCACTCCTTTTAACGGTAACTTTTTCTTTTTACCAGATGTTATTGTGCCAACAGCTAGTTTTCGCACCTCCTGTGCACTTGGCATTCCTGCTACGCTTGGTTTAAACACCTGCGCCCCCTACGCATCTTCCCCCAACACAGGCTTAAGCCCTAAGTAATTCAAACCCAAAGATATATTCACTCAACATGTGTCAGCTCAACAGAACTAGGCCGCCTTCTTAAGAAAATCTTTCAAAGCTATTATGATCACTGCATATCTCCGAAAAAACTTTCTGTAATAACCTACGTGGCCGAGAAGTGGGCGCAGCTGCCCCTTTGTTGCGAGAGCTGGCGGATATATAATATTTGGATCCCCAATTTTAGCCAAAGTGGGGTGCGTCTCAATATAATCTGTTCACAGCCCGAGTGGTCTGGTAACCGTGCGCACCATATTCAATTCTGAGTCAAGACCCTCTCATGGATCATTATTACCTTCTTTTGGGGCTAGGATACAGTATTTGATCATGCTTGGTGTTTGCGGCTCCCAATTGGGTATTTCAGGTACGACAAGCAGGTGCAATTTACCCCATGTTATAGTGTCAATGTCCTGCAAAGTTGCGTCAAGTGCCTTTGTCCCACCTATTAATCCAAATGTTCCCAGAAATTCATCCTTCAAAGTCTCCCAGTGACAGCTGCACCGACGAAACTCCACATCTAAGTACCATGCAGTGGGAAGTGGTCTTAGGGCTTGAATAAGTAGATGAACCCACTCCTAGGCATTTTTGTTGCACCATTGTTTTATCCAAGCGAATTACCAGAACCATTGAAATAAGGTAGGTCTCTTACCTCTAAGGAGATGCAATGGAAGTTCTTCGTGATCCGAAGACATCGCAGCGCAGAGACATCATGTAACATGTTTTTCCAATTCTCTATCTCCCCATCAGAGTCGGAGAAACATTCCCTGTCCTTTCCCTAGCAGAGTACCCCATCCGTCGTGGGGTTGATCCAATATTCATCTCGTGCAGTCAACTTATAGTTGTGATCCACATCCTCTTCGTCATGCATTGGTTTTGTATATCGTTCGCCTTCCACCAGGTCTAATGGTACTATTACCATTGTACCATTATTCTTGAATAACATGCTTCTTTTCTTTAGGTTAATGATTTGCCCCATATCAATGGCCCAATCCAAGCCTAGGAGTGCAGGGTAGGGGTCCGCATCTTTGAAATTTTGAATTAATTCAAAGTTAGCCCAGACCTTAACCCCTGCGATATCCACCATAATCTTCGATAGTCTTCCCAATGGTATGATCTTCTGTTGATTGGCCATACATAGCTGGATAGTGGACCATTCCAACTTAGGTTCCCCCATTCGTTGCCAAGTCTATTTAGGTAATACATTCGCATCTGACCCTAGGTCCAAAATAACTTGATCCATCTCATAATCACCGATCTGCGCAGTCAATCGCATCTCCCTACCAGTGCGTTTCTTATACCTATAGAGTTTGTGTACGTCCTTGAATTCCGGAGGGAGGATAGGTCATGTTGCAAAGCTATCTATCAATGCTTGAAGATTTTCCACAGCCTTTAGGTTGCGCAACAGCTTCATACATGCCTGTAAAAATGGTTTGACTTCCTCATCTGCCTTGAGGTCTTCAGGCGGCTGCGAAGTAGATGCCTCTGCCTCTGCAAAGTCTTTATGAGCTGGGAAAAATGTTTCTTTGTCCTTTTTTTTTATCCAAACCTTCCTGTTTGATAACTACTGGTCGGATCAAAGGCTCGGTTGTAGTTTTCTCCCTAGGGCCCCCGGTGGCCATCCCACTACGTGTTACGACATTCACGCTTGGATCTTTATCTCGTAGTTCGGCCTTAACCCTCTGCACATTCTGCGTAGGTGTCGGTTGCTTTTCTTGCATCTTCACCATAAAAACTGGACAGCTTCAATCGCATGGTCCAGCTGCCTGTAATACCAACAAGACTGTCTTGTAGGGTTTGGACAGTCCCTAGCAAAGTGCCCTACCTCTCCACAGTTATAACAGATTAGTTCCCCTCGTCCCCAACCTGCGCTTCCACCTCTTCCGCCTCCCTTGCCCCTTGCTTGGGAGCTCCCTGCGCTCGAGAGGGATTTGGGTGAGGATGGATCCGACTGCACCCTATAGAGATTCCCTCAATCGATCATCAAAGCATACAACCGACAATTCTGTTCATCATGTCCTACTGACCTGCAAAACCTGCACCATTGTTGTTTTACTTCTGGGACATACGCAACTAGGTGATGACATTGGTTTATGTCGTGTAGCCCTGCAATGCGGCAATCATCGCACCATAGTGCCGAGCCACTTGGTCCTGCAACTTCCCTAGGGTGCAATGGACTAGGTCCCCCGGCCTGCATGTAGTATGTTAACAACGGGTAGTTATCCTTGGTGTGACCATTCCTCCTACATCGTATGCACCATCTTTCATGGCTAGCCTCTGCGCCTTGCTCCTTTCGCAAATTCTGGATATCCTTGTGCATTGCCTCCAGTTTTCCTTGGATCTACTAGATGCCTAGCTGGGTATCCTCTCTGGGCGTAGATTCTAACTTCATAGCGACCTCCAGGGCTTTTTCTGGTGATTCGAAAGTTTGGTGACCCATAGGTACATGCAGGTGAGTTCACAACATAGAAATGAGCCATTCTGTGTGCTGTTTGTCATCGTACTAAAATCCTCCTTCTCTGATCACCTTCTTCAGTTGTTGATCAGCCTCCCACACAAATTCATAATGCCCTTGCTTGAAATCCCTTAGATCAACCACTATTTGAGAATAGGACTTAGGATTCTTGAACTCGTGTTTCAAGGCGTTCTTGATCTCGTTAATGGTTGAGTTTCCATGTTGTTCGATGTATCCCATGTACCAATACAAAGCTCTTCCTTCGAAGGCAAGGGAAAATTGTGCCCTCTTCACTGCATCACTAGCTACATTATGCGTAGTCCATACCGATTCTGCGACAAACTAGAACTGATCCATGTCTTCATCTCCCACACCCTTAAAGGTATTCAACTTCATGTGCGTAGCCATGTATTCTTCTAGTGGTGGAGGTGTGGGTGAATTCTTACCCCTACGCTGGTTTGAAAGTGGTGTGGCTAGAGGACTCTGCACAACTGCTTCTCTTACCGGGTTGTAGACAGATCTACCCCCTTCTTGGTTGGTCCGATAGTATTTCCCACTTCGCATCATACTTCTGTCCAGATCAGAGGTCATTCATTCGGTGTGGCTACATAGAATACTTTTTTCGCATAGTAATATCTTAATCAACAATGGTAAAGTCTTCAGAAACTTACCCCTAAATCCTTTGAATAATATTTTCTCTGCTTCAAAGTAGGAGACGAACTGATTGATGGAAAATTCTGTCACGAATCCTCCTAGCACGCTGTCCACCCAGTGGTATGTTGTGCGAGTGAGGGTGTTATCAGCCTTCTCTAACTGCTGGATCAATTCTAGGGTCCACTGTGTGACCCACTCGTCCTTACAACACTTTTGAAACTCGACCAACCTTGTGATCCACTCCTAGAGCTCGATCGCAATGGTTACGAAGAATATTTCATAGATCTCCGTGAAAATATACTTATTTTTCCACTCTTCGATGGTCAACCACTTAATGCAGTTTTATTTTACTACGAATTCCTGAACTTGCTGTTCGAACCATTCATCAATTTCTTTTCTTTCAGGGTTCCAGAACGGCCTTGGCATTACCCGATCTCTCTCTCAAAATGCTCCCAGTCCCAGCAACGAAACCATTTGTTGGCTCGAGGGTTCCTGACCCAGGTTCGGAAGTTAAGGTTTGCCAGCAAACCCCTATACTACTGGCCCTTTTGAAAGGGACCTGCTTGTGCAGGCCAAATTCTCACCCAAAGCAGTATAGAACCAGGTTTTCGCACCCTCGGAGAGGGTAGGTAATTCAGGCAGAGCGGCATTCAACTTCACAAATATCAGATCGCATATTACAGAGCCCAGATCTATTAGTCCCTTCGCATCCACGTGCGCAATACCATATATAATCACAATAAATAACATATATAGGACAATAAAGCAACTATCGCAATTATTCTTGCATAAAATAAAGTCTAATAGATTCAGATCAATTTTCAACACAACATAAGTACTTAACACAGTTACTTGAGAAGCTCAACATAGAACCATGCACAACATAATAGATATCATAGATTCCAACAATCTTCCGCTTTCATTAATCCTTCAGATCCTTTTACAATACCCAAAACCCAACCTGCGCACACAACAGCAGGGTCCGTACACAGCAGGACTGAGGATCTCCGCGCACACAACCAGCAGGATTCCTTTCCCCAAAAACCCAAACAGATCTACTAATTCATGGTTCACACCAATCTTAGTTCAATGTCTGCGTTACAACTCAAAAAATGTTCAATTACTTATACTGCTTTAGCCTACGCATCCAACGGTCCACAAACCGTGGTTTGCGGACTCTTGGTCTACCCTTGACCCACTTACAATGCATTAGGGGCTTTGACCCACCCCAAAACCCCTATGTTAGACTAAATATAATAAAAAATATACAAAAATGGACCAGATTCGCAACTTTTGTAGGAGACCTTGTTCCAACACCTCCAGTTCCGACAAAGATTCCTCGTGATTGTCCTAAATTTGAGGGTAAGGCTGGTGAAGACCCCCAAGCGCATGTTATGACTTAGCACTTGTGGTGTTCCTCTAACTCTTAGGTTGACGATTCCATTCAACTCCGTCTTTTCCAGTGAACTCTTACTGGTGCCGCTACAAAGTGGTACATTGAGCTGTCTTGTGGCGTCTTCCAAGACTTCAATTCTTTAGCCATGGCATTCCTTACACATTTTTAGTTATCGATCCGTTATGAGACCGAGACACACCTCCTCACTTCATTGAAACAAGACCAAGCTACTCATATCTTGGATCATATTCATGAGTGGCAACTTCGTCGTCACATGATCAAATTTGAGATTCCTGATTGGCTTCTAATTCATTGGTTCACCACCTCCTTTGTCAATCAAATTGCAAAAAACATAGGTATGGGGGAATGTGTAACCGAGGAACAAGACATTGCTTATGACTAGTACCTTGATCTTGTGTACTCTCAGTCTGGTGCATTGTATGATATCTTGCCTGATGCTCCCCGACCTGTAACTTCTAAACCACCAACGACTCCATCCATCGATGGTATTATTGGTTTCGTAACTAAGACTTCTCAGAAGTCTTCTTCTTCAAAATCTGGGAAGCCGAAGTCTACTTCTTCCAGTAATGTTGCTTCTCAGTCCACCTTGAATTCTGGTAAACCCGCAAAAGTTAATGTCATTCAGGCCAATCCATCGAATCATGCTTCTAAAGGTAAAAATAAGGGTAAAGGTAAGGCCTGGTTGTGGATGATTTTGTCACCCTCCTAGAGACAGCCTAGAGTTGCCATAGACCAGTGCCTAGGACATCTTAATATAGCAAGGAGTCGTAAGGCCAAAGCCGATAACCCGAAACATGATTCTTAGAAACCTCGTACTAGTGATGGTTCTCAATGTAAGCCAAAGTACCCTTGTTTGATTTTTTCTAAAGATCACTTCACCAAGGACTCTCCTCGATGGTTCGAAGTGAGTCAGTTGCTCAAAGGCACACAAGGAACTCCGGCAGTTCTTAAATAGCCCTTCTCATCTCAGCAGACCCAGATGGTAGAGAAATCTCCTTCCTATGCCCCATTTTTCTCTCAGGTGTTCATGCTAAACGGTTCTGCAACCGTTTCTATTGCTACTCAATCGAAATATTATACTGGATCGTGTCAAGCAGCGGAGAAAGATATCATTGATGGTCCTCCTCCTCCGCTTGTTTCTGGCCCTCTTGAGATTGAAAGGCCCAGTGCTGAATCCGTTGTACGACCACCTTCCAAAGGTGTACTCCGCAAGTCTTATTACAATCCCAACGCTCAAGCTGCTCAGCATTACAATATTGTTGATGATTTGTCACAAGCACCGTCTGCGATGTTCGCATTAGAAGTACTTCAGATTTGTCCATCACAACGAAAGGTTTTGTTGTCTGTGATTGGTGGGGTTGATCTTGTCGATACTAGCCTTCTCACTTTTGATTTAGAGAATTTCATTCCATGACTTCCACATCAGATTTCCCTTATTATCCAAGTGGTTATTAATGGTCTCAATATCCATCGAGCAGTTGTGGATGAGGGTGCATCAACTTGTTGGGTGTGGAGCCTGATTATATTGTTTATTTTGTATCACAGTATTGGACCCCTGTACCTTAATGGGGCGTCAATGCCGCCCGTAATTAGACACTTCCTGGGGGGTCCAGGGGGGGTGACTGTGACTTTATGTAAATTTCCTTGTAAAAGTATAGTAATTTCTAGTCAATCTGGGTCGTTCATTAGGAAGATTATCTAATGGTAGAAGTTATTTTTAGTTTAGGGTTTTTTTCCCTAGAAGGAAACCCCTCGCTTTTATGATTGTATGTGTATTCTCAGAGCGAGAAACAGATAGGGAGACTGTGATAGAGAAAATCAGATATTACAACGGATTTGTTATAGGTTGCGTCTCTTAATTTTGATGGATAATAGAAAGGAAGGACTGGCTGTTTGGGGTGGACGTTGTTAGTCATCAATATTTTTCACCTATTGATGATGACTAGTTTGTTAAGCCAAGTTTTCTTGAAGCTGATCTCCAATTGGTCAAATCTATCATCTAGAAAAGACCCCTAAACAATTTTTGTCCTCCTACCTTTTCCAGTCCGCCTATGATGAGAAAAAACCTAGTTGTCAAGTCCTATCTAGTTTCAGTGATATAATCCTGTCCATGAGTTGTCATAGCTAAAGGTTATCTACTATCATTTACCCTCATTCCCAAGTCATTCATTATCCAACTATTGACAATAATTTCAGCCACCCTACCTTTGGTCATATGTCATTTTGAGATCTAATCATACCAAAGAGAATACTCAAAATCTGTCAAGATCGCCCCTAAGTTAGGTAGTGGCGCTTTAGGGAATCCCTTCCTTGGAAAAAACATCCTGAGCCAAAATGTTTTGTTCAATACCATCCAGCCCTGAATTAGTGCTTAATATGCAAAAAACAAATCTTGATACACCCATAGGTCGCACCACTAAGAGGTCTTGATGTCTCAATAGTACATGTTTTAAAATCCAAACTAATATAATTTTGATCTACATTGTTTCAATGTTTCTTTCAAAAACAAAGATGTACAAGTATTCCAGAGGACATTTTCAAGCTGAACATAAGAAGACAGCTACTTCTCATGTTGTCTTGAGCCTGGGATAATAATACTAGTCAGAGAGCAAATTCAATAAACCTCTGCAAACACAATCAAGAAAGAGATATGTATTACAAAGAAAGATGACACAGTTTGAGAAATGGATGAAATCTCATAACTGTATTAATCTCCTCCAAGAAATAGCAGATGGTTGGGTGACATGTTGAAAACCTCCTCCAAGCAAGAGCAGATGGTTGGGTCACATGTTGAAAACCTCCTCCAAGCTAGAGCAGATGGTTGGGTCACATGTTGAAAACCTCCTCCAGTATAAAGAGCAGATGGTTTGGAAATATTGTGTTAACTTCCTCCATTTAAAAGCAGATGGTTAGGAACATGATAAGGGCCTCCTTCATTTAAAAGCAGAGGGTCAGGAACAGAGGCATAGCCTCATTCAAAGAGCACGAGACTAACAATGTTTCAAATGACTTAAAAACTTGTTTACACCACCTCCTCCAAAAGGATGAAACAACTGATGTATCAGTAGTGTTTCAAATGGTGTTTAAATGAGTTCACTGTTTAAAAGACAAAGTTGAAAATTAGTTAAAGCAACTGAAGGTTCATAGTTTGAAGCCATTTGTGACATCATCAAATCAGTGATAGAATGGTGTCAAAAGATGTCTCTTCTCTTCTATCTATAAAGGCCTCCTTCGAAGAGTAACCAGAGGCTGGAATGTTTAAATAAAAAGCTACCATTTGAAATTACATTGCACATAGGCCATGTTTTTTAAAGGTGAGGCAGTGTAGCCAAGATGCATCCCAGGCATACAGTCCTTGTGTGCCCTGCACCTTGCACTTGATAAAGCAATAGCCCTTCTTCAGTACTGTGCCAAATATAGAAGATTATACTTGGATGTTACTGGGGACTCAATTCTAACAAATCTACAAGGATAAAAGGCTCACTTGCTCAAAATCTAAGTCATCTTTAATCCATGGTGCCACAAGACCTAACCAAGCAGATTGTTGAAATGGTTGAAGAGCTTGAATAACAACATTTGCATTAGAACCATCAGAGATGGAAATTGGCATTAATATTATTACACTAATGCAACATAGTTCTAACAGTTGAGATGATACGTCACAACTAGAGGTTGTCCATAAGGTGGCTAATAGGTTAGGCATAATATCTCCAAAATCAGTGGTAACAGAGAAAAGATCTCTATAAAATCTGCTTGATATCTATCAGACTCTGTTGATATCACATATAAACATAATGACTCTGTGAAAGGGATTAAAATGAGCCTAATGGTAAAGCATGTCATGACAAAGGAACAGAAGATGTGTTTATTTATTTGCAAAATAGTCCATCTATATCTAGAATCACTGTTGACCCAAAATAAGTTTGAAGACGAGAAAATGGCTCTCTGCAACTATGAGAAAGTTGCCAAAATCACAGTTTCAGGAGGTAACACCACAATCAAAAGAAAATGTTAGTATAAGGTGCCTAATAGTGATTTATATTTTTATATGACAAAAAACCTTTTCAAAAAGGCATAAACCCTTCCAAACTATGATGCAAAGGCATTGAAGCTTTTTCAAATAAAAAGGAGGAGAGGGCCATTTAAAAGGGCCCATTAACAATTTCAAAAACTTGACACAAACGTTCCTTAGCTTGCTCACTAAAAAAGGAAGCGTTTTCGGGAATTTTTTAAGGTTTTCAAAGCTTGAACTCTGCACAGCGTGCCTGTAGCTATGCGTGGTGAACCTGTGAGTGCCCGAACAAAGGGACTGAACAAAGGTGTGGTGCGCCTGTAGATGCGCGCGGCGCACCTGTGCCTGCGGTCACCGGGCACCTGAAAACGACCCGAAAACCTCCTCTGTGTGGTGCCTTCTACTGCAAATGGCCCACTCATCCACCAAACTTCCAAAAACTCCTTTGAATGCTGAGTCGACAATCAACAAGGTCCCCAATCTCGTTTTCAAGGTATTTCTTCACTTCTTGGTAAATTTTGAAGTTAAAAGGGGGGTTTTTTGCTGTGTTTTCCAACAGGAAATAGTGGTTTTAAAAGCACTTTATAATCTAAAAACACAGAGAGACAGTCAAAGTGAAGAGAGGGTTAATGTGAAAAATTAAAAGTCATGTTTGTACTATGAGATAGTTGAGGTTAGACATAGTTGATAGAAGAAGAAAAAGAGTTAGTTAAAGAGGTCTTCAAATCATTTTAAAAGGGTGTCTTAACAGTGTTTACAAAAAAGGCAGTTTGGATGCTAAAAACAAAGAGATAGACAATTGTTAGGAGATTGGGCCTTTGGTCAAAATCAAAGAAGTTTTTTTGCTGTGGGTAGCAAGGATTAACACAGTGATAGGGGAAGGTGTTTTATCAATTTTGAAAGAGCCCTAATTACCTTTCAAAATAGTGATAACAAAAGAGAAGTGTTTGAAGGGAAGGGTGTTTGTGCCAAAACAAAAGGAGATTCCTATTCAAACAAAAAACCACAAACATATCTGGTTTAAACCTTTTGCTCAAACACAGTGATAAAAGTGCTTTTGGTTCTCATTTGACCAATACTTGTTTGATAGCATCAAAGAAACACAGTGACTTGCAAGGAGGAAAAGGTGTGGTGTTGGGAAACTATTTTAGAAACCATTTGAATTGGCTGGTCTTGGTGAGCCAGTAAGGAGTATCCAAAGAAAAATGCCTCCCAGGAAAGATAGCAGAAGTGGTCCTCACAAAAGGTATGAACCTTTTTAAACTGAGGAGGTGAATGCCCATCCTTCAGTGCTTTTTAACTTTCATGAAGTAGGATGTTTTGAGTTTTGTCAAAGGGTTCAGGAGTTGAAAAGTTATCTTCCATTGACACATCTATTTGCTTTAAATCTGCAAGGGAAACATGTTCATCTAGCAGGCTTATACTTCAAGATTTCTCCTAGATCCATTTCCAGAGCTACCAAAATTCCATATGTCGGAGAAAAATGGTTTAAGCAGAGCTACCTAGACTCAGATCAATACAAACCTTTCTTGAAACCAGAGCATCGAGATGCATGCCCATCTAACTTTCATTTTTCCTATTTGTTGACTAGCTATGCTCCCCTCATGAAGATAATCATGAAATATTTCACATGCGAAGAAAGGTTTTCCTGGGTTTATGCTTACCATATCAGGCTACTCATGCACTTCACAAGAACCCAATTGCTAAATCTACCATTTTTCCTCCATAGAAGTATTGAAAATATGGCTTCTACTATTCAAAAGAGAACTTCCTCTTAGCAGCCAGCTTGTCTTTTCCATCATTCCCTTATCAAGATTGTCATTCTCCATCAACTTGAGAAGAAGGGAATTTCTTGGGACACTTTCATTTCACATCCTGATTTCGCCATTGCTTCTTCATCCCATGCATCTCCTTTACCTTCAACTCATCATCTTTCTCCTTCTTCTAGTAAACCCACTCCTAAGAAAAAAAAATATCCTATGATTGATCAAGAAGAAGAGCATAGTGAGGAAGAACAACACAGTGATGAAGAGGAGCACAGTGAGGAAAAGGAGCATAGTGAGGAAGAACAACACAGTGAGGAAGAACAACACAGTGATGAAGAGGAGCACAGTGAGGAAAAGAAGCATAGTGATAAAGAGAAAAACAATGAAGAGGATCAAAGTCAAAGGAAGCAAAGTGAAGAGGAGCAAAGTGAAGAAAAAAAGCATAGTGATAAAGAGAAAAACAATGAAGAGGATCAAAGTCAAAGGAAGCAAAGTGAAGAGGAGCAAAGTGAAGAAAAACACAGTGATGAAAAGTAGCACAGTGGTGAAGAAGAGAACAATGAAGAAGATAAAAACAGTGAAGAGGGAAATGATGAAGAAATGGAACATTTTGATAAGGAACACAACAGTCACAAAGAGGAGGATATTGGTAGCCCTCATAGCAGCAAACATGATGAGGATGAAGCATAAAACATTGAAGATACAGAACCTAAATGTCCTGAAGAAAGCAAGGACAAAAGTGAACAAGGCAGCCCTCAAGGAGACATGCAAGGTGACAGTCAAGGAATTCATGAAGAGGGTCAAAACAGTGGCAAGGATGATGATGGTAGTAGCAAAGGCAAAGACCAAATAGAGCATGTGCTAGCTGCCTCTCCTAGGCAATGGGCCATGCTTTCTTCTCCAAAGGTAACAAAGCCCCGAACATCAAGAAAGAAAGTGGCTCAAATTGTAACTCCAAATGTTACTAGAGAACTCCGAAGCAAAGGGAAGTTGCCCAAGCAATCAATTTTTGAATTAGCAAAGAGGAGGAGGACCAAGAAGGCCACCCAAAGCAAGGGAAAAGAGAAGGAGGAAAGTAGCGATGAGAAAGAGAGGAATTTTGACATAATTCAGATAAAAAATGATGACAACGACAATGAGGCCAGAATCTTGGAATCTCTCCTGCTAAATAGAGAAGAACAAATTCATGATCTAAAAGCGGATCTAGAGAGGCCTAAAAACCTCACTCATTTTCTGCAAAGAAAAAACAAGCAAATGAGTGTCCACATGGCATTTTATGAGACACGGGCTATCAAGTATCAAAAAGAAGCCTCCAAAGTGAAAATTAAGTTAGAAGAACTCATGGGTGAATTCAATGATAGTGAAGAAGAATATCAGCCAAGAAGGAAGAGGCCAAGGAATTTGGGGCTCAAAAGAGCTTTGGAGAAGCAAAAAGAGGAAGAGGCTGCCCTTTTCCAATCTTTTCGTCTTACTACTTTATTCACCCAAGAGATAGAAAACAATAGAGAAGCATGGCTTGAAAGGGTGAATGAACACTTGGAGAAGAAGTTGGAAAAGGCCAATAAAGACTTGAACCTATTGGGGTTCCCATGTTTTGGCCAAATTGGAAAGACCAAAAGATGAGAAAACATCAGAACCACTTTGGGGCCCTAGGATCTAGCCCTCCTGGACCCGGAGAGGGATATCTCTAATGAAACAAAGAATGGTATATCTTTGGAGCTCAAAATGAGGTATTAGGCTAGGTATTAAGCACAAAGGGGGGTTTTAAAATGATGTGGTTGGTTGGTTTCTAGGTTGGTCATGAGATCACAGAGTGAGAAAGTAATGGGAGGAAAGGGAAAAAACAGCAGGATGTTTCAGCAAATGGGATAGGTCAAGAAAGTGCCATCCATTGGGCTATGGAGTCATGAAAGGGAATTACTTGCACACAACTAGCCAAAGCTTTCAGAGGGAAAGTCATCTACACTAAAGGATATTTTTAGATAGATGGTGGGATGGAACATTAAGGATTGAAAGTGACAAAAGGAAAGCAACCCAATTTCTGTCTATAGATCAGGTCAGAGGTCATTTAACTCCAGACCTGCTTGGACATACTCATAGGTAACTCTCAAAGGAGGGACAAAGGGGCAACTTATAGATTGGACCAGAGGTCATTTAACTCCAGGTCAGCTTTAGCATGCTCCAAGGGAAAAACAGAGATACGTTTAATAGAGCCAGGGTCTATAGATCAGAGAAGGACTTTTAACCTTCAATGCTTTGACACCAGCAAGAGATCTTAGAAAGGCCAGCTGGTCGCACAAGGATCCTAGTGGACAGGGCTAACTCTAATTCCCAGTGTTCCCAAATATTCCAGCTTAAACCCAACAAGAACAACTGAGCAGCAGAAAACATTAAAGGAAAGGACATCAGAAACATAGGGTACCTAAAAAGGGTAAATCCTATGCCAATATTCTGATGTGAGCCAGTAGAAAATGAAATAGTATGAAATGTAATAAAAAGTGTTAGAGAAAACATCACTGATAGTAATAGACCAGGATCCAAAGAAATGTGCTTGATTAATTGATGCAAAACCAGTCACATACACTGAGCTCTATGGCTATTACAATCCAAACTTCTCCTCCCAGCCTACTACAATACAAACTATTCTGCTACTTTCTCCCAAAACTGCTCTAACAGTCAAAACTGAATCCCTCTAACTACAACGGTAGCAGCCGAACAACAACCATTACAATCTGTTCTCGGGAATTCTTATAGGAGAAGATAACAACAGGAGTAGATGCTATACATTAAATGGATCTCATTAAGATAGATTGGTGGAGGAGTCCGAGCCCACTCTGCTTAATGGCAATCTGCATCGCTGTAAGTACTCTGTAGTATGTCTGAGAGACTCTGTCAGGCCAATTTGACCTCTGATGTTCCTTTGGATTCCATTCTGGCTGTAAGGCCCTCTATTCTGTCTTCTGAAGCAAGTAAGGTGACTGAAAAGGTCTTCAAGTCTCCATGCTTCCATAACTGCGGTCCTGACAGTCTTCAAGAAGTCTCTGTCAGAGTAATTAACTGTTTATGGGCTCGAGGAGGCACGAAGACTGATGTAGGAAGGTGTACCTCTAGAGAAAACACATTCTGCTATTAGGTAGCGCTATTATGAATTGCTGGTGCGCCCTTTGATCCTGGAACTGCGCCTTAATCCTTTGAATGTGGGATCATAGTTGTTAATCTTCAATTATGGGTGTAAATCCTGCATTTCGACTCTGCTGCTTCACTTGGCCATTGTAATGGTCTCTTTATAACCCCTGCACAATAAATTTATTCAATTATACAATCCGGGGACGGTGGCGGAAGAATACTTTGAAGGCCGGAGGAATGGTGGCGGAAGTGTAGAAACGACGGTCGTGGAGGAAACAGGTGAAAATGCAATGAACTGGAGATTTGATGAGAGGATGAATGAGGGTCGTCCGATCATAGGGGCAGATGAAGATCGATGGTTGGGATCAACAGATGAAGGGTTAATAGTCAATCGGGCGGAGAAATAACATTAGTGTAAACCATGAGGTTTAGACCTTTGGAGGAAATACAAAGGAAATCGAATGAAACATATGAAACGGGCTTGATGTGGGACCTGGTATGGGTGGAGGGCGATTCATTTAGAACCATCGGATCTCAGGAGGAGATCGACAGTGGAGGTTAAAAGATGAACCTTGGGGAAGGTCTGATGGAAGAGACATGGGGGAAGACGCGATGCAATAGGGGCCGTTGATCTCGGATGAATGGATGGCTATGATCAGATTGGGGGATCGCAATCGGGGGGAAACAAAGAGTGGCGCGGTGAAAGTTTCGATTGCGATCGGAAGTGGGAACGCGATTGAGCGCTGGCCGTTGGATCCGGGGACCAGATCAATGGTCCACATTCAATCAGAGGGAGATGGAGAGGGGCGACAGGGTGTGCAATGATTAGCGCTGGGCCATTGGATCATATCATGGATCGACAGCGGAGATTGTGATCGAGAGGTCGCAATCAGAGGGAGCAAAGGGGTGGCACAATGAAAGTTGCGATTGCGATTGGAAATGGGAGTGCGATGGCTGTCGGATTTAGAAGTGGATCGACGGTGGAGAGGGCCATCGGAGGGTTCAAAATCGGGGAGCACGGAGGAGGAAATGCGATGCGATGGTGCGATGTGATCAGCGCCAAGCCGTCAGATCTCTATGGATCGACGGTGGAGATTGCGGCACGGGGCTTTCAGAACAAACTTCAATCGCATCGGGAAATTTGGTTTAACAAAGAAACGCGCTCTCTCGAAACCTTGCGATTGCGATTAGCGCCCGGGGGCTAAGCGCTTGGTCCTGGGTGCGGGCATATGGGGAAGTGGTTTGAAGGGGGCTGCCCTAAAGGGGCTAAGCCCTAATATAAAGTGAAAAGTGGGTTTTTTTCCCATTTTAATGAAATTTTGAGGTCAGAAAGGGGAACGATAGAAGGGAAAAAATGGGAAATGGATCAAACGAGGGGTGGGTGTAGGATTTAAAGAGGATTTGGGAAGATTTGAAGGGTAAGTGGGGAATTTAGAAGGGGAAGGAAAGAGGATGAAAACAAAGGCTTAGAGGGAATGAAATAAGAGGGAAAAGGAGGCCTTTGGGCATTTCTTCACAAACAGAGAGGCTTTATAATGGGAATCAGCAAAGGGGATTTTATCAAAGGACAAAATGCATAAGGAGGCTTAAAGGATGATGTGTTTTCAGGGGAAATGCATTCCTTGAAGGCTCAAAAACATTTTAGCCCCCTATTTTCTTGTCAAAAATTTATAAGAGGCTAACAGAACCTTCAAATAAAAATGACCGGGCACTATAATAAGCTTAACCAATTCGCTCGAAGAAAATTGAAGGCTACACAAGCAAAAGATCAAGGAGGCTCGAAAGAGGCGCCCGACACAAAAAGGGAAGAAAGGCATATCAAGGCTTGAAATTTTGGCCTCCACTTCTCAGCATGCTTCTGAAAACCCATGAGGGTCATGCTCGCCAAAATTGGGCATAATTCGACAAGTTTTGGTTTTTTGACATTTTTGGGCTTTTTGCAAAAAATCATGGGCGTCGCCATTTTTGTTTGAAGAATCCTCAAAGGATTAAAATGGTATCATTGGATGCCATAATTTCAGGGGCATCTACTCAGCGAATTTCAGATCAATTGAAGATAATTTGGTCCCCCAAAGTGGCGAAAAACAGTCACTTTTTCAACACTCTGCCCCGCATATCAGCAAAGGCTATTTTCTGGGTTTTTCCACATAGGTCAGATTTTCACAGGCTTCCAGTGATGAGTTTGGGGGAAAAAAAGAATTTTCAGAAACTAGACATCCAAGGATTTCCAACGAGCCATCAGAGGCCTCGTTTCGACATCGGGAAGGCCTCCAAAAGTTTCCCATAAAACAAGGGATTTTCTGCTGCTATATTTCTGAAGTATTTTTGTAAAAAATGCAGTTTTCTGAAGTGGCTTTTCCAAATGTGCGTTTAGCCTTTTTTGGCCATGGTAAGTTGGGAAAAGTCAATTTAATTTCATTTTTTAGCATTTTTAGGATATTTTTATAGATATTTTGTGCCTTGGGCTTTGCAAAGCCCCAAGGACAAAATCATATATTTTTGATGGGCCAATGAGCTTGCTAGTTGCACTGGGAGGTTCTCCTTCATCTTGGCCTATATATTCCAAGAGACTTCATTGTAAAAAAGGTTGAAATTGATGATATAGAGCAATATATGGTTATACAAGATTGGAAGAAATACTTTTCTCATGCATTGGATGTTTCTTGAATGTTTTTGGATGATGAAAGAGGACTGTTGTTGGATTCCTTGACTTGGTAAAATGGTATAGTGTCCCTCTCTGTTATGCTTCCTTAGTTTTCATATACATTTCATGCTCTTTGCTTGCTATAAGACAGTAGAGAATAGATCTGAGACATGCCCTTGGAGGCACCTCATATTTCCTGTTTCATTATAGCTTCTATGTTTTCTTATTTTTTAGTCATATCAAAGAATTCTTAATTGTTCTTTGATCACTGAAGAAATTGTTTGCTTGTTTCATTTATGGTTTTATGCATGCTAAGTATGATTCACGGTATGCCCTGTTTACTTATGGCTAGTCATAGTTCCACCTCTGAAACCTTTATTTAAATGTTTGATTGTCCTAGTTGAACCAAAGAGGTCTTGTATCGATCTTTCCCTTTGCCTAAATCTCTACAATCTTAGTTCAAAGTGCCTGATAGCTTGAAATACTATGTATAGGAGTTTCCTCTTAGTAGTTTGAGTTATTTGTTTGTCTTAATTGTCTTTCCCCAAAGTTTGATAGCAATTTCCTAAAGTTAGAGAGTTATATATCTCTATGCAGTGCTTGAATGTTTATTTCTATGCATTTATCAGTTTGTTGTTACATTTATCATGATTAATGGTTAGCCCTACCATATAAATGTTAGCTATTGAACTATTTATGTTTGATATCCTTTGTCCTTCACAAACTTAGTGTCCATCCCACTTCATTTTACCTTAAGATCCATTTACCTTGATCAAATTGGCCCTTCAACATACCTTGTATCACCATCTGAGGTTTTCTCGACCTTTTCGACCGCATAGCCCAGTTGATCTGACAATAATTTTATCTATCTTAGTCTTTGATCAGTTCCTCCCTCAAAAACCTAAAAACAAAACCAAAAACCTACTTCATAACTAGCCTAAAATCAGAAACATAAGAAGCAAAACACATAAATATCCCTTACACAAATAGAGAGAGCCCTCTCTGAGTCCAGGAAGGCTACGTCCTTGGGCTCCAAAGATTGGTTTGATGTTACCCTGTCACTTGGCTTGCCAATCAGCCAAATCATGGGACCCTAACAGATGTAGCCCAAACTGGGTGAACCACGTATATCTGTGTCTCTCTGGTTTTATGTGTTTTGTGTGCTTGTGTTTTCTGCATATTTTATGTGTTGCATTGCTCTGTAATATATAATTTTCTAACAACTGGTATTAGAGCCGAAGGCCTATTTGGCTGATAAACTCGCAGGAAAGAAGGGTTCCTGGTTCAAGTGGGAGCAATGGCGGAAGATGGTAAGTTTAAGGTCAAGAAATTTAACGACCGAAACTTCTTGTTGTGGAAGATGCAGATGGAAGATTATCTATATCAGAAATATTTTTACCTACCATTGAGCGGAAAAACAAAGAAGCCGACGGCTATGACAGACACAGAATGGGAGATTATAGATATAAAGGCACTCAGAACAATACGGTTGTGCCTTGCAGCATTGGTAGCCTTCAATATTTCAAAGGAAACAACAACAGAGGGTTTGATTAAGGCATTGGAGAAATTATATGAAAACCCTCGGCCTCAAACGAGGTATTTCTTATGAAACATTTATTTAATATGAAGATTTTGGAAGGTGGATCTGTTGCAAACCATTTAAATGATTTTAATACAATTACCAGCCAGTTAAGTTCTGTAGGGGTAAACTTTGATGATGAAGTTAGGGATCTTTTATTTCTGTGCACATTTCTAGAAAGATGGAATGGTTTAGTTATGGCCATTAGTAACTCTGTCTCTAGATCTAGTACTTTAAAGTTTGATGATGTTTTCGGTGCTATCCTTAGTGAGGAAATGCGACGGAAAAGCTCTGGTGAGACATCGGGTAATGCTTTGAGTGCAAAGTCCCGGGGAAGAAAAATGGAAAGAGGAAAGAGCTCAGGATATTGCAGTAAATTAAGGAAAGGTAGATCCAAGTCCAGATCGAGGATAGTGTGATGGAAATGCGGAAAGAAAGGACACCTAAAGAAATACTGTAGATCTCGGAAGAGAAAAGGAGACACACAACAAGAAAACAATCATGAAGCAAATGTGACAGGTGATGTGTTACAAGATACTTTGATTCTTTCTTTCAAAAATGTTACTGATTCATGGGTAGTAGATTCAGGGGCCTCATTCCATGCCACACCTGATAAGAAATATTTTCATGACTATGTTCAAGGAGATTTTGGACAAGTTCGTTTGGGTGATGATAAACCCTGTAAAATTGTTGGAATGGGTAAAGTTCTTGTAAAACAAGAGAATGGAAACCAATGGCTACTAAAGGAGGTAAGGCATGTTCCAGATCTGAAGAAAAATCTGATTTCAACAGGGCAGTTAGGCAGTGAAGGTTGTGTGACAACTTTCACGGATAAAACTTGGAAGGTCACCAAAGGAGCCCTGGTAATAGCAAAAGGCAAAAAGGTTGGTACATTGTATTTATGCAATGGTATTTCTAACTCTGTTAATGCTTTAACTTCCAAAGGCGCAGATGTAGCATTATGGCATCATAGGCTCTGACACATGAGTGAGAAGGGGATGAATATTCTTCACTCAAGAAATTTGTTGCCAGGTTTGAAGAATGTTGATTTGGATTTCTATGAGAATTGCATTTATGGAAAACAGAAGAGAGTCAGATTTCTCAGAGTTGGGAAAGAAAAGAAGAGCGAAAAATTGGAGCTTGTGCATACAGATGTATGGGGACTCACTGCATCATCTCAGATAAGAATCAGTTGCAGGAAAAGAAACAGGAAAAATAAAACAAAGAATACAAAGTTCTTGATGAGATCATAGAAAATGTAAAGGTGCCTGAAAATAATAATAATCAAGAGCCACAACAACAACAACCACCACAATAGCAACATGCACCTCAAACACCTGAAAGTGGTGTTCGAAGATCTACCAGGATAATTAGACCCCTTGAGCGATACTCTCCTTCATTATATTATTTATTGTTGACTGATTCTGGTGAACCTGAATGTTATGAAGAAGCAATGCAGGTTGAAAGCAGGAAGAAGTGGGAGCTAGCCATGGAATAAGAGATGGAATCCTTAATGCATAACCAGACTTGGGACTTAGTCAGGTTGCCTACAGATAAAACTACATTGCAGAATAAATGGGTTTACAAGTTGAAGGAAGAAGATGGAGGAAAACAAAGGCACAAAGATAGACTTGGGGTGAAGGGGTTTGCACAAAAGAAAGGTATTGATTTTGATGAAATATTTTCTCCTGTTGTTAAGATGACTTCAATAAGAACTATTTTAAGTTCAGAGTTATAAGAGATTTACATCTTTGAACAAGCTTATATTTAAAGACAACATTTCTCCATGGAGATTTGGAGGAAGAGATATATATGGAGCAACCAAAAGGATATGAGGTCAAAGGGAAAGAAAAATTAGTGTGCAAGTTAAAGAAGAGCTTGTATGGCTTAAAACAGGCTCCAAGGCAGTGGTATCTAAAATTTGACAGGTTTATGTCTGAACAAGGTTATACTAGATGTCACTCTGATCATTGTGGTTATCTGAAAAAGAAAAATGATGGCAGCTATATTATAGTGTTATTGTATGTAGATGACATGCTTGTTGTAGGGTCTAACATGTAGGAAATAAATGTGCTCAAAATAAAATTGGCAAATTCATTTGGAATGAAGGATTTGGGAGCTGCAAAACAAATCCTTGGTATGAGAATAACTAGAGATAGGAAAAATCGCAGATTAACACTATCTCAGAATGAGTACATACAAAATTTGTTGACAATATTTAATATGCAGAATGAAAAACGAGTTAGTACACCTTTTGCTAGCCATTTCAAACTTAGTAAGGAGCTGTGCCCCAAGACCCAAGAATAAATGGATTATATGTCTAGAGTTCCATATGCATCAACAGTTAGAAGCTTAATGTATGAAATGGTCTACACAAGGCCTGATATTGCACATGCAGTGGGAGTTGTAAGTAGGTACATGAACAATCCAGGAAAAGAACATTGGATGGCATTGAAATGGATTCTCAGATATTTGAGAGGTACCACAAATCAAGCATTATGCTTTGGTGGTTCAAACATTTCTCTACAGGGATATGTTGATGCACATATGGCAGGTGACAGAGATAACAGAAGGAGCATTACAGGATGTGTATTTACTGTAGGTGGAGCAACTGTTTGTTGGGTTTCAAAAATCCAAAGTGTTATTACACTTTCAACAACAGAAGTAGAGTATGTTTCTGCTACAGAGGCTAGTAAAGAAATGATTTGGTTACAAAGGTTTATTGATGAATTGGGTAAGAATCATGATATGGGCACATTATACAGTGATAGCCAAAGTGCCATTCATCTTGCAAAGAACTCAACATTTCATTCCAGGACTAAACACATACAGCTCAAGTACCATTCCATATGGTCAGTATTGGAAGATGGACAGTTGAAGCTGGAAAAGATACACACTAGCCAGAATCATGAAGATATGCTAACAAAATTTGTAACCAGGGAGAAACTAAGAATATGCTCAGTTTCAATTGGTCTTTAGGGATGACGATGAAGATGAGAAACAGCTAGGTCCAAAGAGGAGTCATTTTCCAGCAAATGAAGTAGCGGTGGAGTTGCTACAATCAGTCTCCAAGTGGGAGATTATTTGGTGTGGAGCCTGCTTATCTTGTTTATTTTGTATCACAGCTTTGGACCCCTGTACCTTAATGGGCCGGAAACGCCGACCATAATTAAACGCTGCCTGGGGGGGTAGCTATGACTTTATGGAGCCCCCTTGGCGGGGGGTTTCGGGGGTAGCGTCCCCGAAGCTAAAAACAGATGTAAAATTTCCTTGTAAAAGTATAGTAATTTCTAGTGAATCTGGGTCGTTCATTAGGCAGATGATCTAATGGTAGAAGTTATGTTTAGTTTAGGGTTTTTTGCCCTAGAAGGCAACCCCTCGCTTTTATAATTGTATGTTTATTCTCAAAGCGAGAAACAAATAGAGAGACTGTGAGAGAGAACATAGGATATTACAGTAGATCTGTTGTAGGTTGTCTCTTCATTTTGCTGGATAATAGAAAGGAAGGAATGGCTCTTCGGGGTGGACGTAGCCCAAACTGGGTGAACCACGTATATCTGTGTCTCTTTGGTTTTATGTGTTTTGTGTGCTTGTGTTTTCTGCATATTTTATGTGTTTCATTGCTCTGTAATATATAAATTTCTAACAACTGGTATCAGAGTCGAAGGTCTATTTAGATCATAAACTCAGAGGAAAGAAGGGTTCCTAGTTCGAGTGGGAGCAATGGCAGAAGATGGTAAGTTTAGGGTCGAGAAATTCAATGGACAAAACTTCCCACTGTGGAAGATGCAGATGGAAGATTATCTGTATTAGATGGATCTGTACCTACCATTGAGTGAGGCAGAGGCAAACCTGTACCAAACTGTGGTGGAGGGTAAGCTTTTAATCATTGTTCTTTATGTTGATGATTTAATACTGACGGGTGATGAGCAGTTGATACACTCATGCAAGGCAAATATTGCAAAGGAGTTTGAGATGAAGGATTTGGGCCTCCTTCATTATTTCCTTGGATTGGAAATATGGCAGCGGGAAGGTGAACTGTTTGTGTCTCAAGAAAAGTATGCCCGGGAGATACTGGAGAAGTTTCACATGCAAGGCTGCAAGCCTATTAACACTCCTCTTCCAGAAAATTGGAATAAAGAGGATGCTACATCGGCAGAGGTAGTGGATGCCACTGTTTATCGATACAGGTGTTGGCCATGTATTTAGTTAATACAAGACCGGATATGCTATGCGGTTAACTAGCTACAAGCGATGGTTAAGCCTACCAAGCTCTTTTGGAAGGCAGGAAAGCATGTCCTGAGATATCTCAGGGGCACATCTGAGTATGGTTTATGGTACAGACAGATGGATGAAGTGAAGTTGCATGGCTTCACGGATGCAGATTGGGCAGGCAGCCCAACAAACAGAAATAACACATTAGGAGGGATTTTTAGTATCGGATCTATGGCAGTTTCTTGGTACAGCAGGAAACAAAGATCCATAGCACTCAGTTCAGCAGAAGCTGAATACATGGAAACAAGTCAAGCTGCATGTGAGGCTATCTTGATGAGGAAGATCCTAGTTGGTTTGTTCGATTCACATTTAGATCTTACAGTGATACATTGTGATAATCAGAGTTGCATTAAACTCTCGGTTAATATTGTGGTTCATGACAGATCTAAACATATTGATATCTGGTATCATCATATCAGAGATTTTTTGCAGTGGAAGATCATGTTGCTTCAGTACATTCCTATGGAGGATCAGGATGCAGATATTCTGACGAATTAGGTGCTCACCATGAGCAAATTCAAATACCATAGAGGTAGGATCGGGGTGAAAGATAATCCCTATCTTGTTGAGAGGGAGTGTCGAGATTCAACAAGATGATGAGCTTAGTGAAAAGAGTCGCCTTCACTAAGTGGGCCCGCAGGCTATTTTTTGGCGCAAGTCTATTTTTAGACTATGTGTATTTTTAGACATGATGATCATATTTCAGAAGTTGCAGGATGCTATTTGTGGATGGTTGGTCAAGTTGGAAAAATAAATGAAATTATATTTTTAGAATATTGGGCAAAGTCTATATATAGATCATTGATCTAAAATTAGAAGTGTCGATTATTATTAGCTCTTAATAATAATCCGACAATAAACAACAACTTATTCTCTTGGAGCACTTAATTTCAGTGCACAGGTTTGGAAAATCAGTGGGTTGAAGGAATTACGCAATTCCTAGGGTTTACTAGTGGTTCATGCATGGAGGACTTAGTTAGAACTGAAGTGGCAAAGTTATGACAGAGTTGGAAGAGTAGTTCATGGAGTTGTATTCAGTTTAACTCAGTTAGACTCAGTTGAGTTAGTTGTATCTAGTCTAACTGAATGATACACTAGTGAGAGTGGAGTGAATTAATTATTTAATTGATTCACAAATAATAAATCATTAATCAACTGAACAATACATCAGTTAACTATAGTGCATGTCAGTTCCAGTGGAGACCCAGTGGAGAGATAGGTGAAAGGGAAAGATGGACTATCTATTGTGACTATAGTGATGCATTGATTTCACCACACACACATTGGAGTTTCCAATGAGGGTTGCGCAGACAAGGCAAGGGTAATTTGAATTCATTCAAAGCTATTCTTCAGCAGGGATTGTGCAGTTGAGGCAGGCTAGCAGGTGGCAAGAAATTGGTGCATGGATTTGCAAATTTCTTCTTATTAGTGTGTGACGATTGATTGTATTGAGAGCTTGATGTAATAAGCTTTGTATGAGATTTTTACATGATTTCCATGATACATAATATATGATAGTTGGGTTTTTCAGCTTCAGGCTTTCCCGTTAAACAACTGTGTTATGTGCAATTGTTTTTATTTATGCTTCACGTGTTCTTGCAATTAATTTTCTGCAAAATATTAACAGTGGAATGATTCTGTATTTTGCAAGAAGTTAAATATTGTGAGATCAGGGGAATCTGGATGTATGCATGCTTATTGTATACTAATTTCTACAGAGCCAGACACCCTATGAAGAAAAAAAAAGAGGTCACTCGATTGTTGAACAAGGAAGCTGTTAGCGCTCGATTCTGCCACAGGCTGAAGAAGGCAAAACTCGAGGCAACATCAAACCAACCTTAGCCTCGTAGCTAGCCCTACGAGGACAGGAGAGGGCTCTCTCCGGGTCTATCTCGGCAAGGGATTTTCAAAGGGGCTGAGATGACCAAAAGAACAAATCGATCTTAGGCTAGTAACCGATAGAAAAGGGGTTTTTAACAAATGTTAAGCCTTCAAATATGTGAGTAAAAATATTTAAGAGTGTAGATTAAATAAAGCACCAGACATTTCGAGGTAAGGTAAGCATGAAGTTTCCAAGTTTATAACAATGAGATAAACTAATGACAAGACTCGCCGAGAAGCTCTGATAAGTACATAGAAGATGGGATCCTCATTTAATTTGGAAGAAAACATTAACTATGAATACTTCCTCAAGACAAAGCAAATAAATTGAATTCTGCCTTTCTCACTTAGAAACATTCAATATTGAAATGGCGATTAATGAACTGTGAACATAACGATGACATATGAAACAAAAGGAAAAACATTTGCTAAATTTCAAGCCACAAGAATCTCAAAAAACAGAGCTGTATCTCTTCATTAAAATCTCTGTCTAAGACTGTACAATAAAACTCTAATTTTTTCCTACATCAGCTCTCAGAACTTTCCCTCTCACTTTCAAGTGATTTTACAATACATTAAATAAACTATGAGAAAGGCTAACTAATCGATGAAAATAAGGGGCAGTTACATCAATAATCATGAAAATAGGAAAACTCTGCTCTAAAAGGAATAGCGTTGTATGTGTTTGTTTGATGACCAATGAATTGGTAGAACCTGTAGCTGAATTTTCTGAACTGCAACTGAAGACCCAAAATGGACTAACCAATTCGATTTGCTTTGCTGGGATAATTATCTGCACTTCTGGCTTCTGACTTTGATTGCCATGTTACATTTACCATTCGAAGATCTCTGCTTAGCCAATGATTAAAAGACAAATATGGAGCGCAGATCCATCTGGATTGTTAACTGAAGTCATTAAATAGAAATCGAATCCTATTTCTGTGATGAATATCTTCATTTGAAATTAGCCTGCCACGTTACATTTACCCTTTGAAAATCTTTGTAGAAGCATATAAGAAAGGATAAGAAATCCCCAAGATTGATCTCATCACCGCCTCCAGCATTGGTCAGACATAACGGATTTGTATTCAAAAGGTGATTGTAATTTTTACGGAATCCCGCCATCATGCTAACAAATGGAGTCAGCCACTACAGCGTATGAATCTTCATTACGATGCCAGCAGAAGTATGCATGCGTTCTGTTTTTTTATTTCAAAAATTCCATGGCCGAAGCTTGATTCCCGAAACGCTGAATAACTGGGTTGCGCCTCTGTAAAGTTTGTTGAAAGACCTTCCATATTTCCCCCATCGCCAACAGTAAGATACACAAGTGCAGCAGGATTAAATATAGGTGTACACTTTCCATTAGTTATATTGTAAGCCACATTGGAATAACGATAAGATCTCTCGTAGGCATGAACATGATCAGCAAAACAGTATCAACCTTGTATTTCACAAACCATGATTCAAATTGAACTCGCATAGCCTCTCCTTCCATGTAGGCATCATAGTAGCTGTTTGAAGGCGGCTGGAGACGATCTAAAACGAAACTGGGCGCTCAAATCGACTTTCCTGAATTCTGCTAGCAAGTGGGTCGCTTTTCTCCAAGTGGGTCGCTTTTCCCCAAGTGGGTCGCGCCCGTTATAATTTGCACTGCGAAAAATGCCCAAGTGGGTCGCTCTTGCCCAGGTGGGTCGCTCTTGCCCAAGTGGGTCGCCCTACCTCCAAACCCTATCAACGATGCTTCAAAACTCGAATTCGGCCTTCAAACTCCAGACACGATCTGATATTCATTTCTTTGTTTTGTAGGCTCCTATTTGGATGCATTCCCTTGTTTGACCAATGCGCCAAACTTTGACAGATCCTTCAGATGAATTTCTGGTGAAGGGACGCTTGAAAAGCACTGCAAGGCCTTCTAAGAAGAGGCTGCCTCAACTATGATCCCTGTATGCACCCTTGAGATAATTTTATCAGCTTGAATTGCCACTGCACAATCTTTCCAACCAACTTTGTATGTTTTTTGAGATATCAAATAGTAATTAAAACAGTAGACCCATCAAACACTGTAATGGCCAAAATCAGCTTAGACATATTTTTCTAAATAATGTCCCACACAGGCAGAGTTTGCTAGCTTTCGATTTCACATACCATTTCAATAGCTTCTAAGGTAATTTCTCTACAAAAGTAATGTCAAAATACTATGTATGTGAATTATAATTTGAATCCAGCATGAATTGTGACTACTCCGCCTGAAAGGTCTCATATTCGACTTTCTCAAAACCTGCTTCCTCAATCATTTCAGCGAACTTTTCCTGAGATGGAAACTATGTTTCCCTCTAAAGTGAAGTTTTCTTTCTATGGAAATCTTTTAGATATTCCAAGTTTATTTATCTCCAGAGGTATCTGCATCTTCAAGTTTTCTCCAAGCAACATACAGTAACTATGTCATCCTCCGTTGAATAAGCCACATGGTACATTCTCTGACTTCATATAAAGGAAACACTATATTCTAATCGGTGGAGTTCTTCTTAGTTCTGTCCTTCCAACATCTGACATGGCTGCAGCATTATCTGTAGATCTCCAGTTTCAGCAGAACCAAGAATATGCCATCTCAATTATGGAATTTTCAATACTTATGATAGGTCCTCCTGTTTACATAGACTGACGGGGCTATTGAACCTAGCAAGATGACCAGGGCCTGTATTTCAAAGTACTCCATGATGGAAGGCTCTAAAATGCAAATTTATAAACAAATTTGTCGATTTCTTCTTCAAAACAGGGTTTTGAAGAAGAATCAATCTCACATAACTCACTGAACCTTCCTCTAGTCTGCAAGCAAAACCCTGAGCTCAAAAATTAAAATGACTCTTTTCTGGACCAGAGTAACATCAGTGACTGCAAATGACAAGAGATGAACCTTGGTGAATTTGACTGCAGCGGGCTGACAAGACGGAGTCTAACATTGGCTCCAATGGGGATGGCAGCTGCCGCTTCTTGGAGGTGCCAAGAACCGCAGAGCTTTGGGAGAGCAGACAGTGCCTCCATCCATTGGGCGATGGAATCATTATTCTGACAAACAAACTAAAGACTGATAACTCAGTTTTTTAACTAGAAATTCGACTCACACTGACTTGATGCAAACTGAAATGACTGAATTAAACAAAAACTTTCTAAAAAGGGCAGCAGTCCATCAAAATTTCAAAACCCTGATGGCAACCCCCTGCCTACTGATGTGATATGTACAATCATGCATAATTGGCTTTCCAATGCAACCAATCCAGCAAATGGTTGCACCCCAAATTTCTGCTCTTATTCTCCTTGAGCAGGCAGAATGATGAACCTGTAGGAAACTCAACACAATCACTGAAACCAAATCTCATTATAATAAACCAGGCAATATTTATCCTTTCTAATGTTTGCAGAAGAATGCTGAAGGGGTCTTGAAAATCCTGAAGCGCTGGCTTATCTGAAGATCCAGCTGCAAAAATACTAGTATCCACTTCATTCTGATCTGAAAGGACAATTGATTTCTGAGGGATAGAAATGCACAAATCTGCCATCTGAGTGTTAGCTGTAGGTTCCTTGACCATGAGAAATTCTGACATATACTCTTCAACTTCATGATCTAGATCATTTTTAAACAAAAAACAATCTTCAAGATTATCAACCATGACAGCCTTATCATCTTTGTGAAGGAAAAAATTATCTGTTTGCTGATCTACACAACTGATTACAAGACAATCATCTTTTTCAACAGAGGAAGAAATTTCACCAACACTTTCCTGATTATGTATGCACTGCAAATCTGTTGTAGTTTTGGCTGAAACATGACCTTTCAAAAGTAGATCTATCTCATCTTCAGACAAAGGTGACAATGCTTTTTGTTTTCTTCTGCTTAAACAGTAATTATCTTCATATGACAGGGCATTCAAACTATCATTCATTACCGAGTTATTGAAAGGAGATTTATCACTTACTTGCACAAAGATCTCATTCTGATTTTCATGAACTGACTGAATCACCTCTTCATGAAGGCTGTGTTCTAATGATGAGCTGATAGTATGACTGAGAACATTTGGATCCATTACTGTGTCTTCTGCATCCCAGATGATTTCAACAGCAGAGTTCTCCTTGATAGGCTTTAGCACAAGATATGCTTGGTCATCCTGATCTGAATCTGAATCTGAAGTAGCATTCTGAACATTATCACAATCTGCAATTGGAACTGGACTTACTTGCATGCTGCTGTCTTCTGTGGGCAGATCTGAAATGACATTCTCCCTTTCATCATCTTCAGCCATATGGCCATCAACCTGCTGCAAAGTCTCCTGAGCACCTTGATAGGTATCCTTTAGGTTCTCTTCATGTTGCTGAAATGGATTCTCGTACAGGGCCTCCATGATTTCATCATTCATGAAATTATCATCTTCATAATATTTCTCCAGGCTTTCAATAAAAGAAGAAGCATGTTTGCAACAGTCATGAACTAAATTTAATGATGGATAAGATACTTGATATATTTCAATGAACAGGGCATGAAAATCCTTTAAACAGTAAATACAGGCCAGCGGCAAATTTTCATACCATGACTGAGCTTCACCTTCCAGAGTGGCCAGGAATATCTTCATCAAGCAATCTTCAGGAAATTCAACCTTCAACTTGCGAATATGCATGTGAAATCTAATCAGATGTAAAGCAGCATCTTTCTTACCATTATTGTTAAACGTAGGCAGATTCCTCGACCAATCCACCTTGGGCATCTTATTCGGAAAACCTGGAATGTGATCTCGGCTCATGGGAGCGTATCTTCTTGCAATCCGGTCCATCTTGACAATTCTGAAGCTACTGATCTGCCTGCAGTAAAATCACCATGGAGCATTTGATTGTCTGGATTGTTTAGTGTGTGAAGTCGCCGGGTGAATGATTTCAGCCTTGCGGTGTCTGACTGCTGTCCACCATCAGCATCAGATCTGCAACTTGATTTCCTGCACTGGGGCAAGACAATCTACAAGTCGACTGTCACATCAACAGCAAACCATCTTCCCCAGTATGGTCGCCACTATGTTAGCGCTCGATTCTGCCACAGGCTGAAGAAGGCAAAACTCGAGGCAACATCAAACCAACCTTAGCCTCGTAGCTAGCCCTACGAGGACAGGAGAGGGCTCTCTCCGGGTCTATCTCGGCAAGGGATTTTCAAAGGGGCTGAGATGACCAAATGAACAACTGATCTTAGGCTAGTAAACTGATAGAAAAGGGGTTTTTTAATAAATGTTGGGTTTCTGGGCTATGTGAGGCAAAGACAGCAAGAGCAGAGATTAAATAAAGAACGCAGATTATCTCCTGAGGCAAGGTAAGCATGAAGTTTAGCAATTAAATTGAGATAAACGGAATGACAAGACTGCTGAGAAGTCGACAAGGGCATAGAAGATGGATCCTTGTCGAACAGGAGAAAACATTAACTATGAATACTTCCTCAAGACAGAGCAAATAAATTGAATTCTGCCTTTCCCACTTAGAAACATTCAATATTGAAATGGCGATAAATGAACTATGAACATAACGATGACATATGAAACAAAAGGAAAAACATTTGCTAAATTCCAAGCCACAAGAATCTCAAAAAATAGAGTTGTATCTCTTCATTAAAATCTCTGTCTAAGACTATACAAATAAACTCTAATTTTCTCCTACACTAGCTCCCAGAACTCTCTCTCCTCTTACAAGTGATTTCACAATATTAAATAAACTATGAGAAATGCTAACTAATCGATGAAAATAAGGGGCAGTTACATCAATAATCATGAAAATAGGAAAACTCTGCTCTAAAAGGAATAGCGCTGTATTTGTTTGTTGATGACCAATGAATTGGTAGAACCTGTAGCTGAATTTTTTGAAATGCAACTGAAGACCCAAAATGGACTAACCAATTCGATTTGCTTTGCTGGGATAATTATCTGCACTTCTGGCTTCTGACTTTGATTGCCATGTTACATTTACCATTTGAAGATCTCTGCTAGCCAATGATTAAGAGACAAATATGGAGCGCAGATCCATCTGGATTGTTAACTGAAGTCATTAAATAGGAATCGAATCCTATTTCTGTGATGAATATCTTCATTTCAAATTAGCCTGCCACGTTACATTTACCCTTTGAAAATCTTCTGGATACTTGTAGAAGCATATAAGAAAGGATAAGAAATCCCCAAGATTGATCTCATCACCGCCTCCAGCATTGGTCAGACATAACGGATTTGTATTCAAAAGGTGATTGTAATTTTTACGGAATCCCGCCATCATGCTAACAAATGGAGTCAGCCACTACAGCGTATGAATCTTCATTACGATGCCAGCAGAAGTATGCATGCGTTCTGTTTTTTTATTTCAAAAATTCCATGGCCGAAGCTTGATTCCCGAAACGCTGAATAACTGGGTTGCGCCTCTGTAAAGTTTGTTGAAAGACCTTCCATATTTCCCCCATCGCCAACAGTAAGATACACAAGTGCAGCAGGATTAAATATAGGTGTACACTTTCCATTAGTTATATTGTAAGCCACATTGGAATAACGATAAGATCTCTCGTAGGCATGAACATGATCAGCAAAACAGTATCAACCTTGTATTTCACAAACCATGATTCAAATTGAACTCGCATAGCCTCTCCTTCCATGTAGGCATCATAGTAGCTGTTTGAAGGCGGCTGGAGACGATCTAAAACGAAACTGGGCGCTCAAATCGACTTTCCTGAATTCTGCTGGCAAGTGGGTCGCTTTTCTCCAAGTGGGTCGCTTTTCCCCAAGTGGGTCGCGCCCGTTATAATTTGCACTGCGAAAAATGCCCAAGTGGGTCGCTCTTGCCCAGGTGGGTCGCTCTTGCCCAAGTGGGTCGCTCGACCTCCAAACCCTGTCAACGATGCTTCAAAACTCGAATTCGGCCTTCAACGGTGACACGATCCGATATTCACTGCTGTGGTGGCCCTATTTGACGTCGGCATTCCTGTTCGACCAATGCGCCAAACTTTGACAGATCCTTCGATGAATTTCCGTGAAGGGATGCTTCGAAAGCACCGCAAGGCCTTCTAAGAAGAGGTCGCTCAACCATGATCCCCGTATGCACCCTGAGATAGTTTTGTCACCTTGAATTGCCACCGCACAATCTTTCCAACTAACTTTGTATGTTTTTTGAGATATCAACAGTAATTAAAACAGTAGACCCATCAAACACTGTAATGGCCAAAATCAGCTTAGACAGATTTTTCTAAATAATATCCCACACAGGCAGAGTTTGCTAGATTTCGATTTCACATACCATTTCAATAGCTTCTAAGGTAATTGCTCTACAAAAGCAATGTCAAAATCCTATGTATGTGAATTATAATTTGAATCCAGCATGAATTGTGACTACTCCGCCTGAAAGGTCTCATATTCGACTTTCTCAAAACCTGCTTCCTCAATCATTTCAGCGAACTTTTCCTGAGATGGAAACTATGTTTCCCTCTAAAGTGAAGTTTCTTTCTATGGAAATATTTTAGATATTCCAAGTTTATTTATCTCCAGAGGTATCTGCTCTTCAAGTTTTTTCCAAGCAACATACAGTAGCTATGTCATCCTCCGTTGAATAAGCCACATGGTACATTCTCTGACTTCATATAAAGGAAACACTATATTCTAATCGGTGGAGTTCTTCTTAGTTCTGTCCTTCCAACATCTGACATGACTGCAGCATTATCTGTAGATCTCCAGTTTCAGCAGAACCAAGAATATGCCATCTCATTTATGGAATTTTCAATACTTATGATAAGTCCTCCTGTTTACATAGACTGACGGGGCTATTGAACCTAGAAACATGACCAGGGCCTGTATTTCAAAGTACTCCATGATGGAAGGCTCTAAAATGCAAATTTATAAACAAATTTGTCGATTTCTTCTTCAAAACAGGGTTTTGAAGAAGAATCAATCTCACATAACTCACTGAACCTTCCTCTAGTCTGCAAAAAAAACCCTGAGCTCAAGAATTAAAATGACTCTTTTCTGGACCAGAGTAACATCAGTGACTGCAAATGACAAGAGATGAACCTTGGTGAATTTGACTGCAGCGGGCTGACAAGACGGAGTCTAACAGAAGCAACCTTTGTAGAGAAGCCATTAACTAGTAAAGTTTAAAGTTCAAGTACTATTTTTAAAGGTTTTTTGTAAAGTTTTTTTTTTTTTGCTGAAAGAATATGAAGTAAAATAAATAGGAAGTTTTGTGAGAAATCTCAAGATATATATATATATATTTTGGCTCTCAGATAGTTTCTTGAGCAATAGAATTTAAAGAATGTATGAAGGAGGTTGAATATATATATATATATATTTGGAAATTTATTTAATAAAAAGGAAGAGAAATCATAAACATTGGGGGAAACAATAATTTTTTCTTTAAACCCTAGTTGGAAATTAAGAAATAAGGGAAACTAGGAAACCATAGTATAAATATTTGTAGGAAGAAATGGCCAAAATGAAGAATTCAAAGTTTGAGGTGGAGAAGTTCACAGGGAGGAACAATGTTGCATTGTGGAAACTAAAAGTTAGGGACTTGCTAGTGCAACAAGGGCTGCATAAAGCATTAGACGGGGTGAAGAAAAAACCTGAAAGCATGAAAAATTTGGACTCGAAAGACTTGGATGCCCGAGATCTCAGTACCATTAGGTTATGCATGGGAGATGAAGTTCTATTCAATATCATTAAAGAGAGTACAACTGAAGGTTTGTGGGGAAAGCTGGAAATTTTTTATATGACCAAATCATTGACCAACATAATTTATTTGAAAAGACAATTGTACAGTCTTCGGATGAAGGAGGGTACAAAATTTGTAGAACATTTAAATGGCTTTAATACACTTATTTTCCAATTTTCAGATATGGAAGTTACAATTTAGGAAGAAGACAAAGCTATAACCTTATTGTGTTCTCTGCCTGAGTCATGGGACCACTTCGTAACTTTAATCAATTTGAGCACTGCTGACTCCTTGAAATTTGAATCAGTTATGGGAGCTATGTTATTTGAAGAAGTATGGAGGAAATCCAGTATTGAAACATCTGCACTAGAAGCCATGGTGGTCAGAAGTCGGTCAAAAGATAGAGGGGAGAAAGCAAGCGGTTCTTCTAGATCAAAATCAAAGGGCAAGATTTGTAAAGCCAAATGATGGTACTGCAACAAAATTGGACACCTAAATAAATAGTGTTGGAAACGAAAGGAGTTTGAAAACTAGGGGAAGGAAGAAAATCAGGTTGATTCAGGTATGGTTGATGAAGTTTTATCTGTTGAAGTAGGAATAGTAGATGAAGCTTTACTTGTTTGTAATATCTCTCAGAATGATGAAAATTGGTTGTTAGACTCTGGTGCTTCTCATTACATGAGTCTGCACAGAAATTGGTTTACTTCATATGAAGTTGTGAATGGTAGTTATGTGTTTATGGGAAATAACACATATTGTCATACAGTTGGGATGGGAAATGTTAAAATTAAGATGTATGATGATATTGTTAGAACATTAACTGATGCTAGAAATGTACCTCGCTTGAGGAAAAACTTGATTTCTTTGGGAGTTTTGGACTCATATGGTTATAATTTTACAGGTCAGAATGGAGTGGTGAAAGTCTCAAAAGGCACCTTGCTTTCTATGAAGGCAAAAAAGGTTGGAAATATTTACAGAATCAAAGGAATTACTCAGGTCACTGAGGCAGCAATTGAATCAGAAAAAGCATAAGAAGGTACTCTTCTATGGCATCAGGGGCTGGGTCACATGAGCAAGAAAGGTCTTCAGGTACTGATGAACTGCAAGTTGCTTCTTGATTTGGAATCGTTTAAGTTGGATTTTTGTAAACATTGCGTGTATGGAAAACAATGTAAACAAAGATTTAAAACTAGAAGTCATAATAGTAAAGAAATTTTGAACTATATCCATTCTGATCTTTATGGACCATATCCTACCGTGCCTTATGGAGGTGCATTATATTTCTTAAAATTTACTGATGATTTATCCTGCAAAGTTTGGGTCTATATGTTGAAAAAAAAATGTTATGTATTTAATTTTTTAAAACAATTTAAAGCTATGGTGGAAAAGAAAACAAGCAAATCAATTAAATGTTTAAGAACTGGAAATGGTAGTGAATTTAATTCTTTATAATTTGAACAAGATTGTAAGGATGTAGGGATTGTTATACATAAAATTGATGTTTATACTCCTTAGAAAATGGCGTTGCTGAAAGTATGAATTGAAATTTTTGGAAAGATCCAGAAGCGTAATCATCAATGCTAACCTGCCAAAGGAGTTGTGGGTAGAAGCAGTATCTATTGCTTGTTATTTAGTTAACATATCACCTTTTGTTGCCATAAATTGCAAAATTCCCGAAGAAGTTTGGTCGGGTCAGTCTTGTGATTATTCACATTTAAATAATTTTTGTTGTGATGCCTATTATCCTATTCCTAGGAATCAGTGCTCAAAGTTAGATCCAAAATCGAAATTTTATGTCTTTGTTGGGTATGATTATGCAGTGAAAGGATACAAGTTGTGGGATCCTTCTTCACGGAAGATAGTCATTGGCAGAGATGTAACATTTGATGAATATTCTCTTCTAAAATCAGATGTTGGAAAAGTTGAACAGGAACTAGTATTGCCAAATCAACAAATTCAGTTGGAGGCTAAATTTTTTTGAGAAAGTCGAAAGGAAGGAGACACTTCTAAAGAAAAAGGTGAAGAAGCAAATGAAATTGTATAAGTTCAGGAACTAATTCAGTAACTAGTCACTCTAAGAAGGTCTACAAGGGAAAGAAGAACACCAAAAAGGTATGAAGATTCTACTTAATATTTTGCGTTGATTACTGAAGATGGGCAACCTCTTGTTATCGGGAAGTAGTGGATGATGCTGACAACGTAAAATAAAAAAGACTATGGTAGAAGAAATGGATTCCTTAGCCAAGAAAAATACATGGGATATTGTAGAACTTCCTGAAGGGAGAAGTGTTTTTGGATGATGGGTCTTCAAATTGAAACGAAAAGTTGATGGAAGTATCGAAAGGTATAAGGTGAGGCTAGTTTCAAAAGGGCATTCTGAAGTGGAAGGTATTGATTTTCATGAGATTTTTTCACCAGTCGTAAAACTTGTTTCTATTTGTAATGTTTTAGCACTAACTTCATTACTTGAACTTGAGTTATAACAATTATATGTTAAAAAAAAATTTATTCATGGTGATTTGGATGAAGATATATATATGAATCATCCAGAAGGTTTTGTACAAGATCGTAGTAGAAGATTAGTTTGCAAGCTTAGGAAATTATTGTATTTCCTGAGGCATTCGTCCAGGAAATGGTACAAGAAGTTTGAATCCTTCATGGTGAGCTAAAATTTTATCAGAATTGAGTATAATAATTATGTATACTTCAAAATTTTCAATGGCATATTCATTATCTTGGTTTTTTATGTTGTCGATATGCTTATTGCAAGCAAAATCATGGAATAAATCAATAGGTTAAAGGCTCAGCTATCTAAGACTATTGATATAAAGGATCTTGGAGCGGAAAAACATATATTGGGAATGGATATACACAAATATAGGAAGAATGGTAAGCTTTGGTTATCACAGTAGAAGTATGTGGAGAAAGTACTTGAAAAGTTCAGTATGAATAATGTGAAACTTGTTAATGTTCCATTAGCTTTCCATTTTAAGTTTTCTTTGGTTTTGATTCCTAGAACTAATGAAGAAAATAAGTATATGTTTCGTGTATTGTATGAAAATGCAATAGGAAACTTAATGTATGCGATGGTACCTACAAGACCTGACACTTCACATGCAGTTGGAGCTGTAAGCAAGTTCATGGAAAATCTAGGGGAAGAACATTGGCGAGCAGTGAAATGGGTTCTCCAGCATTTTAGAGGCACAAGTGACCATTGCATCATCTTTGATGGTCGTGAAGGTTCACTCTGTAGATCAGGGAAAATTTAAGGATGAAAATTTATTTTAAAGTTTAGAAACCTTGGCAAATCTCACTAGTACATAATATGCAATTTGTAAAATTCTTGGCAATGTTTTTGTAAAAGCATTCAAATTTATAATAATTTTATATAGTCTCTATATAAAATTTTGGCGAATTTTAAGGTAAACCAATTTTATACTATAAATTTGGGCAAATAATTTTTAAAAAAAGTGGAAATTACCTAGTCTTTTTTTTGGAAAAAGTATGGAAAATTAGCCCACTTGCGAATATTAGCCCCTAAAATTTTCCCTTCTGTGGATATGTGGATGCTAATTATGTAGGTGATTTGGACAAAAGGAGGTCAACTACAAGTTATGTTTTTAGTCTTGCAGGTGGAGCAATCAGTTGGATGTCAAAGATTCAAGAGAAATTTTCTTTGTCCACTACTGAAGCAATGTATATAGCTGCTTCAGATGCTTGTAAAGAGCCAATATCGCTAAAAGTTCTACTTGATGAGATTGGAAGGATGCAGGAGAAAGTGAATGTGTTCTATGATAGTCAGAGAGTTATTCATTTGGCTACAAATCCAACTTATCACAAGAAGACCAAGCACATTTATGTAAGGAATCACTTTGTGAGACATGTGATTGATGGTGGAAAAGTAGTTCTCAAGAAGGTCCATACATAGGAGAATCATGCAAACATATTCACGAAGCTAGTTACAGTAGAAAACCTGAGATGGTGTATCAATTCTCTTAGCTCGCGGAAGAGATGATGAATGGGCATGGGCAAGGCATTAGGAAAATTGTTGTCAAGGTGGAGTTTGTTGAAATGTGACAACAAAATTAATTAAATGTAACTATGGGAAATTTAGTTATTACCGGTGAATAGATTTGTAGAAGTAGTTATGTAATGATGTAATAAATTAGCTAATATTAATTGAGGTGGCCCGAGAGGATTGTAACTAAGGAGAGTTATCATTGAATAATATAGTTTCCAATCCCTTTCTCCATAGAGGTTTCCTTGACACACTATCAAGGTTTTACCACGTAAATTATTGTTTGTTTAATTTTGTATGTGTGTCGATTTCCATTCAGTTTAATTCTTTATTTCTTTCTTGTTTTACAATTGGTTTCAATAGAATCATCATCATCATCATAGAAAATGTTAATGTTTTTAGTTAACAAAGATATATATATATGTTAATACTTTTTGAGCACAAAAATAAAATACCAAATAATTTTGTGTAATCTCTTAACTTCTTAAGGTGTTAAAGGTTTTTTATTTGGTATGTGTGTGTGTGTGTGTATATATATATATATATATATATATTATGTATTGTTTGTACCGTTACATTTAAAAATAATAAAATAATGCTTGCATTAACAAATGCAAAAGTAATATTTCAATGTTCACTTCAATTTTACATCATTTTTTTTGCACATATATAATGCTATATATTCCATTTCGGGAGTCTGTGTATTCCATCTATTACATCTAAGTTTTTCATGTCAATTGCATGACCCAACCACCCAAGATAACTCCAATTGACAACTTTACATCAAATTTATATATAGATAGAAAATAATTGAAAGCTAAAAATTATAGTTTCTTGGCAATGTTTTTTACTTTTTAATATGAGGGAGAGAATTCCTTTACTATTGGGCCTAATGGTTAAGAGCATGTGTTTCCTCCTAAGAGGTTAGGTTCAAAACTAGAATGGTGTAGAGTATGTATGCCTTAGTGGGTCCCTTGTCCCACAAACATGGTGTCTCATACACCAATTTGGTGTTTGGCTTGGTTGTATAATAATAATAATAATATTTAAAAATAATACAATGTCAATTTTTGATCAAATATTTGAATATCCATATTAATTAATATATTTCAAGATTGACTTGACATGTACTTATATATTGAAAGAGAAAAATATTTTAGTGTAAACCATAAATAAAATAATTTTATATTAATTTAAAAAAAAATTAAAACTACTTTCAATTAATTTTTAATTTTTAAAATGTTATATATATATATATATATATATATATATATATATATATATATATATATATATATATATATATATATAGATATATTTCTTATTATTTTAAATTGAAGATATGATGGAGGTGTGATTCTTTAAATATGTGGTACATAATTGACATGTAACATTTACAAAAATAATTAATAATCTAATAATAATAAAAATTCTAATATGGACAAAGTTTAATATGGACAAAGTGTATTAAAAATAAAATAGTTTTTTTCTAAGAAATTTTTTCTAAGAAAAAATCAATATCCTATTTATAGACTAAATAAAGTATAGTTGTGCAAATGTTGTTTAACATTCCAATGGCATAATTCCTAAGAATAGAATTGGCCAATTTTGTCTATAAAAACAAAGTGCCAAAACACCCCAAGCACAAGGCAAGAGATACAAAATATGTTTATGATTTGTAGTTAAATTACAGCCCAAGGAATAGTAGGAAAGATATCATGGTCTATCATCTTGCCTACATTGTCTGTCAAATTTTGTCTTGTATCTTCATTTTGATTTGTTGGTGGATACCACTTGTACATTGCCTGCCAAATTTTGTCTTGTATCTTCATTTTGATTTGTTGGTAGATACCACCTGTATATTCTTGCTCAATAGTAAAAAAATATATATTATTTGTATGTGTTTTTCTAGAGAGAAAAGATTTGATATATATTTAGTTATAAACATAGAGAGTTCCAATAAACATAAAATATAAATAGTGCATAGTTGGAAAAGGAAAAGGACACCCATTATAAATAAAATAAAATATATATATATATATATATATATATATATATATATATATATATATATATATATATATATATATATATATATATTCCATGCCTAATATTGACACATTATTATATATAGAGAGAATATAAACAATCCATTAGATTTTTTTGTTGTTATGAAAAAAATAAGGCATTTTTAGGGACATTGTTGGAGAAGGCTGAGCATGTCTATGTTAAATAAAATGTTATAATCTACAAATTGCTCTAGTTTTAACCTGTGATCTCTAAGGAGAAAAGACATAATATTAACCATTAGAACCACCCAAGCTATACATATTCTTATAACATTTTATTAGTATTATTCAAAATAAAAAAGATATTTAATTATTTCTATGTTTAATATGGAATTGACACATTATAACCATCATCAAGTCATATCAACCCTACATTTATTAGGTGCAGAGATTAATAAATCTAAAAATAAATTAGGTGTGTAATCCTTTATCAAACTATAAAAAAAAAAATCTCTTAAAATACAAACATTTTTTTCAAACTATAATGCTTAATTTAAAATATGAATCTAACTCATTGTAATTTCTAAATTTTATCTAAATATTTAACCATACTTGTTTTGATACATAGCCATAATTACCTGCACTTATGTTTGGGCTACCTCTTAGTACAATCACATAGATTCCCATGGTTATCCAGAAGCAAGTTTGCCACGGCTGCCCCTAGGGTGCTCATAATTTTCCATCGATGGGAATGGAAAATAAGGGGCCTCATACGGCTATCCTGCACTCCCTGACATCACATGCATATGAAGCCACCAGTCCCCTCTCTTTAAAGTCCCGACCTGGACGACCTCACTACATGTCTGGATTTTTAGAAAACCTCCTGCTGTTTAGTTGTTGAAGTTTTCAAGTTTGCTGAGTTGCTTATAACATGGAACATCCCCCTGTACATGGGCATCTGACGGCATGGAAGCCCAGTTTCCAACGGAGATATCTGAGCCACCTTGTGGCCATACTGCGACTTGGGAGAATCGAACACGCGACCAGCGTTAGTGCTCGAAGTCGTGCCGTGAAATTGGCTGCTGATCTGTCGCTGGCCATGACGACAAGGGGTCGAACCGCGTGGAGCAAGGCCATAATTGGGAAATACCCTTTCAGGCCCAACAAATCCCACTGGCAAAGGCGAGTCATTAACTCAAGATGGAAACTTCCCAGAAAAAGAAGTTCAGTGTTTGCCAAATTGAGACCCTGCAAACCAAACGATCATTGCAAGAATCCTGCCAGCACGGGAAACGGAGAAGCAGGAGGCACCGTGGCTTCTCGCATGCAAACCCTGAGGGCGCTTGTTCCCGGAAGCCGCGCACTGGACACGCCCGTTTTCTTAACAGAGGCAGCGGATTACATCGTGGCCCTTGAGATGCAGGTTCAGGCCATGCATGCACTCGCACAGAAGTACTCAAATTCAATTACTGATTCAGCTTGCCAGGTTTAGGCAAGTCGCGGGATCGAATCTCGGGGTAGACAATCAAAGGGGACAAAAGTGGGATTTTTGTGATTTGTTCGCCAAGAACCCTCTCTGTATATCTTCTTTGTCTTCGATAATCTTTCCTGAAGTCGGTGATGGCTGATATATTCATTACGCAATGTTTATTATTTTCTTTAAATCTGTAGCTGTATGTGTTTCTGTTGAGTTCCAATAATGTTGAGTTTCAATAATCTATTGTCAGTATTTTCTTTGAAGTTTTAATAGTTAATAGAATGTTTAGTGGTTTTTTAAATTTTAATAGTTAATAGTGGGTCTAATGGTTAAGGAGCACTTCTGGTATTTTTTCTTGGTAAGAAGTTATAGGTACAAAACCAAAACTAAGTTACAGGTTCAAAATCAAAACTAAAAAAAATAGAGCAGTCAAATATTTTAATTTCATTCCGATTTTGTTATGTAATCCTGATTTATATGGTAAAGCAGTGCTGTCAAGATGGTAAAGGATGGCCCTTCCTTTTTGTTTACTGGTTTCTGTTGGAGTTAGGATTTTATTGGCAGTGTGTGACCTTGAATTGCATCGGCAAACGAACATAATACGAATCCTATTAAAGGATATATTTTTACTTCCATAATGTCTATTGTTTCTATAGATATCACCGTCATTATTCACGCGTATTACAGCAGCATTGCTGACAATTCACTTTGCAAAGTTTTTTTCTGCTTTTAGTAGCAGGTAATTTCGACATTGCATGGACAGTGTGAGGTGAATTTTTCCACAGTGCATTTTGTTTAATATCTGCCACAGCAAAAAGGAAAAGGAAATGAATTTTTCCTCAGTGCATTTTGTTTAATATCTCCCACAGCAAAAAGGAAAAGAAAATGATTTTTTAAGTGGAGTTTGTTCAATATCTCTCACAGGAAAAAGGAAAAGAAAATGATATTTTCTTAAGTGGAGTTTGTTCAATATCTGTCACAGGAAAAAGGAAAAGAAAATGATTTTTTATTAAGTGGAGTTTGCTCAATATCTCTCACAGAAAATAGGAAAAGAAAATGAATTTTTCCTCAGTGGATTTGTTCAATATCTCTCCCAGCAAAAAGGAAAAAAATAAATAAAAATGTCTTTTTAGTAAGTAGAGTTTGTTCAATATCTCTAGTAGCAAAAGGAAAAGGAAAAACAAATTTTTCTGTGCTGAATTCTGCTTAAAGTTTAAAATTAGCAAAAGGAAAAGGAAAGGAAAACGGATTTTTCTTTGGTGAATTTTGTTTAAAGTTTAAAATTTAGTGAATTTTGGTTATAGTTTAAAATTTGGTGAATTTTGTTTAAAGTTTAAAATTTGGTGGATTTTGTTCAAAATTTAGTAGAGATTTATAATAATCATAAATTAAATTTTAAATAGTTTAATTTATAAAGTTTAAGTATTTAAAAGGTTTTCTAGATTTATTTATGTATTTGAAAATTCATTTAAATCATTAAAAACACTAAAATTTTGGAGAGAGAAAATGGAGAAAATGAAAAAACTAAAATTTGGGAGAGACACAAAATGGAGAAAAAAATTAAAATTTAGGAGACGGGAAATGGAGAAAACGAAAAAACTAAAATTTAGGAGAGACAGAAAATGGAGAAAATGGAGAAAATGAGCATTTTTCAAGTGACCCAAGCTCAACATGAAGAGTGCCGGTACAAGTGCCTATACAAGACACTTCTACATTTATTAGCAAGAAAGCCCATATATTTAAGGTATTACAAATCTGTTGAGGAGTTGGAACAACTTCCTCATAAATAAGGTTTTCATCCACCATAATCTCAAAAAACATCTAATAATACATTCTACAATAGTTTAAATTTCTTCATTAATTCCAAGTTCAAGTTCCTCTCTTAATGGAGAAATGAATCAAAGCACAACATGAATAAGATACCCCTGCTGGAGAAATGAATCAAAGCACAACATGAATAAGATACTCCTATTGGTCCCAGTCTCAGCTAAGCTTATAATGGTATATAAAATAACTTGCTAACTAAGCTTTCATTTTTTTCTTCTTGCTAAAGGGTCCATGCTTGTTCATTTGTTAGTGAAGTTTCATCTTCACCTTTGTTGTCCAAACACTTCAACTCTCAATCCCCTCTTTCTTGATCTTGATTGCATGCTAATATTCTATGTATTCAACATTGCTCCAGGTCCTTGGAACTTATAGTTGTCCTTAATGTTTTCAATTTATTCAAATTTTATTGCTTATTTCTAACCGCCAATATCCCCACACTTAAAAACAATGTTAGATTCCTAAAGAGAACCATACTAATTATTGTCATCATGCTCATTCATGGAATTCACATGTTATTTTATGTGATGTTTGATTGAAACTTCTGAAAGTCTAGATATCTTGTTTTTGTAAATTTCTACATGAATTCATGTGTTATGTGTATTGTTAATTCTTGGCAATATGGTAATTGACATAGCATTTAATTACATACTATAGTTTTTTGAAACTAATGCTCACCATAATGCCATTTTTTTATTATCTTGCCTCCCATAATTAGGTATAATGTCATTTTATTTTCCAAATGACTTGTGCCATGGGCCTAGTAGTTTTGTGGATTATATCATATCTTAAATCCCTATTTATAACCAAATAGTAACTTTTTACCTCTTAAATGGCCATGGCCTAACTTTGATCATATACCATCAACCTTAACTCTAAACTTTGTTAGGCAAAAAAACCCCATGCAAGAGAATTGTGTGAACAGAAGCCATCTACTTTTCGATAAAATTCAAATTGATATTTTCTAAAATGATTTAAATAGAGATTTACATCTCCTAACCTATAAGGATAATATAAAAAACTTTATCATAAATTTTCTACAACCATATCTACTTTCATGAGCAAGTTTTCTATTGAAGTCTCATGTAAATGAAAAATGAAGCAATGAACCTTGCTATGATAATGATTGTAAAATTGCTAGAAAAGAAATAAGGGATGCCATTAACAAAACTATAAATATTGATAAAATAAATACATACAAAGCCCATATTAAAAAGAAGAAAATGTACTATATAAATAAAAATCAAGAGAAATTGTTGCAATCCCTAGGAACTTTGGAGGAAAGTTCTAATTTGTAATACTAAAGAAAATAATTTGATTTCCTTGAAGCATTTAATTCCTAACTTAAAAAATTGTATGAATATCCAAACACCATGGACACTATGTTTAGAATGCTCCAATAAAAGTCAAAATCTTTCATCTGGAAGACATTAGGTTTTGGATTAAGTGATTTGTAAATGGGAAATATAAATACATTGAATGCTATCAACTTGAATTTTATTAAAGAGGATCTATTTTCATCCCTCACATACATAAACTCTTCAATTTGGTAGTGAAGCAAGGCTTTCCTAAATCCTAGACACAAAGCTTCATTACGCCTATATTTAAAAGTGGGATAAAAAAATTCCTTCTAATTCTGTGAACATTATGATTAGCCACATTTTAGCTAAGTTGTACGAATTTATTTTGGAAAAAAATATTATTCTATGGTTAGAAAGTCATAATAAAAAAATTAAATGACAAGCCAAATTTAAGATATGTCATTCCACTGTGAACCACTGTTACACAACATTTTGTCACTGTCCCTGCAATCCCCACCTCGCCCATTGGAGGGTCATTTCTATGATCAATAAGCAGTGGCATGCCTTGCAAATACCATCATTGCATCCCTTTACATGAGAGCAATATTCCTTCTGTTGACAATTCCCTAAGCAGAGATTCAAAAACCCTTGTTTTTGCCTTAGCGCGAGTAGTCAGTTCTGCTCTCGCGCCGATGAGGAAGATTAACACTAGGCCTCACGCCAATTGTCGCTCTGTCTTAGTTAGCCACCCACGTCGAGCTGTTTATGGAATGTTTTTTAAAAATAGAGGCGAATATTCCACTCCAGCAACTTCGAGGATGATTCATTGGGAGTGGTTGGACTGAATAACCATGGACTCCCTCTTTTATTTTATGGTTTCCACCTCTTATGGGAAACTCCTAAAGGATAGGCCTCCCTCCCACCTTTGTAGGGATCCTAACCTCCTCCTTTTCCTCTATAAAAAGAAGCTATCTCTCTTTGCATAAGCTAGTTGAACATGGAGAATTGAGTATACTATAGCTGAACTATTGAAGAGATAGAACAAGAAGGAACCTCGTTGAAAGAGCTTGATTCCATGCCTTCATCATGTCCGAATCCCTTGACGAGTATCTGAAACGTGCTTCGGCTGAACCCGGCTAAAGGAGCCTGCAACGTCAAACCTTTGGTTGTACCTCTTCCTTCTATCAATACATACACGTGACTATTGTTTGGTTCCCATTTTGTGTTATGTCATTTGTTTGATGCAATATGCTTAGCCCTCTTTGATTGGCTAGTAGTTATGAATGAAGTTATTATGTCGTATGCTATTCTTGTTTGTTGTTCTATGTGCAGGTATCCGAGCATGACTGTAGAAGGATTGTGACTTACCGAGGCAGGAGCAAGAGGCCACCACCACTCCAGCCACGACGACAGTGTTGGACTCCAAGTAGGTTGATCTACCGTGTCCTCTTTTCATTCAGTAATTAGGAACCGAGACTCTAGCACGTCTCTTTGTTTCTAGACCCACTCTAGGGCTATAGGGATCACCTCTATTTGTAGAGGGGATTTATCTTCTTAAAAAATTGACGACTCCACTGGGGACTCAGTGTGAGTTTGTCATTTTAGCTTGTTTGGGTCGACTTTGGTCCTTGGCTTGCTTGTTTGTATTTTTCTGGTTTGCTTGTTTGTTTGCCATCCCCTGTTTAGCTCAAGAGTGTCAAGATTGACCTCTTCTCATTAGGTTTTCCCTTTTCCCATAGTTATCCGGCTTGGTGCGCTTTTCATTTGAACATTCACGCCGATTGACGCAGGTTGCTTTTGGTGCAGTCATGCCAACCCCTGTTTTAGCACTGAATACTGCCTCACAGTCGCGCCAAATCCTGTAGGATTTGGTTTTCGCTCCTTGATGAGTCTTTTGGTTAGCTGTGCTTGACTCTGGGTTATTTTTTGTGTGCAATTAAGCCTTTTAGACTGTTTTGACTGCTGTAGGCTTGTTTTTCTCAGTCGTTTGTCTATTTCCTATCAGTGTAGATTAAGTCCTTAGGGTTTCTAAGTGTCTTTGTGCACTGATCCTTCTGTTTAGAAATCAAGTCTCGTTGATTGTTTCCAGTCTCATTATTGGGTCAATTGTGCTAAGTTTTCTTGATCCTTTTGAGTGTTTCCTTTGGTTGAATGATCATTTCATTTTCAATTGATTCTTCTCCTTGTTGATCCAAGCATAGATTACATTGCTTGTTTTAGGTCGTTTCAAAATTTTATTTTTTTTATTTGGAAGATTGCGGCATTAGTTTGAGTGCTTTATTATGATTTTTTTGCATTGATTGAGTCATTCAATTTCGATTCTTACATTCGAAATACTCAAGCTAGTGTTTATTTTGTTTTTCGTGTAATTAGTGAATTTTGTACTCTTTTTCATTGAAAAACCAAAAAAAAACATTTTTCATTCTTTCCTTTGCATTGAAAGTGAAAAGTGCTTTTTCATAACTAGCATTTGATAATCTAGGAAAGAGTTTTTCATTTTCGTTTGATTGCATTAGATGCATTAGTCGATTTCTTTGCATTGTTTGCTATTGTTTGAAAGATATCTATCCTTCTCGTAATTAGCATTCATTAAATGGAAGATGGTATTCTTTTGTATATAGCTTTCATTTAGGAAATTTAAGATCCAAATTTGGTAAGGCCTTGAAACTGCAACATAATCCAGGATCAACTTTAAAATTCATTCAATTAACCCAAGGAAGCATTGAAACCTAACGCAACATTTTTAGTGGTCTAGGCTAGAGACGTGTTCCAACATCTTAAAACCTAGTAGCTGTCACTCTCCATTTAGCTTTAGACAGCGCTAGTACGGACTTGTGTTCCCTGTACCATCGAGTATATAAAGGGAGACCCCTATAGGTTGCCATCCTTTTATCCATAGGAAGTCAAGTCTGCCGCCTTGTAACCATGATACACCGAGCACAGCATTCGGGGAGACTACCTACATGTACGTTAAGTCCTTGGTCATTTTTCTTTCATTTGATCACTAAGGTGTATATGGAAGTCCACGAAAACTTGGTACACCATCTTGCTTAGAGTACTTGAGTAGTCATTTTGATCTTTTCATGACTCTTTAAAAAGAGAAGAGATCGTCAAGCACTTGTCCTTTCACCCTCATTTAAAATTGAAAGTGACTAGAGTCATCTTTTGCCTATTTCTCGACTCTTAAAATATGAAACATCGAAATCTAGTTTTAGTGTCATAAAATTAATTACCTACGATCACATGCCCATTAAAAGTTTTATTACTTGGCCTGTTTTTTTTTCCTTAGATTTTGATCTTGGAGCCTTCGATTAGTTATCTTTTTTCCTTCTTGTTTTAAAACACAGTCACCGTGGCGGAACCACTATTTTCTTCGTCGTCACTGCCTCCTAGTGGTAGTTCTTTTCCGGACATTTATTTTGAAACCCCTCAATCCACTAGGTCTACCGAGATTTCACAGCCTATTCTCTCATCTATCTAGCCTCTTACTACTCGATCTCCTCCTGAAGAGTCAGTTGAGTTCAATTGGCCTCCTTTAGGTGCTTGGTTTGGTTTTGGGGAAGAACGAGAATTTCCTCCTCTTATGTCGGGATCACCATTGTTTGCTACTACTGTACCTCCTAGTCCCCGTAGTCTTTCCGAAGATCCTACGACGGAGTCAGACATGGATTCATCCAATCCTGTTGACAATGAAGGAATGCTTGTTTCTATGGGAGAATATCAACTTTTTCCTGAAGATTTCCCTCATGTGTCTACTCAGTCTTCTCCACCCTCAGTGTCACTTCCGCTTGGATATAGATCCTTGAGTCAGATTATGTCTAGTGTTGCATCCATAGCACAAACCATCATATTAACTCCTCCTCAGAGTTTAGTCCTCCCTTCGTTAGGACTATCACCTTCGACACCTGGTTCATCGGTTACTGTTACATCTGTTCCAGTCCAACCTACTGTCTATGTAGCTTCATCCACACCAGTTGTTACAACTTAGTCGTCAGGATCTTTTCACAGTCACAGGTCTATTTTTCTCAATCCTACATGGCTTGTTAATCCCGGTCTTGGTAGATCACAATCTAGTGCCGTGGAGGCCCCACCTGCTTCTAGTGCAGTTTCCACTGCCCCAGTGATTCCTGATAGCCTTACTTTTGAAGAGTATTTGTTGGTTGTTCAACAACAGAGCTGTCAGGGTTCTCAGCAACTCTAAGCTCCTGGCAATCCTCGATTCCATCACTATGATGTTGTCGGTAATCCTGTTTATTCATTACTGCGTCATTATGATGTATATGGTAATCTTGTCTATTTGCCTCTTATTGATCCTCATTAGGTTGTTTATGATCCTTATCAGACCGTTACTCATCTTGGACCCACCTTACTTGCGCAACCCTTTGGCTTACAAGGACAACCCTCATCGGAACAACCTTTGGCTCAACAGGGCTCTGCCTCTAGTCCACAGGGACAACCTTACGGTCCACAAGGCCAACCTTCACAAGGTCAACCTTTGGTCCAACAAGTTCAACCCTACGGTCCGTCTAGTCAACCTTAGAATCAACCAAGACCATCTTATGCTCCTGGGGGGAAAATATATCCACCACAGGGACAACCTTTTGCACCACAACCACCACCACACGTTCTGTATGGCCAAAACTTTGTGCAACAAGGACAACCCTACGGTCCTCCTTCGGGTCAAAATGGTTATTAGGGATAACCTATTCCATCGCAACCATCAAGCCAATCCCTCCCGCAAGGGCAACCCGGTGGGCCTCAGTATTTAGTTCAATTAGCTCAATAGCCGGTTCAACCTGCTCCTCAGCTGATTCAATCGGTTCAACAGTTGATTCTACCTGTTTACCTAATTCATCCAAGTCCATCTGCTCAGCAGCCTGCTCAACCTGCTCAGCAAGACCTGCTTGCTCAACCACAAGGCGCTTATTGCCCTCAAGGTCAATATCAGTAGTTATATAGTGCACCCCAAGGTTTTTTCTCTCAAAATCAACCTGTATATCATCAACCTCATAGCCATGCTTACATTCCACAACAAACTCCATACGCTACTTAGTAGGGACCTCAACGGTCTACTCTGACTCAGTATCTTGGTCCTCAACCCCAGTATCAACTGAATTATTCTACTTCTAACCCATATGGTCAGAATCCTCCGGGACAGAATGTATGGGGCCAAAATTCCGCTTGGACTGGGTGGAATGTGAACACGGGTCCTTATCATAGACCTCCGATGACTTTCAACACTCAATTCCCATTTATTTCTACATTGGAATTACCTGATGTGTCAAAGTTAACGAACAATCCCATTCTTCATAACCTGTATTGGCCTCCTGTTGGCTCGAGGGGTTCTGACCTAGGTTCAGAGGTTAAGGTTTGCCAACAAACCCCTATACTACTAGCCCTTTCGGCAGTGACTTGCTTGCGCAGGCCAAATTCTCACCCGAAACAGTATGGGAGGGTGTTAGAACCAGGTTTCTGCACCCTGGGAGAGGGTACATAAGTCAATCAGAGCTGCATTCAACTTCACAAATATCAGATCGCATATTACAGAACCCATATCTATCAGTCCCTTTGCATCCACGTGCGCAATACCATATATAATCACAATAAATAACAGATACAGGAAAATAAAGAAACTATTGCAGCTATTCTTGCATAAAATAAAGTCTAACAGATTCTGATCAATTGTCAACGCAGCATAAGTAATTAACACAGTTACTTGTGAAGCTCAACATAGAATCATGCACAACATAACATATATCATAGATTCCAACAATCTTCTTCTTTCATTAATCCTTCAGATCCTTTTACAATACCCAAAACCCAACCTGCACACACAGTAGTAGGGTCCACACATAACAAGACTGAGGATCTCTGCGCACACAGCCAGCAGGAGTCCTTTCCCCAAAAACCCAAACAGATCTACTAATTTGCGATTCGCACCAATATTAGTTCAATGTTTGTGTTACAACTAAAAAAAGCTTCAATTACTTATACTACTTTAGCCTACGCATCCAATGGTTCGTAAACCATGGTTTGCGGACTCTTAGTCTACCCTTGACCCACTTACAATGCATTAGGGGCTTTGACCCACCCCAAAACCCCTATGTTAGACTAAATATAATAAAAAATATACAAAAATGGACCAGATTCATAGCTTTTAGAGGAGACCCTGTTCCAACAGTCCCCCAGCACAATCTTGTGACTTGTCCCTAGTCACTGTGGTGGTGGGGTCTCCACCTGCGTGCGCAGTGCATTGACAACTTCGACCAATGGGGCAACACTTCTTGAATATGAGCAGCAGTGGTCTGTGCAATATCTACAAGCTTCTGCGATGTCGGTCCCTCTGTCACAACCATGACACTCTCTAGTGTCTGGTTTAGTTTCTTCACAACACCATTAACATCCTATGAGAGCCGGAGGGCTGCAGAAACCCAAGGCTTCAACCGTTCTCCGATAACATGCTTCTTATGGCAGAGTCCCTCGATCTCATCTTGGAGGGTGTTGCTGGTCCGCAATTGCACCAAACACTGTGTAGGGACCAAGGTAGGTAACGTAGCCTCGATCTTCTCGAAAGCTTCCTCCTTCTGTCGCAAGTCCTGATTGATTTTCCGAAGGACCGGATCGCGGTTGACCTTGGTCCAAAGCTGCATGGCATCCTCGAGTAACTGAGCGCCTTGATCAATCTTTCCTATAATGGTGTTTGTAGCCTCACTCACTAGCGCAGTGCACTGGGCTCATACCTCTGTGGGTGTTTTGGGCTGCAGTTTGGCCTGTAAGTCAGAGATTTGTTGCTCCAACTGTGTCTTAATGACCTGCATTTCCATCCTAGAAGCCTTCAATGCTAAGACCAATCCTTCCACTTTAGCCCAGGGGGTGGCTGCGGCTAGAACTTATTCTGTAACCTCTATGTAGAGCTGGTGGATCAGAGTTTCGAGCTCTACTTGTTGCGCGACAGCAAAGAGTACCTCTGCGTTCTGTTGGGCGATGTTCTGTTCGACCATACCAAGTTGGTGGTGTGCTTGCTGGTCCCGATGGTGAATCTCTTAAAACATCGTGGTGTGGAGACCCTGTAATGCTATGTGGGGTAGCTTGGCAAGATTCAGCTGCACCCCTGCACCTTCTTGGAGCTGGATCTCCTGGTCCGACGAATTGATCACAAGGGCGGTGCTAGGTAAGGGACAGAGATGGCTCTCTTCCATGGCTAGCGTTATACTACTAGATTCCAAGTAAATTCATCCCTAAACCACGCTGGTCTGTATCATGTCTATCTTTAGCTGCAAGGTTCGAAGCTCTTCCTGCATGGCGTTGATCACAACCTTCTGGTGTTCCTCTAAAGCGACCCATTTTTCTTCTGTGGCCAGTGTGACGGAATCTGCGTTTTGTTCGAGATCTCCATCCGTCAACATAACCATCTCATCTCGTTCCTTCCGCTGGGCATGCTGCTTCTTTCGAGATCCCTTGACAGGCTTGCCTATTCGCTTTGTACTGCTGACGTTTACTTCCTCCATGCCTAGCTATGAATCAACCTTGGTCTCAGCCTCAGTGTTCTTCGTGGTGGTCTGCTTAGGCTGCGTGTCCTTTTTTTTGGCTGCACCTAAGTCCTTCCCTGTGCTTCCAGTCTCCTTGGTGAGAACAAGTGGGGGTACCTGCATCATGCTAGTACCAGCGGTGCCACTTGCGCTGGTTTTGAAGCTGATCTTCCAGGCGGGAGGCCATAGTGCAATCACATTATCAATTTCCTTGTCTGCTACTATATAAGGAAGTGACATCCATGTTTTATCCTTGTGGCTACGGATCTAAATGTTGTTCGTGGTAACCTGGAATGCTGCGATAATCTTGTATTTATCATATACTATGGGGGACATTCGAGGTCAAGAATTGATGGCTGCAACCATGCTACTCTGGAAGAGGACCCATAAGACTTGGTTATCTTCTATGCGTTGCGCTTCCTTGGTGTTGGGGTTCCCATGTTTTGGCCAGATTGGCAAGACCAAAAGATGAGACAACATCAAACCACTTTCAAACCTCAGGATCTAGCCCTCTTGGGTCCAGAGAGGGATCTCTCTATGATATGTAAAGGTTTTATCTTTGAAGGTCAAAGTTTAAGATGTTAGGCTAGTTATAGGCATAGGGTTTGTTTGTTTGATGTTAGGTTGCTGGTTATCAGGAATGAAGGGTTCAATATAAGATAAAGATGAACAAAGAGGATTTAGGCAGAGGTGAAGTGTTCTAGGGAGTATTCAAAACCATTGGGCAATGGAGTCAGGAAAGGATTTTCTTGCTAATCAATATGCAGGCTTTCAGTTGGGCTAGTCATCTAAAACATTGGATCTTAAAGATGATAGTGTGATATGGAATGGTAGGGGAGGAGGAACAATAAAGGTTTAGAACAAAAATTTGAAAACCTGAGATCAGAGAGAGACTTTGAACTCTCAATGCTTCAGCCTCCAGCTTGAGGGATCTTAGAAAGGCCAGCTAGTTGCACAAGGATCCTAGTGGACAGGGCTAACTCTAATCCCCAGTGTTCCCAAATCTTCCAGCTAAATCCTAACAAGAACACCTAAGAACAGATTCATTTAATTCATACATCAGAGAGCAGGCAATAAAATCCACTACACTGGTTAAATTAGCTGAAATCACGCCTTAGATAACAAATATAACAGAAAACATTGAAGGCAAGGAGAGCAGAAACATAGGGTACCTAAAAAGGGGTAAATCATATGCCAATATTCTGATGCAAGCTAGTAGAAATGAAATGAAATGAGGTAAAACACAAATACAGAAAAACATCACCGCTGCTTTAGATCAGTATCCAAAGAAATGTGCTTGTCATATTAAATAGCAATACTAGTCAAGTACATCATTGCCAATAGCTGGATACTCAGACAGAAAACATCTTCCTCAGCCTATCTTCCAACTTTACATAGAGATTATGTCTCAAAAGAAACAACTTGCAATTCTCTGATAACTGATCAACAAACTTTACAATGAGTTTCTTTCTGAATTTTATAGCTGAAAGATGAGCAGAGGAGGTAGGTGGAGAACTAAGTGTAGCATTAAGCTCTGAAAAGGAAAGGGGGCCGAAGCCCATTCTGTTTTAAATCCTGCGCATTTATCTTTGGCACTCTTTGGTGGAAGAATGATCTTCTTCAGGCTTCCATTTACTCCAGTATGGCCCTGATGCACTCTGGCTACAGTACTCTGTAGTACTTTATGGTGGATAAACAAAAAGGCAGATTGAGGCCTGCCATGCTGCATAAAAAATGCTCTGGTTGCATAGGACTGTTCCGTCAGGGTGGAAATCTTCTGAGAAACACGGTAAATAAGGGAACAATATGGGCGCTTTGTCCTTTCACAAGTGGGGATGTCCTATTGAAGTAGCTGCTCTGATGACATAGTTTTCTATACACTGGACCTTCTGGGAGATCCGTGATGTCTTCCATCTGGTACTTTTGCCTCTAAACCACTGAGTTAAGGCTCAAGGACCTTCATCTTCTTGCCTTAAGCTCTTTGCTGCTCCATTTCTATCTCTGTCGGTGAGATCCGCGCTTTAATGGCTCTGGGGAGGTTTTACAGAGTTCAAATCCTGTTCTTTTAATGCAAGTCCTGTCGTTTTCCACTGTATTAAAAACTATGTAATCATAGTGGCTTTCATCACCTGATAACCCTGCAAAACACAAAACTCAGTTATGAAATCCATGCATAGGGAAGGACGACTATGGGGGGTGGGTAGACTGATAGTGCGGCGGTGGTAAATGGTGGTTTTAGATGAAACAATGGTGAAAAATGCATTGATATGGTGTAAACCTCAACTAATAGGTTTTCGGTGAAGAAACGAGCATGGACCATTCGATCATGGTCTGGTGACGAAGATCGACGGCGGAGATTAATCAGTGGGATGGTATATGAACTTGGGTGAAATGCATTAAAATGAACGAAAATGTAATAAAAACAATCATATGTGGTGGGACTCGGTATGGGTGGAGGGCGATTCATCCAGGAATGTCGGATCTTAGGAGGAGATCGACAGCTACGATTCAATCGGAGGGGAGAAATGGGAGGTTTAACAATCCTATGGATGATGGTGCTATTATATCGTGACCGCTGGATCTTGGGTTAAATGGATGGTCGGGATTGGATCGGGGAATCGCAATCGCAAAGGGCAGAAGCGGGTAGCATCTGAAAAATGCGATTGCGATTGAAACAGGAGAGCACGGGCCGTCGGATTGACAAGGGAATCAACGGCGGAGATTAGATCAAAAGATCGCAATCGGAGGGTGCAGCAAGACCTTTGCGATTAGCGCCGAGCCGTCCGATCCGGGTCTAGATCGTCGGCGGAGATTTCATCGGCGAGGAAAGGAAAAGGGCGACGGGACGTGATGCGATAAGATCTGGACCGTTGATCCTCGGGACGGATGGACGGCTGTGATTCAGTCGGGGAATCGCAATCGGGGGGAACAAGAGTGGCACCATTTGAAAGTTCTGATTGCGATCGGAAGTGGGAGTGCGATTAACACCGGGCCATTGGATCCGGTGATAGATCAACGGTGGAGATCACGACGCGGGACTTATGGACCAAACTCAATTGCATCAGAGTTTTTCTACGTTACAAAGGAAACTGCCCACCCAACAACTCCGATTACGATAAGCGCCCAGGGCTTAATGCTTGGTCCTGAGCGCAGGTCACATGGGGAAGTGGTTAAGGGGCTAGGCCGAAAGGGGCTAGGCCTTAATATAAAGTGGAAAGTGGGTTTTTTTCCCCTTTTAGTGCATTTCAAGGCCGGAAAGGGTAACGATAGAGGAAAACAAGGGGAATTAGACCAAACAAGGGGTGAATGTAGGATTTAAAGGGGATTTTGGGGGGATTTAGAGGGTGAAAGGGGGACTTTGAAAAAGGAGAGAAAGGGGTAAAATAGGACATTTTGCAGGGATACAAGGGGCAAACCAAGGCCTTTTGGAGCACAATTTTTCATCATCTGTGAGGCTTATTGACTCCAGAACAACAGAGGGAGATGATCAAAGGATGGGGAACATGAAGAGGCTTCAAGGATGATGTGTTTACAAGATAAATGCATTCCTTGAAGGCTCATGAAACAATTTAGCCCCCTGTTTGCTTGTCAAAAATTTATAGGGGGACTAACAGTGGTTCCACATGGGGATGAATCCTTCTTAAAGGAGTCAAGAATTCATAAATGATCTATGGAGTAGGCCAGATGCCTGCTTCTTGAGCCACCTTTCTTCTTTGATTTTCAGCTACCACAATTGTGAAGACATCAAGTAGCAGAAACATCACCCAAACAATCTACCTACCCATCCTACAATCCTAACATTTTTTCTTCTAGGGTGCATTTGAACTAGCAGACCCTTTACATCATTTTATTTTTTACAAACAAGAAAGTAAACCTATTCTATCTCTACCCTTATGACTCCATGAGGCCAGATTAAACTGTTGGCCTCACATGTTTCTCTACCTAATCTAACATCTGCTGGGATTAAACTGTCCAACAAATTTCTTCTCTATATTCTACAACAGAAATTTAAAAACAGCCAAACTAGGATTAGACAGTCTAGTTTGCTGTGGGTCCAAGGCATAAAGACAGTTGGACATGGACATAATTTTGCAAAAAACTGAAAAAAAATCTTGAAGTCTTGAAATATAAATTTTGAAGCATCCTTCTTCTCTTTGTGACTCAAGTTTTGAGCTTGTTAGAGTCACTTTCTTTTCTTCATTTCAGCTCTGATTTTTGGCTTGTTAGAGCTGATTCTTCTTTCTTATTTTCTGGTCCAGGTTTTAGGCATGTTTGAATCAGCTATCTTTGCTTTCTTTGGCTTAGGTTTTGATCATATTAGAGCCAGTCTTTGCACTTCAGAGGTTCATGTTTTGAGCATATCTGAACCTCTCCCTTTTTTTTTAAAGAACATTTTCTCCTTTTCTTGAAAAAAAACACTGCAATGGCATGTACAATGGAAATGGAAATTGGAAATCAGCAGAAGTAGTGTTTGAGCATCCTGCCATTGACAGGACCCCCAAAGAGCTCTGTACCATCTAACTCTTGTAGAAAAAAGGCATTTGGGCCCACAGTGGCCTGGATGATGTAGGGACCTTGCCACAAACTGTCAAACTTGTCGTTCTTTCCTTTGTCCTCTCTCCTTGAGTCCCACTTCAGAAATTTATCTCCAATTTTGAAATAAGAAGCCTTAGTTCTTTTCTCCAATAACTTCTTTATATTCTCCTGAACCTGCACAGCTCTGTTATAGACCTCCTCCCTTGTTTGCTGGAGACGAATTATTTGATTTATCCTCCTCATCATGTTGTCTTCTTCTGTTTGTATCTCTTGGACCAGCCTAATCACAAGTACTCCAAGGCTGGTAGGAAACACTGCTTCTGTTCCATAGACAAGCTGATATGGCGACATGCCAATGGACTTCTTTGTTGTAAGTCTGTTGGCCCACAAGGCATGCACTAACTTGTTATGCCATGACTTTTTGTTCTCTTCTAAAAGCTTTTTGATGATGGCTACAAGGCTCTTGTTTGATGATTCAGCTAAGCCATTACCTTGTGGGTAATAGGCAGTTGAATGACTGAGTGTTATTTGATACCTGTGACAAAAAATCAACCATTTTCTTGGATCCAAAAGCAGCAGCATTATCAGTGATTATTTTCCTTGGACAACCAAACCAAGAGAGGATATGATCTTCTAGGAACCTAATGATGACAGAATCTATGGCATTCCTAGTAGGTATGGCCTCTATCCACTTAGTGAAGTAGTCTGTGGCTGTTAAGATCCATTTGTGTTGCGCAGAAGAAGTAGGATGAATTTCTCCTATGAATTCTAAGCCCCATTGCATAAAGGGACCCTGAATAGTGATGGGTTGTAGAGGTAAGGGGAGGAGCTTTCTTTTGCCTTCAAAGATTTGGCATTTGTGGCAAGAAATTGTCATCTTATGGATATCATTAAAGAGTGTAGGCCAATAGTAGCCAGCTCTGAGTATTTTGTTTGCAGTGGCTTTCCAGCTCAGGTGGCCTCCACACTCTCCTGCATGGAACTCTTGTTTAATCCTTTCTGCTTCAGACTCAGGAAAACATTTAAGCAATAGGCCATTTGTACTCTTCCAGTACAAACATTCATTCAGAATACAATAGCTTCTGGATTTTAGCTTTAAGAATCTGGCCTTGGTCTTTGATAATTCAGGAGGGGCGTTGAGGTGAGTAAGCACATACAGAATGTCAAAATACCAAGGAGAGCTCTAAAACTTCTCCTCAACAGTGGGATCAGGCAATCCCTGCTGCTCATCCAAGGCATCTACCATGTTAATGTCAAGGGCTTGTAGATTTGATTCAACCATTAGCCGAGATAAGCCCTGACCTTTGATCAGTTTGGTGGGTTTTATCTCAAGGTCGTATTCTAGGATCACAACAATCCATTTGCCCCTCTTCCCATCTGGGTCTTGGGACAAGATATCTTTGACCACTATGCTAGTCACATAGGCTATGGTGTGGGAATGAAATATGTACACCCTAAAGTCTTTCAAGGCCTTGACTAAGGCATAGGATTTTTTTTCCATTATGTTGTATTTCAAGGGTGCATCTCTCAGTGCTTTGCTAAAGAAAGAAATGGGTTGTTCCATTCCCCTTGGGTTTTTCTGCAGCAGAACTGCAGCTACTGTATGCTCGGATGCAAACGAGAAAATCAGGAAATCTTTTGAGAAATCTGGGCTGATTAGGACAGGAGCCTAGGTGAGTGCAATTTTATGTTGGCAATATGATGCAGAGTGTTGTCCTTGATGGCAACCCACTTGATGAAGATGATGGCAACCTACTTGATGAAGATGATGGCAACCTACTTGATGAAGTTGTTCTTGACTTAATGAACTTGTTAATGATGTGAATCTAATGTTCTATAAGTAGTTCAGAAGTAGCAGAAGAAAGAAATATCAGAAAGGGCCAAAACAATGATGAAAAGTGTGTGTCTCAAGGCATACGCGGGTTTGTCTAAGGGAAGTAGCGTATGCACGCGAGAAATAACGTGCCAAGTCGCGTATGGCCAAAAGCGCTCTAAATATGTAAAACAAGGGGTAACAACCATGGTATTGACCCATTGTATTGAGCAATGATTCGTCTATGTGACCTCGTCCAGTAATACCATCGAAAGTAATGTGGTTTTGGCTCATGGTATTGATAAAGGGTAAACCTATATAAGGAGAAGAATTTCATTGTGCAAAGTGTGAGCAAGATGTCTGGGTTTGAATGAATACTTCATTGAAAGAATATCTGAATGGAAAGGGTAACTGTTTGATGATAGATCTGAATCTATGATGCACCTATGAAGAAATGATGAAGAGGGATCTCTAGATCTGAAATGTATTTGTATTTGCTAGATCTTTTTATGGAATGATTAGATCTGAGATGAGGCGAACATCTGTCTGAAGTGAAGGGTAAAATCTGAGTGATGTATATGTTCTGAAGAATTGCAATGACCTAAATGTCTGAATAACTATACGCTAGTTCGTCACAGAGGAAGCGCGTATATACGCGGGTTTAATGAAGAGAAAGCACGTATGGTTGGTGAAATTAACTGTGTAAAGTATACATGGGTTTGTATGGACGAAGGAGCGTATATACGCAGGATCATTGAAAGGAAAGCGCGTATGAAGATTAGGGTTTGATGAAGTATGAAGTATGAAATGTCTGATCTATTCTGTTGTGTTACTGTTGTCTGTTAATGATGTATTCTACAGATCTGGGTTGTATGAATTGTTAAGTTTGAGCTTAAATGTGTGGAGTGGGTCCAGTCTGAAAATATGATGAAAAGTGGCCTACAAGTTGTGTTCTATTGAAGCTGTTGGATCCAGTGTGAAAATTGATGAAATGTGGTCCATAGAGGTGCTGAGGGTTGTAGCCTTCAGTCGGGGTGTTGTAGCTCCCCTCCAGGAGAGGCTGGTAAATGAGAGCAGGTGGTCGTAGCTCCCTTCCAGGAGAGGCTGGTAAACGAGAGCAAGGGGTCGTAGCTCCCTTCCAGGAGAGGCTGGTAAACGAGCGCAGGTGGGTGCCTGCATGCTGGTATGAGTCTACGCCAGCACATAGTTGTAAGATGTTTTCTATAATAAAATATTGAAGGTTGAGAAACGACAGCGGTGGTTTTCTCTCGACTTGGGTTTCCACCTAAAATCCTAGTGTTCATGTGTGATGCTTATGTGTGATGATTTATTTCTATTATTACTGCACCTATCTGCTGATATATAAACATCTGATGAATGAATAAATACAAGGATATAAGTAAAGAAATAAGTGCATATTAAGATCTCTGCACATACGCGAGTTTAGTAAAGGGTATCCGCGTATATACGCGAGTATGATGAAGTAAAGTAGCGTATGGGTTTTAGAGAGTGGAAAAGTAAAAATATTTGAGTATGCCCTAAATACTGATTCACCCCCCCCCTCTCAGTATTTTTCCCAACAATTGGTATCAGAGCAGGTCCTTCTGTAGAAGCTTGATCGCTTGAAGGAGATCCGTCGCAATGGGAAGTCACGAAGGAGTAATGTCTATAAGGCCACCTCTATTCAATGGAGATACTCTGTTATTTTGGAAGATACGAAAAAAAGCATATCTGCAAAGTCTTGGTGCAGAAGTATGGGCAATCGTGGAAGAAGGTTATCAGTATCCGGCAAGTATTCCCACTGATGCAGCAGAAAGGAAGAAATATGAAATCAATGCCAAAGCAGTCAATGTCTTATTAGGAAGGATGTCTGAACCAAAATTTGCTAAGGTAATGCAGCTAAATTCAACAAAAGAAATATGGGACAAAATCATTCTGAGCTATGAAGGAGATACAAAGGTAAAAAATGCAAAACTCCAAACCCTCAGAATTGAATATGAAAATTTGAAGATGCATAGTGATGAGAGTATTTCCAGTTTCTTTTTACATCTAGATGATATTGTAAATCGTATGAGAAGTTTCAGTGAAACCATAACGAATACTACTCTGGTTGAAAAAGTCTTAAGATCTTTAACTTCAAAATTTGAGTCAAAAGTATTTGCTATTGAAGAAAGGCAAGATCTGCAAACTCTTACTATTGTTCAACTACATGGTATTCTGACTACTTATGAAATGAGACAACGAGGTCCCTCTCAAATCAAAGAAGCTGTTTTTAAGGCATGTACAAAAGGAAAATACAAGGAAGATGTCAAGGAATCATATTATATATCAAAAGAAGAAGAAGCAAATTTTGTGAGAAAACTCCAACTAGGAACTGGAAGATTCAAAGGTAAGCTCCCCTTCAAATGTTTTGGTTGTGGAAGAGTTGGTCATTATGCTACTAAATGTCCTTATGAAGAAAACCATGGAAAAGGGAAACAATTTGAAAAGAGAAAGAGTTATTATGCAAATGAAGAAAATGATGTGGATGAAGAAGATTCTGACCAAGATCTACAAGTGCTCATGGCAAAGAAGCAGAAGAAGAAGGCTACTCAAAGAAAGAAGATACCTCAGAAAACATGTGCAGCAGAAAATAGAGAAGATGATACAGGTATTGACTGTTGTTCTTGTGATTCAATTTCTTGTGCATGCAATAGTGAAGATAGTGAAAGTAACAGTATAATTCTAGAGGCAAATCTCAAGATCAATGATGAAAGCAATGATTGGAATCAATTTAATAAGAGAGAATCTATCCAAAAAGATATGATCTCTAGAATGAATGAACAGAAATAAATACTAAATGGACAGATAGACAAGTATCAAAAGTTGTATGTTAATGCAACCAATCGAAGTGAAAAACTGGAAGCAGAAATCATCTCTCTCAAAGAAGATTTGGAAATTTCAAATAAGAAGAATGAAGAACCCCTATCATTTGAAAAGGAAGGACTTGAAGCCAAAATCATCTCTCTCAAAGAAGATCTAGAAAAATCAAATAAGAAGAATGAAGAGCTGCTACAAACAGGTGAAGAACAAGAAAATTGGTTGAAGGAAAAAAATTTAAAATTGAATGATCAAGTAGAAGAAGGAAAGAGGGTCGAAGAAAGCATGAAGAAGCAATGCCAAAAATTGGAGGTTGAGGTAAACATTCTCAAAGGTAAATTAGAAGAAAAGAATAAACTCTTGAGGTTTCAAGATAGTACTAAGATTCTGGATAATATTCTTAGTAATCAAAGATCTCCTTCTATCAAACTTGTTCTGGGTTTTCATGAAATAGTTAAAGGAGAATCTAGTTCACAAGGAAGTGCTAAAGATTCAAAGGATGTCAAAGCAAAACCTGAAGTGGTGAAAGAGACAAAGGGAAACCAACAATTATGAATTCTCAAAAGAAATATTTTTCTCCAAACTATAGAAGTATCAATGATGTTGAATGCTTTAAATGTCATAATTATGGGCATATTGCAGCCAATTGCAGAAGCAGAATGTTTCAGTCACAATCAAACAGATTCTATTCAGAAAGGCACTCTGGTTTCTTCAAGGGATATTGTTTTTCATGCAACAAGTATGGTCATAAAGCAGTTGATTGCAATAGAAGGAAGAACAGAGAAACACACTATGATCCTTATGCTTACTTCTCTGGTCATATAAGATGTTATGCTTGTAACAAGTATGGACATGTGGAAAAAGAATGCAGGGTTAACAGATCTAAGAAATTGGATAATTTTCAGCACACAATTAGAAATTTCAAGCAAACCTGGAATAGAAAGGAGGACCGGTCAGAAACGTAGGGAATATTGACCCTACTGCAGTCATCCGCTTCTGAAGCTTACTTCTCTTAATTACTGCAGGAGTGATGTGAGATACATTAGAAGGGATTAGTAATGTATCGTCATAGGGGGAGCAATGCATGATGATTCTCATGGTTGATTTGGTTATTCTAGTTATCTCTGACAGAGCATTTGTTGTAAAGAAGATAGGTACAGGAAGAACAAATTCAGGGGGAGATGAAGGAATGTGAATTTTTCAATGTTTCACTTTCCATACGCGGGTTTGATGAACTAAATCCGCGTATACACGCGAGTTCCAGTAGACACAGACGCGTATGCACTTATATTAAGAAAATTAGTATGACAGCTGAAGAACATAAGTACAGGTTCCAGGGGAGCATCAGTCTGACTTCTAATGATTGTATTATTGGCTCTGTATCTGCTTATTTCTCAGTTCTAAATAATAATGATATGATACATGGTTTCTTATGTTGAAGATTATGAATGAGCCCAGATTTCTTATTTGATGAAGAATATCTTTTGGATGAGATGGTAGTCTTATGTTTCAGAGATACGGATAGATCATGCAGAGATTGTTGCTGATGACTTGCTGTTGAAAGTATTCAGATTGCACAAGATAAGGAGGAGCCTTGGTCATATGGAAAGGATGTTTGGATGCACATTTTCAGGGGGAGCATTAGCCTTGCTGAGTATAATACATTGTTGGTATTATGATGGTTCTGATATATGATATCTCTTGAGGTCTTTCTAGTATTGGTCATAAAAAGTCATACTTGTAATTTGATGAAAAGGTCATGATGAGACCCATGATGTAAAATTGTAATATTCTATCATGTAAGGACTTGTTCAATTTGTAAACCCACTTGGTTGGGTAGTTGAGTCAGAATTTGTAAACCCACATGGTTGGATAGTTGAGTTGAAATGTGTAAACCCACTTGGTTGGGTATTTGAGTCTCATATGTAAATCCACTTAGTTGGATATTTGATGTAAGTATGAGTCCTTGGTGATAGGAAGGTCATTGATTCATGTACTTCATTGAAACATATGTTTGAAAAATCAGCATGAACTCAGGGGGAGCATGGTAACTTCAGTGCACATCAAATCTGCAGAGCTCTTATGTCTACATGAGGAGAAAAACCTTATGTTGGTTTTGATCCACCCTTTGCCCTTGATGTCAAAGGGGGAGAGTAGTGACATGGTGTTTGAATAAGGGGAGAATATCATTATGCTTAATGTATCTGTTGTAGTGATCAAACACCATCGTGGTTGCCATCAAGTCCAAAGGGGGAGATTGTTGGCAATATGATGCAGAGTGTTGTCCTTGATGGCAACCCACTTGATGAAGATGATGGCAACCTACTTGATGAAGTTGTTCTTAACTTAATGAACTTGTTAATGATGTGAATCTAATGTTCTACAAGTAGTTCAGAAGTAGCAGAAGAAAGAAATATCAGAAAGGGCCAGAACAATGATGAAAAGTGTGTGTCTCAAGGCATACGTGGGTTTGTCTAAGGGAAGTAGCGTATGCACGCGGGAAATAACGTGCCAAGTCGCGTATGGCCAAAAGCGCTCTAAATATGTAAAACAAGGGGTAAAAACCATGGTATTGACCCATTGTATTGAGCAATGATTCGTCTATGTGACCCCGTCCAGGAATACCATCGAAAGTAATGTGGTTTTGGCTCATGGTATTGATAAAGGGTAAACCTATATAAGGAGAAGAATTTCATTGTGAAAAGTGTGAGCAAGATGTCTGGGTTTGAATGAATACTTCACTGAAAGCATATCTGAATGGAAAGGGTAACTGTTTGATGATAGATCTGAATCTATGATGCACCTATGAAGAAATGATGAAGAGGGATCTCTAGATCTGAAATGTATTTGTATTTGCTAGATCTGTTTATGGAATGATTAGATCTGAGATGAGGCGAACATCTGTCTGAAGTGAAGGGTAAAATCTGAGTGATGTATCTGTTCTGAAGAATTGCAATGACCTAAATGTCTGAAGAACTATACACTAGTTCATCGCAGAGGAAGCGCGTATATACGCGGGTTTAATGAAGAGAAAGCGCGTATGGTTGGTGAAATTAACTGTGTAAAGTATACGCGGGTTTGTATGGACGAAGGAGCGTATATACGCAGGATCAGTGAAAGGAAAGTGCATATGAAGATTAGGGTTTGCTGAATTATGAAGTATGAAATGTCTAATCTGTTCTGCTGTGTTACTGCTATCTGTTAATGATGTATTCTACAGATCTGGGTTGTATGAATTGTTAAGTTTGAGCTTAAATGTGTGGAGTGGGTCCAGTCTGAAAATATGATGAAAAGTGGCCTACAAGTTGTGTTCTATTGAAGCTGTTGGATCCAGTGTGAAAATTGATGAAACGTGGTCCATAGAGGTGTTGAGGGTTGTAGCCTTCAGTCAGGGGGTTGTAGCTCCCTTCCAGGAGAGGTTGGTAAATGAGAGCAGGGGGTCATAGCTCCCTTCCAGGAGAGGCTGGTAAACGAGAGCAGGGGATCGTAGCTCCCTTCCAGGAGAGGCTGGTAAACGAGCGCAGGTGGGTGCCTGCGTGCTGGTATGAGTCTGCGCCAGCACATAGTTGTAAGATGTTTTCTATAATAAAATATTGAAGGCTGAGCAACGGCAGCGGTGGTTTTCTCCTGACTTGGGTTTCCACCTAAAATCCTAGTGTTCATGTGTGATGCTTATGTGTGATGATTTATTTCTGTTATTACTGCACATGTCTGCTGATATATAAACATCTGATGAATGAATAAATACAAGGATCTAAGTAAAGAAATAATTGCATATTAATATCTCTGCACATACGCGAGTTTAGTAAAGGGTATCCGTGTATATACGCAAGTATGATGAAGTAAAGTAGGGTATGGGTTTTAGAGAGTGGAAAAGTAAAAAAATTTGAGTATGCCCTAAATACTGATTCACCCCCCCTCTCAGTATTTTTCCCAATAGTTTAACTGATTCAAAAGATTTCTTGGCTTCAACAGTCCACTTAACTCCTACACCTTTCTTCAACATGCTTGTCATATTCCTAAGGTGTTCAACCAGGTTGGGAATAAACCTCCCGGGGAAGTTGATTTTCCCAATGAAGGAATGTAACTCTTTAATATTTCTTGGGTGTGTGATTTGTAGTATTCCCTCAACTCTTTGTGGGTCTATCCTAATCCCTTTCTCAGATATAATGTGGCCAAGAAGTTTACCTTCTTGCAGCCCAAATACAGTGTTTTTAGGATTCAATGATAGACCAAACCTTCTACATTTCTCAAACACTCTTCTGAGATGCTCTAGGTGTTCTTCTTCAGTATTGGAATAGACTGTTATGTCATCTAGGTAGATGAAAATGAAGTGTCCTATTTCATTTGAAAAAGCTATATCGATTGCTCTTTGTAAGGGTGCACCAGCGTTCATCAATCCAAAAGGCATATTTACATACATAAAAGTGCCCCATGGAGTGGTAAAGGCTGTTTTGAGTTGTTCTTCTTGGATTACTGAGACTTGGTTGTAACCTGAAAAACCATCGAGCAGGGAGATCCTTTTAGAACCTACTACCCTATGAAGAATATGTTCCATTTTTGGCAAAGGGTAGTTTTCTTTGAGTGAGGCTCTGTTAAGATTCCTGAAATAAATACACAACCTGATATCCCCTGTTTTCTTTCTCACAACAACTAGGTTTGAGACCCAATCAGAGAACCTCACAGGAACTATTATGCCTGCCTCATACATCTTTTTAATCTCTTTTTCAACTGTAGGCAATTGCTTTGGGTTAATTCTACGAATTTTTTGTCTAAAGGGCTTCTGATTCTCTTTCAAAGGTATTTTGTGTTGTATTATGTTTGTGTCATAGGCCTTTAAGTCCTCATAGCTCCAAGAAAACACATCAATGAACTCCTTGAATAGGTCAATGTATTTTTTTTTCATGTTTGCAGGCAGGGAATTATCCAATTTGATTATCTTGGGTTTATCTTCAGTGCCTATGTTGCATTCCTCGACATCAGAGTCTGCATGTTCTATAGTGGGATTTTTTGCTACATCATAAAAATCAAAAAGGTCTTCTAAAGGTGCCAGAACTCGAGGTATGTTCTTATCTTTGGTCTGCTGCACCTCTACTTCTTCACTATCTGCGTATTCACATTTTTCGTTTGGATTTCCAATCTGTTCGTTCAAAGTGTTTATTTCTATGTTACAGGGGATTTATTCCTCATCTGAGGACTCTCCACTTAGGCCGCTACTGTCAGATCCAGAGTCTGAATCAGAAGATTCAAACTCATTTCTGCCTACCAGGAAATCTTCAATCTGTTTATCACCCTCGAAGACCTGCCAATATTTTTCATTGTCTGGCACTGTAGGTCTGAATTTGGTCTGAACGATGATCTGTTGGTCACTGGGAGGCTTATGATATGAACTAGCCAAGCAGGATAGTCCATTTGCAATTTCGTTCTGACCTCTAGGGACAAACACCAGATCGTATTCCACAAAATTTTTCAATAGATCCATAGTGTCATTCCTGTATGCCCTCAGTCTAGGATGTTTTGTTGTATATTCACCATTCACTTGTTTAATGATTAGCTTAGAGTCCCCATGCACAGTTATCTTACGAGCTCCTAATTTTCTCAACAGGTTTAGGCCTAAGATAAGAGCCTCGTACTTTGCAATGCTGTTTGTACATTTGAAGTGCAGGTTACATGCATGGCTCTCTGCGTAACCACTCTCTATTTTATGTATCCACACTCCTACCCCGACAGTTCTCTTGGTGCATGACCCATCAAAATTCATTTCCCATAAGGTTTCATTCTCGGGTTTATCATCGTTTCGTTCTTGGTGTGGTGTATGTGTTTGTGAAGGGCGACTAATCAGCTGACTGCATTCTGTTTCTGGTTCACTTTGAGTTTTTTTTTCATTGCCCTGTTCAAATTTTTCTACGTCTTTTTCCTCCAAGTCTAGAGTAGCCATTATGTTAAAGTCCATGGGCTCTGTTTCCTTGTTTCTATCTCTATTTTTGGACTCTGACCCTTCTGAGGATTCATCATTACAGAGGATGAAGGAGTCAAGGTCTATATGTACAGAGTATAAAGGTGAATTTTTAGGCTTTTCGGGGCTACTAACCAGGAATTTCATCTGTGCCTCTCTGTACAGTCTTCTAAGTTGGCCAAAGATTGGGATTGTGGCATAAGCCCCATCCATCTGCATTGTTCCTTGCAGCTTGGCTCCCCATGATCTTGACAATAACATGCCATACTTGGGTGGCACATCTGCCACCACAACATCCATGACCATACATTATGCTGGAATATAGGTGAGGCTTACACACAGGTCTTTGATTAGGCCAAGACACTTTACTCTGCTAGAGTCAAATGAATATAGGTCTTTATAGGGACGGGTTATCTCTAGGCCTAATATTTCCATCACTACTTTAGGCATCGGGTTGTGTGATGCCCCAGAATCATGCATTGCATTGTGGAGAATTTTATCATGGATATTAAGACTGATATAAAAAGGGGGCACTACCCCTTCCTGAAACTTTCCTTCTATATTTGGACCAAACAGAAGGGCAGGTTGATCATCAATCAGATTTACAGTGTCACTATTCTCCCCTAAATTTAATGCTTTCAAAATTTGGCCTTTATATACATCCTGAGTTGCCAGTTCAGAGAGTGGGAGAGAGATTTTAATTTTTGCAATATCACTCTCCAAATTGAAAGTGAACTGACTCTTCGGAATGTTCAACTTTGTTTTGTTAGTCACCACCTTAGTGGCTGAATCATTGTGCTGATTCTCACTATGCACAGTGTTAGAAACTATTTTATTAGGAGTACTAACTACAGTGTTAGTACTTCTTGTTGGTTTACCTTGTTTATCAATGTTTTGGTTGTCTTTTTCGTTGTTCTTCCCAGAATTCTCAGCTGCTGATTTGTTACTTTCAGCAGTCACTTTAGAAGTTTTATCGGGCCTTTTCTTGATGGTAACCTCAAAAGCTTTTGGTTTGGCAATATCTAGGCTCTTTTTGCTTCTAATTTCATATTGTATAACATGCATGATGGCATCTTCAAATCCAAGTCTGTAATCCTCTGATTCTAATCTTTCCTCATCCCAATATGAGGGTGAGGGTTGATCTTCTTCATGTCACAGTTATGGATTGAATCTTCTGTTTCAAACATGTTTATTGTGGTCCCCTCAGACTCTTCTACGATTCCCTCATCTTCATCTAAAAATTTCTCTTAGAATGGGGGAATAACTTGCTGATCTGATTCTCTTTGTCTGTTGGGAGTGGTATTGTTTCTTCTAAATTTTTGGTTCTGGTTATGGTTTTGATTCCTGCTTAGGTTACTAACTGTGACAACCATTTTTTTCCATCATTTTTTGTAGCTTTTCCACGTTTTTTCATATGCGGTCATTATTGGGGTCAGATGTGGAAGCTACATTGTCATCTCTATATGTTACCCTTTTTTCAGCTCTCAATCTTGCTTTTTTCTCAATCAGATTTGCCTCTACACTCACTGCTCCTTTTTGCATGCCTTCCAATGTGTTGTAATCCCTCTCCCTAATCTGGTAGGCCATGTCAGCATCTAAGCCTTCACGGTATTTCACTAGGACCATACCTAGGGGAGGTTTCATGTGTGGAGGAAGATCATTATAAACACTGTTAAACCTTGTAGAGTAGGCCTGGACACTCTCTCCTACATTTATTTTCAGGTTCTTGTATTTTTCTAGGATTTGGAGAGGATTTGCCTTAACTTCCCATTTGTTTATGAAGGTCTGATATAAGGTTGGGAGGTCTTGGATAATATTAGGAGGGGGGCCTTTGAACCATTTCTTCACATCACCTCCTAAGCTTTGGGCAAATATTCTCATTTTGACTATTTCATCATCTATTTCCATGTAGTCAAAAGAATCTTCCATCCCATCTACATGGTGCTGAGCTGTGGTAGACTCTTTTGCAGTGAAGTGTGATATCTTTGACTGATAATCATTGGGTAAGGGTACTATAGGCTGAGGTAAAACCAGAGGTGAATACCAGGCTGCCATGATGATGTTTTGTGGAGGTAAAGGGTTAGCTTGAGCAACTGGTATATGGATGATAGGGATATTATGACCAACAGAAAGCTGATGAGAAAATCTAGGGTGACTGAGCCCCAAGTTTTTAATGAAGTGAATATCAGGAGGCGTAGATGGAGGGGTTCTTCTATCCCTAATGTGTTGACCACTATGAGATGGTGAACCGGGAAGCTCGAGGTCTAGATGGTCTGGAACACTGAATGACCTAGTTCTTGGTAGTCTGTTCGGTAGGTCTAGGTCAAAAAATGGGTCTGATAGAGCTGTAAAGTCTTCTAGTGCAGAGTTAGCTCTATGGATGAGGATGGAAATAGTTGATCTTTTAGGTGCAAGAGATCTCTTGAGGATGCTCTCAGGGTTGTCAACTATTTCAGGTGGGTCTGGGTTGGGATAAGCTGTTGTATGAACAGTTCTGAAAGCCAGAATTTTGTTTCCAACCAAGCAGATCAACCCTAATTGTTACTTCTATTATGGTTGATGCTGTAATGGGCTTTGGTCTCCCAGTGGAGTCTAATGTGAACCAAGATAATTAGCAGGCCTACTAATCACCAGTGGAGTCTTTAAATCGTTTAGGAATTATGGAGTCACCAGGTGGAAGGTTTAGTATGCTTTTGGAAGGTACACTGTCCACCACAGTGCTTATGAGATGTCCCTTTTCAAGGATATCTTCACAACAAAGCAAAATCTAACCAGAGATTGACTGGGAGGGCTTTTACCAGATATGTCACCTCTGAAAGAGTGTGAGATCTGGAGGCTACCTGGCCCTTTCCAGACTCTGTCTAAGAGTGTGGGAGAAAGACAACAAATGGTATAGAGGTTGATTTGTGAATATGAGTGTTTAGCTGCCAACCTAACTAGAGATTATAGGTTTCTGAGGCTCTTATAATGTAAGTGAGATGAAAAATACTCAGAACTCCCCAGTGGAGTCGCCATTATGTTGGGGTTCCCATGTTTTGGCTAGATTGGCAAGACCAAAAGATGAGACAACATCAAACCAATTTTAGACCTCAGGATCTAGCCCTCCTGGGTCCAGAGAGGGATCTCTCTATGATATGTAAAGGTTTTATCTTTGAAGGTCAAAGTTTAAGATGTTAGGCTAGTTATAGCCACAGGGTTTGTTTGTTTGATTGGATGTTAGGTTGTTGGTTATCAGGAATGAAGGGTTCAATATAAGATAAATATGAGCAAAGAGGATTTAGGCAGAGGTGAAGTGTTCCAGGGAGTATTCAAAACCATTGGGCAATGGAGTCAGGAAAGGATTTTCTTGCTAATCAATATGCAGGCTTTCAGTTGGGCTAGTCATCTAAAACATTGGATCTTAAAGATGATAGTGTGATATGGAATGGTAGGGGAGGAGGACCAATAAAGGTTTAGAACAGAAAGTTGAAAACCTGAGATCAGAGAGAGACTTTGAACTCTCAATGCTTCGGCCTCCAGCTTGAGGGACCTTAGAAAGGCCAGCTGGTTACACAAGGATCCTAGTGGACAGGGCTAACTCTAATCCCCAATGTTCCCAAATATTCTAGCTAAATCCTAACAAGAACACCTAAGAACAAGTTCATTTAATTCATACCTCAGAGAGTAGGCAATAACATCCACTACACTGGTTAAATTAACTGAAATCACGCCTTAAATAACACATATAACATAAAACATTGAAGGCAAGGAGAGCATAAACATAGGGTACCTAACAAGGGGTAAATCCTATGCCAATATTCTGATGCAAGCCAGTAGAAATGAAGTAAAACACAGAGATTGAAAAACATCACCGCTGCTTTAGATCAGGATCCAAAGAAATGTGCTTGTCATATTAAATAGCAATACCAGTCAAGTACATCATTTCTAATAGCTGGATACTCAGACAGAAAACATCTTCCTCAGCCTATCTTATGACTTTACACAGAGATTATGTATCAAAAGAAACAGCTTGCAATTCTATGATAACTGATCAACAACCTTTACAATGAGTTTATTTCTGAATTTTATAGCTGAAAGATGAGTAGAGGAGGTAGGTGGAGAACTAAGTGTAGCATTAAACTCTGAAAAGGAAAGGGGGCCAAAGCCCATTCTATTTTAAATCCTGTGCATTTATCTCTGGCACTCTTTGGTGAAAGAATGATCTTCTTCAGGCTTCCATTTACTCCAGTATGGCCCTAATGCACTTTGGCTATAGTACTCTATAGTACTTTATGGTGGATAAACAAAAAGGAAAATTGAGGTCTGCCATGCTGCATAACAAATGCTCTGGTTGCATAGGATTGTTCCGTCATGGTGGAAATCTTCTGAGAAACACGGTAAATAAGGGAACAATATGGGTGCTTTGTGCTTTCACAGGTGGGGATGTCCTGTTGAAGTAGCTGCTCTGATGACATAGTTTTCTGTGCGCTGGACCTTCTGGGAGATCCGTGATGTCTTCCATCTGGTACTTTGCCTCTAAACCACTAAGCTAAGGCTCAAGGACCTTCATCTTCTTGCCTTAAGGTCTCTACTGCTCCATTTTTTTCTCTGTCAGTGAGATCCGCGCTTTAATGGCTCTGGGGAGGTTTTACAGAGTTCAAATCCTGTTCTTTTAATGCAAGTCCTGTCGTTTGCCACTATATTAAAAACTATGTAATCATGGTGGCTTTCGCCACCTGATAACCCTGCAAAACACGAAACTTAGTTATGAAATCCATGCATAGGGAAGGACAGCTATGGGGGGCGGGTAGACTGATAGTGCGGCGGTGGTAAACGATGGTTTTAGATGAAATAATGGTGAAAAATGCATTGATATGGTGTAAACCTCGACTAATAGGTTTTTGGTGAAGAAACGAGCGTGGACCGTTCGATCATGGTCTAGTGACGAATATCGACGGCGGAGATTAATCAGTGGGATGGTATATGAACTTGGGTGAAATGCATTAAAATGAAGGAAAATGTAATAAAAATGATCATATGTGGTGGGACCCGGCATGGGTGGAGGGTGATTCATCTAGGAACGTCGGATCTCAGGAGGAGATCGACGGCTACGATTCAATCGAAGGGGAGAAATGGGAGGTTTAACAATCCAATGGACGATGGTGCGATTATATCGTGATGGCTGGATCTTGGGTTAAATGGATGGTCAGGATTGGATCGGGGAATTGCAATCGAAAAGGGCGGAAGGGGGTAGCATCTGAAAAATGCGATTGCAATTGAAACGGGAGAGCGCGGGCCGTCGGATTGACAGGGAATCAACGGAGGAGATTAGATCGGAAGATCGCAATCGGAGGGTGCAACAAGACCTTTGCGATTGCTATGAAGGCGAGGATGCGATTAGCGCCAAGCCGTCTGATCCGGGTCTAGATCGTCGGCGGAGATTTCATCGGCGGGGAAAGGAAAAAGGCGACGGGACGCGATGCAATAAGATCTGGATTGTTGATCCTCGGGACGGATGGACGACTGTGATTCAGTTGGGGAATCACAATCGGGGGGAACAAGAGTGGCACCATTTGAAAGTTCTGATTGCGATCGGAAGTGGGAGCGCGATTAACACCAGTCCGTCGGATCCAGTGATAGATCAACAGTGGAGATCGCGGCACGGGACTTATGGACCAAACTCAATCGCATCAGAGTTTTTCTGCGTTATAAAGGAAACTGCCCGCCCGACAGCTCCGACTGCGATAAGCGCCCGGGGCTTAACGCTTGGTCTTGGGCGTGGGTCACATGGGGAAGTGGTTAAGGGGCTAGGCCGAAAGGGGCTAGGCCTTAATATAAAGTGGAAAGTGGGTTTTTTGCCCCTTTTAGTGCATTTAAAGGCCAGAAAGGGTAACGATAGAGGAAAACAAGGGGTGAATGTAGGATTTAAAGGGGATTTTGGGGGGATTTAGAGGGTTAAAGGGGGACTTTGACAAAGGAGAGAAAAGGGTAAAATAGGACATTTTGCAGGGATACAAGGGGCAAACCAAGGCCTTTTGGAGCACAATTTTTCATCATCTGTGAGGCTTATTGACTCCAGAACAGCAGAGGGAAATGATCAAAGGGCCTGGAACATGAAGAGGCTTCAAGGATGATGTGTTTACAAGATAAATGTATTCCTTGAAGGCTCATGAAACAATTTAGCCCCCTGTTTGATTGTCAAAAATTTATAGGGGGGCTAACACTTGGAATCCCACAAATGGTCATACCGGGCCCCTTCGTACATATCTAGAGGGAGCTTGGGGAGGACCAACTCTGCAGGGGTTTCCCAGAAAATGAGGGCTATAAGAAATAGTAGCCAGGCATAGCAGAAGGCTTTTCCCTGCTCCTGCAATTCACGGACGTTGGCTAAGAAATCGTCGCATAAGTATTGGGCCCAATTGAGGCAGACTCCCTTTGCATACTGATCGGCTAGCCGAATGACATAGGCAGGGATGGTTGCAACATGGCACTTTCGCATTACCTTGCAAGCTAGTAATATGGTACCCATCTGCATATCCAAGTCGCTGATGGATTTTATGAGGAAGCCTCATGTATTCCTCTCCACATGGTAGGTATTACGCACATATTCAACGGTGTCCCCTTCATATTTCTTGCCCACATGCTCCAGATGGTGTGGCCTGTTAATGGGAAGGCCCATGATTCTATGAACCAATGCAGCATTTATGGGGACCCTATCTCAAATCCACAGGCAGCCATTGTGAATTAGGGCGATCAACTATTTGGCCAGCCGATTCGTGACGTTGTAATGGCCAAAGTGGGGCATACATAGCAGGTTCAAGAGCCTGGATCGACCAATCCGCTTACCCAATGCTGAGGAATGACTGTGACCCCATAGTCTGTGTAAATTGTGTCGACGTACAGGGCGGGGGTCAGCTCAGGGAAGTCTTCATAATTCGCCAACTCATGATCGTCGAATTTAACTTCACGGAGCTTTCCACATGGGTCACTCAGGATAGGGACTTCTCCCAAGGTTAGCGACATCTACAGATAGGTAACCAAGCCATCAAGGTTCTTTGGTGTGCGCATCGAGGGCCTGCGCGGGTGGATGAAGGGAGGTAACTAATTGATCGGATTGGCAGGTAGGGCATCCTCCTGTGCAGCCTAAGCCTAAGGCATTGCTCGTGGGGACTTGGCATGCCTTGGGGAGGTCCTAGGCTTCCCTGAAGCCCATTTCGTAGCTTTGGGGGGCTTCCTTGAGCCTTGTGCTTGCTTTTTTCCCTTCCTCGTGACCGATGTTGAGGGCACTTTCTCATCCTCAGACCCGATCTCCATTACTTCCTCAACTTCTGGGGCAGTAGGTGCCAAGGGCTCCGCTGGGTTAGTGGCTGTCATCCTAGCGCGGAAAATGAATCTCGACTCTAGGTGGCTACTATCTGTAGGGGGAGGTTGATCCGACATGAGGGGGAAAATGCAGACCCGAAAAATCTTACAGCTCAAGCTCGCACGAGATAAAGAGGATAAGTACAAGTTATGAAAGTGAGACGGAACCCTTGTTTGTGTTATTCGACCCTTTTTATAGCGCCTATGGTCATCCAACGGTAGGGTAATCTTGACCTGGAACTTACCATCAAGTAAACGGTAAAAAATCCTCAAAACCTGCCCCATTAAATGCCAGTGGCCCACTCCTTTTAACGGTAACTTTTGATTTTTATGAGATGTTATTGTGCCAACAGCTAGTTTTTTCACCTCCTGTGCACTTGGCGTTCCTGCTATGCTTGGTTTAAACACCTGCTCTACCTGCGCATCTTCCAACAAGACAAAATTAAGCCCTAAGTGCTTCAAACCCAAAGATATGTTCACTCGGTATGTGTCATCGCAACAGAACCAAGCTGCCTTCGTAATAAAATATTTCAGAGGTGCTATGATCACTGCATATATCCGAAAAAAATTTCTATAATAACCTACATGGCCGAGAAGTGAGCGTAGCTACCCCTTTATTGTGGGAGCTAGCGGATATATAATATTCGCATCTCCAATTTTAGCTAAAGTGGGGTGCGTCTCAATACTATCTGTTTGCAGCCCGAGTGGTCTAGTAACCGTGCACACCCTATACAATTCTGAGTCAAGACCCTCTCATGGATCATTCTTACCTTCTTTTGGGGCTAGGCTGCAGTATTTGATCATGCTTGGTGTCTGCGGCTCCCAATTGGGTATTTCAGGTGTGACACACAAGTGTGATTTACCCCATGTTATAGTGTCAATGTCTTGCAAAGCTGCGTCAAGTGCCTTTGTCCTGCCTATTAATCCAAATGTTCCATAAATTCATCCTTCAAAGTCTCCCAGTGGCAGGTGCACTGATGGAGCTCCGCATCTAAGTACCATGCAGTGGGAAGTGGTCCCAGGGCATGAATAAGCAGATGAACCCACTCCTGGGAAGTTCTATCGCACCATTGTTTTATCCAAGTGAACAGATATTTGCGTGGAACTTTGGATCTAAGGAATGTTTTGATTCACATGTCGATTGGGGCCTCAAATCGTAGGATAATCATATTTCGACACACCTCCCAATCCTGGAACGCCTCCTCATGTGTTACCCACCATTGCGCAGGTGATCCATGCATGGCTAGCTTACAGGCCCATAGTCGTCGTTCTTGGGGAACCTCGGCTTCAAATGCCTGCAAAAAGTCCCTAACATTACCAGAACCATCGAAATAAGGTAGGTCTCTTACCTCTGAGGAGATGCAGTGAAAGTTCTTCATGATCCGAAGACATCGCAACGCAGAGACAACATGTAATTGGTTTTTCCAATTCTCTATCTCCCCATCAAAGTCGGAGAAACATTCACTGTCCTTTTCCCAATAGAGTACCCCCTCCGCCGTGGGGTTGATCCAATCTTCATCTCATGTAGTCAACTTATAGATGTGATCCACATCCTCTTTGTCACGCACTGGTTCTGTATATCGTTCGCCTTCCGCTGGGTCTAATGGTACTATTACCCTTATAGTGTTATTCTCGAATACCATGCTTCTTTTCTTTAGGTTAATGATGCCCCCCATATCGATGGCCCAATCCAAGCCTAGGAGCGTAGGGTAGGGGTCCACATATTCGACAATCTGAATTACTTCAAAGTCATCTCGGACCTTAAACCTTGCGATATCCACCACAATCTTCGATAGTATTCCCAATGGTATAATCTTCTATTGATTGGCCATATGTAGCTAGATAATGGACCATTCCAACTTAGGTTCCCCCATTCATTGCCAAGTCTATTTAGGTAATACATTTTCATCTGACCCTAGGTCCAAAATAACTTGATCCATCTCGTAATCACTGATCTGCGCAGTAAACCGCATCTCCCTACCAGTGCGTTTCTTATACCTATAGAGTTTGTGTACGTCCTTGACTTCCGGAGGGAGGATAGGTCGTGTTGCACAGCTATCTATAAACGCCTGAAGATTTTCCATAGCCTTTGGGTTGTGCAGTAGCTTCATACATGCCTGTAAAAAGGGTTTGACTTCCTCATCTACCTTGAGGTCTTCAGGTGGCTGCGAAGTATATGCCTTTACCTCCGCAAAGTCTTTACGAGCTACGACAAATGTTTCTTTGTCCTCTTGTTTGATCCAAACCTTCCTGTTTGATAATTTCTGGTTGGATCAGAGGCTCGGTTGCATTTTTCTCCCTAGGCCCCATGGTGGAAATCCCACTGCATGTTACGACATTCACTCTTGGATCTTTGTCTCGTAGTTCGGGATTAAGCCTTTACACATTCTGCGTAGGTGTTGGCTGCTTCTCTTGCATCTTCACGATCAAGACTGGACAGTCTTCAATCGCATGGTCTAGCTGCCTACAATACTGGCAAGACTATCTTGTAGGGTTTGGACAGTCCCTGGCAAAGTGCCCTACCTCTCCACAGTTATAACAGATTAGTTTCCCTCTTCCCCGACCTGCGCTTCCACCTCTTCCGCCTCCCTTGCCCCTTGCTTGGGAGCCCCCTGCGCTTGAGAGGGATCTGGGTGAGGATGGATTTGAATAAACCCCATAGATATTCCCTCGATCGATCATCAAATCATACGTCCAATAGTTCTTTTCATTATGTCCTACCGACCTGCAAAACCTGCACCATTTTTGTTTTACTTCTGGGACGTACGCAACAAGGCGGGGATAGTGGTTTGTGTCGTGTAGCCCTGAAACACAGCAATCATCGCATCATAGTGCCGGCCCACTTGGTCCTACAATGGACTAGGTCCCCCGACCTGCATGTAGTCTGTTAACAATGGGCAGTTATCCTTGGTGTGACCATTCATCCTACATCGTATGCACCATCTTTCAGGGCTAGCCTATGCACCTCGCTCCTTTCGCAGATTCTGGATCTCCATGTGCATCGCCTCTAGTTTTTCTTGGATCTGTTGGATGCCTTGCTGGGTATCCTCTCGGGGCGCAGCTTCTAACTTCATAGCGACCTCTGGGGCTTTTTCCGGTGTTTCGAGAGTTTTGTGACCCATAGGTACGCATAGGTGAGGTAGAAACATAGCAATGAACCATTCTATGTGTTGTCTGTCATCCTACTGAAATCCTCCTTCTCTAATCACCTTCTTTAGTCGTTGATCGGCCTCCCACACAAACTCAGAAGGCCCTTGCTTGAAATCCTTTAGATTGACTACTATTTGAGAATAGGACTTAGGATTCTTGAAATGGTGTTTCAAGGCGTTCTTGATCTCATCAATGGTTGAGTTTCCATGTTTTTCGATGTATCCCATGTACCAATCCAAAGCTCTTCTTTCGAAGGCAAGGGACAATTATGCCCTCTTCACCGCATCACTAGCTACATTATGCATAGTCCATACCGATTCTGCGACAAACTATAACGATCCATGTCTTCATCTCCCACACCCTTAAAGGTAGGAAACTTCATGTGCGCAGCCATGTCGTCTTCTGGTGGTGGAGGTGTGGGTGAATTCTTACCCCTACGCTGGTTTGAAAGTGGTGTGGCTAGAGGACTCTGCGCAATTGCTTCTCTTACTGAGCTGTAGACAGATCTATCCCCTTCTTGGTTGGTCTGATAGTATTTTCCACTTTGTGTCGTACTTCTATCCAAATCAGAGGTCATTCATTCGGTGTGGCTACACATAATACTTTTTTCGAACAGTAATATCTTAATCAACAATGGTAAATTATTCAGAAACTTACCCCTAAATCCTTTCAAGAATCTTTGCTCTACTTCAGAGTAGGAGACAAACTGTTTGATGGCAAATTCTGTCATGAATCCTTCAACCACGCTATCCACCCAGTGGTATGTTGTGCGAGTGAGGGTGTTATCATCCTTCTCTAACTGCTGGATCAATTCTGGGGTCCATTGTGTGACCCGCTTATCCTTCCAACACTTCTAAAACTCGACCAACCTTGCAATCCACTCCTAGAGCTCGATCACAATGGTTACGAAGAATATTTCAGAGATCTTTGCGAAAATATACTTATTCATTAGGGGAATTTTGAGGTCTAAAATGGGCCTCCTAAGGAAATAATATAATAATAGTTAAATCAATAAAATAATATCTATGAATTTTCAATTCACTTTTTGCACCACAATCCATGTAACCATAGTTAAATTCAATTTAAAAATTGTACTAAAATAAAATTAATAAAAAAATTGTATTGATGTGACTATAAATAAGAATGTGCTTTTCAAAAAAAAGTCATTATCATTGAACAACTAATGGATTTGTCTTTTGTACTTAAATAACTTAAAATAAAATATAAATATAAATTTATAAATTCTTAATTATATTATATGCTATTAAATAAAATTTATATAATTTAAATTTGATGATAACATGTAATTAATATACTATATAAAAATAAACTAATATAATATAATATAATAAATGTGTAGAGATATGCATTGTTTCTTTCAAGAAATATGAAATGACAATAATATATTTTTATTCAAAAAGTGTGAAATGACATTTATTATGAGTACTTTACTTTGACTTTAAAAGTACTTAGAGCACTACCATGGTTAACCATGAGTTTTTATTCACCATTGAGAATATGACAAGTAAGTACGTTTAACTCAAGAAATGCCACCTCAACCATTAGGGGTGATTTCATCCCCTAAAATCTGATTGGTTCTCATAAAATGAATTTTGATTGTACATTTTCCTTAGGAGGCCCATTTTAGACCTCAAAATTCCTCTAATGTTTCCACTCTTCGGTGGTCAACCACTTACTGTGGTTTTATTTTACTATGAATTCCTGAACTTGCTGTTCGAACCATTCATCAACTTCTTTTCTTTCAGGTTTCCAGAATGGCCTTGGCATTACCCGATCCCTCTCTCAAAATGCTCTCGGTCCTGGAACCGAAACCATTTTTTGGCTCGAGGGGTCCTGACCGAGGTTCAGAGGTTAAGGTTTGCCAAAAATCCCCTATACTACTGGCCATTTCAACAATGACCTGCTTTCATAGGCCAAAGTCTCACCCGCAGCAGTATGGGAGGGTGCTAGAACTAGGTTTTCGCACCGTAGGAGAGGGCAGGTAAGTCAGGCAGAGCTGCGTTCGACTTCACAAATATTAGATCGCATATTATAGAACCTAGATCTACTAGTCCCTTCGCATCCACGTGCGCAATACCATATATAATCACAATAAATAACAGATACAGGACAATAAAGCAACTATCACAGTTATTCTTGCATAAAATAAAGTCTAACAGATTCAGATAAATTGTCAACGTAGCATAAGTACTTAACACAGTTACTTACAAAGCTCAACATAGAATCATGCACAACATAATAGATATCATATATTCCAACAATGTTCCGCTTTCATTAATCCTTCAAATCCTTTTACAATACCCAAAACCCAACCTGCGCACACAATAGCAGGGTCCGCACACAGCAGCACTGAGGATCTCCGCTCACACAGCTAGCAGGAGTCCTTTCCCCAAAAACCCAAATGGATCTACTAATTCGCGTTTCGCACCAATCTTAGTTCAATGTCTATGTTACAAATAAAAAAATGTTCAATTACTTATGCTACTTTAACCTATGCATCCAATGGTCCGGAACATGTCGTTTGCGAACTCTTGGTCTACCCTTGACCCACTTACAATGCATTAGGGGCTTTGACCCACCCCAAAACCCCTACGTTAGACTAAATATAATAAAAAATATACAAAAATGGACTAGGTTCACAAATTTTGTAGGAGACCCTATTCCAACACCTCCAATTCCGACCAATATTCCTAGTGATTGTCCTAAATTTGAGGGTAAGGCTGGTGAAAACCCCCAAGCGCATGTTATGACTTACCACTTGTGGTGTTCCTCTAACTCTTGGGTTGATGATTCCATTCAACTCCGTATTTTCTAGCAAACTCTTACTGGTGCCACTACAAAGTTGTACATTGAGTTGTCTCGTGGCATCTTCCAAGACTTCAATTCTTTAGCCATGGCATTCCTTACGCATTTTTAGTTACCGATCCGTTATGAGACTGGGACGCACCTCCTCACTTCATTGAAATAAGACCGAGCTACTCATATATTGGATCATATTCATGAGTGGTGACGTCGTCGTCACATGATCAAATTTGAGATTCCTGGTCAGCTTCTGACTCATTGATTCACCACCTCCTTTTTCAATCAAATTGCAAAAAACAGAGCTATGGGGGAATGTGTAACCGAGGAACAAGCCATTGCTTACGCCCAGTACCTTGATCTTGTGTAATCTCAGTCTGGTGCATTGTATGATATCTTGCCTGATGCTCCCCGACCTAGAACTTCTAAACCACCAGCGACTCCATCCGTCGATGGTATTATTGGTTCCATATCTCAGACTTCTCAGAAGTCTTCTTATTCAAACTCTGGGAAGCCTAAGTCTACTTCTTCCAATAATGTTGCTTCTGAGTCCACCTCAAATTCTAGTAAACCCACAGAAGTTAATGTCGTTCAAGCCAATCTAGCAGATCATGCTTCTAAAGGTAAAAATAAGGGTAAAGGTAAGGCCAAAGCCAATACCCCAAAACAGGATTCCTAGAAACTTCGTACTAGTGATGGTTCTCAATGTAAGCCAAAGTACCCTTGTTTGGTTTGTGATGAAGAGCACTTCACCAAGGACTGTCCTCGACGATCCGAAGTGAGTCGGTTGCTCAAAGGCACATAAGGAACTTTGACTGTTCTTAAATAACCCTTCCCATCTTAGCAGACCCAGATGGTAGAGAAATATCCATCCTCTGCCCCATTTGGCTCTCAGGTGTTCATGCTGAACGGTTCTACAACCATTTTTATTGCTACTCAATCGAAAGATTATACTGGATCGCGTCAAGCAGCGAGGAAAGATATCGTTGATGGTCCTCCTCCATCGCCTATTTCTGGCCCTCTTGAGATTGAAAGGCCCAATGTTGAATCCATTGTACGATGATCTTCCAAGGGTGTACTCCGAAAGTCTTATTACAATCCCAATGCCCAAGCTGCTCAGCATTACAATATTGTTGAGGATTTGGCTCAGGCGCCGTCTACGATGTCCGCATTAGAAGTACTTCATATTTGTCCATCACAACGAAAGGCTTTGTGTTACACAAAATTTTGTCACCGTCCCTGCAATCCCTTGTCCCGTACATTGGAGGACTATTCCCATGACCTGTGAATAGTAAAATGTCCTGAAAACACCTTGATGGCATCCTTTTGCATAAGGACAAGAATTCTCCTTAAGAACATTTCCTTTGAAAAACCCTAAAAACCCATGTTTTGGCATTGCCGCAGGTACTAGTTCATCCCTCGCGCCAATGGGGAAAATGTACAGTAGTGGGCACTCTAGCTGGCGCTCTGTCACTATGTTGTACCTGCGCCAAGCCTATTAAGGAATGTTTTTTAACAATAGAAGGCGGAATTTTGATTCTAACAACTTCAGAACAGATCATCAAAATGAGGTTGGGTTGTTTGCTTCCATATCTCCCTGTTTAGGAAGTGGTTTTCCACCTCTCATGGAACCTTCCTAAGAGATAAGACTCTCCCCCATGATTATAGGGAGCCTAACCTCTCCTTATCCCTCTATAAAAGCCTGCCCTCTCCATTTGCTAGCTAGCGGAACTTTTTGGAAGGAAATTATAGCTGAGTGACAATCAAGGGTAGAGCTAAGGAGAACCCTATGAGAGAGAGAGTTCTGTCAAATCCCTGAAAATCTTTGTGAGACATGTCCCGGTGGAACACTGTCGAAGGAAGATCACGACATCAGAGCACCAGTTGCAATCGTTCTCTCGTATCTTAATATACATGACTATGCTATTGGTTCCATGATTGTGTTTGTCCATTATATAATGAAATTTCATTCGTTCCTCTCTGACTGATCGATAGTTATAAAAGTGTGGAATATTACGTTGCATGTTGTCTCTGTTCTTTGCATGTGTACAGGAGTCTAGATGCAGCAAGCTCATGGATCGTGATCTGTCTAGCTAGGAACGGAAGCGCCACTTCTTCTTCGACAACAAAAGCGAAGGAATCACGGTAAGAGATCTATCACGATTCTATATTTTGTAACTAGGAATCAATAGCTTTGCGTGTTTTGATTGTTGCTAGACCCACTCTAGGGCTAGTGGGATCACCTCTGTCCGCAGAGGGGATTTACCTCCACAACAATTTGATAGCTCTGCTAGGGATTAGTGGGAGTTGGTCCTTCCTCCATTGGGTTTTTTTTGGCATTTTTTTTTATTAGTCTGCTTTTCTGGTTCACCTTCCTTGGCGTTAAACCCTTGTTCAGCCCCCAGAAGGGCAGATCTAGCCTTTGTTAGTTCATTTTCATAATTTTTCTAGGGTAAACCTGATTGGCACGGTTATACCTCTGATAGTCACACCAACGTGCGCTTGTTTCTAGTAAGGCCCCTGTGCCATTCCCTGTTTGGCGTAGATTATAGCCAAAGAGGTGCGCCAACTATGCTTGGTTTTGGGGTTTGCCTATTCTTGGACTCTCTGAGATTGAGTTTTGGTCCTGGTTCATTTTTTCTGATTGATTGAGTGCTTTGAATTCATTTTTTACTATGTTTAGCCCTTGTCCTCTGGTCGTTTTCCCTTTTCTGTCAGTTTTTCATTTTAGCCCTAGGGCTTCTAGGTGCTTCAGTGTGCTGAACCTCCCGTGGGAGTTTTGGGTCTTTTCTTTTCTGGTCTACTTTGTTTTGGCTTCTTTGCATTCATCTTGCTCAATCCAATTGAATAATTGCGTTAATTGAGTGATTGTCCTCTCTTTTTTTCAGTTTCACTTTGTTTTTCTCCAAGCGTAGATCACACGGTTTGTTTGAGTCTCTTTCGAGATTCTTCTTTGCTTTGAGGGATTTCATCATCGGTTTGAGTATTGAATGTGTTTGTTTGAGTTGAGTGAACTTTTTTTGTTTTAGCTCTCTCTTTATCATTCTCATCTATTTAGTGCATTTTCTATAATATATTGAGAAATACCAAAAACAAATCTTTCGCATTTTGATTGACATAGTGAAAATTGAAAACTTTTTCGCATTACTAGCATTATATTTTCTAGAGAAAAGTTTTTAGTTTCAATAGATTGCATTGAAAACAGTAGTGGATGTTTTTGTGTGTTCATTTTGCTGTCATTTGAAAGCTCTCAACTCTCCCGTAGATAGCTCTTCATTGAACAAAATGATATTTTGTGGCATGTAGTTTGCATCTAGAGGTTTTATGAGATCCAAAATTCGATAGGGCCTTGAAATCGAAATGTAAATTGAAGATCAACTTTAAAATTTACTTAATTAACCTAAGGCAACATTGAAACTTAACGGAACATCTAGTAGTCTAAGGTAGAGACATGTTCCAACGTCTTTAAGCCTAGTAGCTGTCACTCGCCATCTGGCTGTAGATAGTGATAGTACGGACTTGTGCTCCCTATACCGTCGTGTATATAAAGGGAGACCCCATTAGGTTGCAAATCCTTTACCCATAGGAAGCCGACTCTGCCGCCTTTTACCCTTGATACATCAGACACAGCATTCAGAGAGATTACCTGCACGTACATCAAGTCCTTGGTTGATTTCTCTTTCATTTTTACCAAGGTGTATATGGCAGTTCATGGATATCTGGTACACCCATTTACCTAGATTACCAGAGCAGTCATTTTGATCTTTACTGACTCCCTAAATTTGAAAAGATCATTAAGCGCTTGTCCTTTCATGCTTGTTTCCAAACTGAAAGTGATAGAGTCATATTTTACTCATTTCTAGACTCTTAAAACATGAAACAGTAAAATTTCCAGTTTAGATGTGGTAAAATTAATCACCTACTATCACACGCCCATTTAGGGACTGATTTTTCGGCCTATTTTTGTTTGCCTTGGTTTTTGCCCATGTGTCTATGTTTCTGATCTCTTCCTCTTTTTGCTATAGTCATAGTGGCAGAACCATCAGTTTCGTCTACCGGTACTCCTTACACAGAAGATTCATCATAGGTATCTCAATCCTCTACTGAGCATCAACATCTCGTTGTATCCAAGTTTCCTGACGGTGGACCGGTTATATTTGAACTTCCCTTCGGAGGACCAGTTGAGTTCAATTGGCCCTTGTCCAAGGCTTGGTTTGGATTTGGAGTTGGGGAACACTTCCCTCCTCTTACATCGAGATTAACATTTTTGGCTACTATCATACCTCCTAGTCCCCGTCATATTTTAGAAGATCTTACAGCAGGGTCAGATATGGACTCATCCAATCCTACTCCTAGTGAGGGAATTCCTACTTCTGGTGAAGACTACTAGCTTTTTCCTAAAGACATCCCTGAACCATCTGTTCTGTCTTCACCTGGTCCATCACTCCTAGCTAGATATAGGTCTTTAAGTCAGGTCATGGCCACTATTGCCTCTATGGGAATATCGACTCCATCCACGGAACCGACCATTCCCTCGTTAGGGATGTCGCCATCGACACCTTTCACGGCATCTCCTTTTGTCACATCGGTACCCGTTAGACCTACTATCTACATGGCTACGTTTACGCTTGTTGTCACCACTTAGTTGACTAGAACCTCGTCGGTTCCTAAAGACGTTTATATAGCTTCTGCCATTCCAGAGAACATTTCTCCCGAGGAGTACCAGATGTCTTTATAGCCGCCAATATCCGAGGTTGGTCAGTCCTCTTAGGATCTTAATCGTCCTTACTTTTCTCATTATGGAGTGGATGGTGCCCCAATCTACATATTTCCATATCAATATGATGAGCAGGGCAACCCCATTCATTTTCCTACTCCTGAGGCTTATCAGTATATTAACGGTTTTATATCTACTTTTCCTATGCAACCTTCTAATCAACAAGGACAACCCTTTCAGGGACAACCTTTTTTTCATCAAGGATATGCTTCTGGCCCACAAGGACAACCCTTCCAGGGACAACCTTAAGCCCAGCCAGGGTATGCATATGACCCGCAAGGAGAACCCTTACAGGGACAACCTTCGGTCTAGCAAGGATTATTGTACGGCCCGCAAGGGCAGTCTTATAATCCTCAAGGTCAACCTCTAGAACCTCACCCTATGGTCCAACTAGGGCAACCTCAAGGACTGGTAGGGTAACCAGGGTATCAACCTGGACCTCCATATGGTCTTGGGGGGCAAACCCGTCCTTCTCAACCTTTGGTGAAACCTCAGCAGCCTCATTTTCCTATTGGTCAAAATTTCGCACATCCAGGGCCATATTATGGTCCTGTCACAAGACAACCTAGTTATCAGGCACAACCTGGCCTACTCCTGCCATCAGGAAAACCTTCTCAGCTGGGTCAACTTGGTGTCCCTCATCAGCCAGGACAACCTGTTAACCCTGCTCAGTCGCCGATCTATTCTATTCCACAGCTGAATCCACCTGTGCGCCTGACTTATCCGACTGAGCAGGGCCCCACTTACCAGCAGCTCGTTCTACCCCAAGGTGGCTATTACCCTCAAGTTCAGTCTCGACCAGTTTACAACGTGCCTCAAGGTTCTGGTTATTACCCTCAGCAGGTAGGCTATACTTATACTCCACAAAAAAATCCATACACTGCTCAATCGGGGCCCACATATAATCAGAATCATTACCCTAGTTATCAACCCCCATATCCTGGTTATCAGTCGCCATATCAACCCAATTATTTGGATTATACCCCCTATGGTTTGAATCCTCCAAGACAAAACCAATGGGGGTAGATTTATGCTCAACCAGGATGGAGTACAGGTATAGGCCCTTTTTTGGGACCTGGCATGCCTTTCAACCCTTAATTACCTTTTCTCGCCACGTTGGAGCTACCAGACGTGTCCAAATTGACCAATGATCCAATTCTTCATAATCTATATTGGCCTTCGGTTCCGACGAAGGTGCCTGGTGATTGTCCTAAGTTTGAGGGAAAATCTGGATAAGACCCCCAAGCACACGTCATGACGTACCATTTATGGTGTTCTTCAAATTCTTAGGTGGATGACTCGATTCGTCTGCGTCTTTTCCAGCGCACTCTCACCGACACTACTGCTAAATGGTATATAGAACTGTCCGATGGTATTTTTCAAGATTTTAATACTAAAGCCATGGAATTCTAGATGCATTTCCAGTTACTGGTTCGTTATGAAGTCGGGACTCATCTCCTGATATCTATGAAACATGACAAAGCTACTCATATTTCAGATCACATTCACGAATGGAGACGTCGTCGTCGTCTGATCAAGTTTGAAATTCCTAATCAACTTCTAACTCACTAGTTCACTACCTCTTTTGTCATTAAGATTACACAAGAAATTGCTATGGGGGCATGTGTAACTGAGGAACAAGCCATTGCTCGTGCCCAGTACCTCGATTTAGTGTACTCTCAGTCCGGCACGTTATACGACATATTGACTGATGCCCCATGACTAGGGACCTCTAAAGCGCCGGCTACTCCATCAGTAGACAGTATTATTGGTTATGTCTGTCAGAATTCTCGCAAGTCTTCCAATGGGAAGCAGAAATCAAATTCTTCCAACAATTCTGCTCCTCAGGCTACTCCAAATTATGGTAAGACCACGGAGGTCAACATCATCGAGGCAAATCCTGCGAACAAGACTTACAAATAGAAAAATAAGGGCAAAGGCAAAGCCAAATCCGATGCCCCAAAACCAGAATCGTCCAAACCATGTGCTGATGATGGTTCACAGCGAAAACTAAAGTACCCTTGCCTGATTTGTGATGAAAACCACTACACCAAAGATTGTCCTAGACGATCCGAGGTTAGTCAACTTCTTAAGGGCTCTAAGGGAACTCAGGCAGTTCTTAAAGAACCTTTTCCATCTCAGCAAACCCAGATGGTCAAGCAGCCTTCTCCATCTGCACCGTTTGGGTCTCAGGTTGTCATGATGAATGGTGCTACACTTGTTTCTATAGCCACTCGATCGAAGGATTATGCCAGATCATGCCAGGCAGCTGGGAAGGAAGTCATTGATGGCCCTCTTCCCCTGCCTGCCTCTGGTCCTCTTGAGATTGAGAGGCTCAGTGCTGAACCTGTTGTACGACCACCTTCCAAAGGTGTTCTCTGAAAGTATTCCTATAATCCGAATGCCCATGTTGCTCATCATTACAACATTGTCGAGGATTTGGCACAGGCGCCTTCCGCGATGTCCACGTTGGAAGTACTTCAGAGTTGTCCATCTCAACGAAAAGATTTGTTATCTGCAATCGGTGGGATTGATCCTACCGATTCTAGCCTTCTCACCTTCGATCTAGAGAATTTCATCCCTCGACTTCCACACCAAATTTCACTTGTTATACAAGTCGGCATTAACGACCTCAATATTCACCGAGCCGTTGTGGACGAAGGTGCCTCTACCTGCATTATGCCATCTACTACTAGAAGGCCATCAGCTCTCTAGCCCTCACTTCATCTCCCAATGCCCTTGGGAATTTGATGGAAGGGAATCAAAACCCTTGGGTGTTCTCGCAAGTTTACCAATTACATTGAAAGAAAAGATAGTCAACATTGAAGTGGAAATTGTCGATGCCAAACTCAACTACAATATTCTACTCGATTGTAGTTGGACCCATGCCATGTTTTGCGTTATGTCCACCCTCTTTCGACTTTTGAAGTTTCCACATGAGGGCAAGATTATTACTGTCGATCAGTTGTCTTTATTTACCTCATCTTCTGAGAACAACGTGCCATACATGGATCAAATTCCTAATCCCCCCAACAGTATAGGACCAGGTCTTTTCAAGGACCCCATTCTCATGGGTATTTTCCCCATTCCACCATAGAACACCATTCAAGTCAACATTATCTCTAGGTCAGATGACCCATGGATCATCCCTTCTCCTGAGCAGGTTACCTATTTTGGAGAATCGATGCCTCTGAACTTGGTTGAAATCAATTATTGTGAAATCATTGCCGCATCGGATCCTCCTCCTGCTGATAATTCTCCTTTGGGCATGGCTCTTGATTTTTATTCTCAATCCCCTTGGCTCGGCGACGCAGATTTGCCCAATCCTTTGAGAGAATTTTTTCCGTCTGACGAAGCTAGCATGGAGGCTATGTCTCTCAAAGATCTGCCGTGGAGCAATGGGCATCATCGTTCCTCATTTATGCCCGACTTGGGGGTAATGTCTAATTGTCTCGAGCATTTTGCATCTCAGGTTCCCTCTCCACCACTCCAAACGCCAATATTGACTCATGAAGTTTTTTCGAAAGGAAATATGAGTAATATTACCCAAACGATGCCTATCGACATCTCCTTTAAACCAGGGGTCATCGAGAACATCCTTGTGGGCGTCACTTGTTCTCCCGATGAGATTCAAGTGTACACTAGTCTCTTCCACGAATTCCATGATGTTTTCACATGGTCTTACGAAGAGATGCCTGGAATTGATCCCAGTATCATTGTGCACGAAATTCCCACCTATCTTGGTGTGAAGCCTGTGCGCCAACGTCTGCGTCCAGTGCATCCTCGGAAAGCCACTACTATAAAAGCTGAAGTTGAGAAACTTCTTAAAGCGGGTTTCATATATATGATCCCTCTAACAGAGTGAGTTTCCAATATTGTGCCCATGGATAAGAAGTAGGGCACAATTCGAGTCTGTGTTGACTATCGAGATATCAATCGGGCTTTCCCTAAGGACAACTATCCCACCCTTTTTATCAATCATATCATTGACAATTGTGCAGGGAGTGAGATCTTTTCCCTTATGGATGGATTTTCAGGTTATAATCAAATCAATATCGTTCCATCCGATCAACATAAGACCGCTTTCATCTGTCCGTGGGGAACATTCGCCTATAAGAAGCTCCCTTTTGGCTTAAAAAACGCTGGGGCTACCTTCCAACGTACCATGTCTTACGCTTTTCATGACATACGTAATGTTGTTCAGCCATACCTGGATGACCTTTCGACTCATTCAGCTCTACGCGAAGACCATCCAGAACATCTCTGCCAGATTTTTCTCCGCTGCAGACGTTACAACATCAGGCTTAATCCTCACAAGTGCATCATCTGCGTTGACTCTGGTCGGCTTTTAGGATTCATTGTCTCTAACGATGGAATTTGCTTTGACCCTCTCAAGGTTGAGGCTATTGCTAATCTCCCCTCTCCATCCTCATTACATCAACTTCAGAGTCTTCAAGGGAAAGCGAATTTCTTACGTTGTTTTATCCCAAACTATGCAGAGGTAGCCAAAGGATTCATGCGACTTCTAAAATAGGACGCTCCTTTCTGTTGGGACGAAATTGCTGAAAAATATTCGATAACCTTAAGACGTTGCTTGTCAACGCTCCATTAATATGTCCTTCGAATTATCATCGTGACTTTACCCTCTATTCGGTTGCCGCATTCAGTACGATTGCCATGGTTCTAGTACAGGATGATGATGACGGTAACGAACACATGGTTTATTATCTGTCTCGGAACCTCCTCGACACTGAAACGCATTATGCACACGTGGATAAGTTGGTGCTGGCCACAGTCCAGGCCATTCAGTGGTTTCACCATTACATCCTGTTATGCACGGTAACCGTGATTTCCGACTACAACCCAATGACTTACATTTTGTCTCGACAATTGCTGGGGCGTAAGTACTGAAAGTGTATTGTCATCCTCCCAGAGTTTTATTTGGAGTTCACTACTGCCAAATCAAACAAATCATTGGTTTTTGATGATCTCATTTGTTCTCTCCCTACCAAATCTGTTCCGTCTCAATCTGAGGATCATATCCCAGACGAACCTCTCTTCTTAATTAGCACTCTTGATCCATGATATGGTGATATCATCGTGTACCTCCAGACATCTACCTTCCGGTCCGAGTTAACGAAGGATGCTTGACGCCATGTTTGACATCGGTCACAACCATATCGCATTGTCGGATTCGATTCTGTACTCTGCCAGTGTTTTACCTTAGAAGAGGCTGAGAAAGTTCTGAATGACTGTCACAGTGGCGCCTATAGCGGTCACATGTTCGGTTATGCTACCGCATAGAAGATCCTTCGTGCGAGATATTTCTGGCCATCTATATTTAAAGATTGTATTGTTGCAGTAGGAAAGTGTCATGGGTGCCAGATCTTCCAATGCAAGATGCGTGCGCCACCTCTACCATTACATCCTGTCATTACCATAGGCCATTTTTCCAAATGGGCATTGATTTTGTGACGTGTAACCCTCACTCGGCTGGGGGGCATGCTTATATCATCGTTGCCATATATTATTTCACCAAGTGGGCCAAAGCAATGCCTACATTGGTTGCGGACGGTAAGACAGCTGCACAGTTCATTTTCAACCATGTGATCACTCATTTCGGTGTTCCTAAAGCCATCATCACTGATCATGGCTCTCATTTTTGGGAATATATGATGACAGAGCTGACATCTAATTTGGGCTTGCGTCACAACAACTCAATGCCATACTACCCTCAGGAAAATGGCCAGGTTGAAGTCGTGAACAAGGCACTTGTCACCATGCTTCAAAGAACAATTGGTATACACAAATCAAGTTGGCATCTCCAGTTGTTTTCAGCTCTTTGGGCCAACCGAATGTCAGTGAAGAGTGCAACCGGATTCACACCTTTTCAGTTGGTGTATGGTTTGGAAGCTACTCTTTCGGTTGAATGTGAAATCCCTTTACTAAAATTGGTTGTGGAATTACTGCCTGACACTTCCCCGGAGGAAGAACGTCTCCTATATCTCGAGAAATTGGACAAAACTCGCCACTTGGCTGCTTTGGTTATCGAGGCACAGAAAAAGCGAGTTAAAGTTCATTTTGATCAAACAGTTTCTCTGCGCTCTTTTATTGAAGGGGACCTCATCCTCTTGTATGATCAAACCCATGACAAGCTTGGGGCAGGAAAATTCCAACCTATGTGGCATGGGCACTACATCATTAAACGTGTATCAAAAAATGGGGCTTATGAGCTGATTGATTATGAAGGTCTTCATTTAGCGTAGCCCAGAAATGGGTTGTACCTGAAGAAATATTATGCTGGAATCATTCTTGTGTAGTATATGTACATAGGTGATTTTTTCATTTATGTGCATGTGTGGTGTGGTGTACTTTGTAAGCGTTTTTTTTGCTTATCGGGTCTTCCTAATTATGTAGATGTCTATTACTCCTTATGTCGGTTTCATGGATGGTGCCTCCCGCAGTACCAGGAACCTGTCTTCGGCAGCTTGGGTAATTTACAGTCCTGTTGGTGAGTTGGTTAATTTACAAGGTGTTTTTCTAGGGCCTGCTACAAATAATGCCGCGGAATATAGTGCCATTTTGGAATTATTAAACAAGGTTTTTAACCTTGGTATACGCACGTTACTTGTACATCTGGATTCACAGCTTGTGGTTTTATAGCTCAATGGTCATTATTCAGTTAGAAATCCATGCATTTTAAGACTATCTACGTATTCGTTTACTTGAAAGAAATTTTGATTACATTACATATCAGCATATACCAAGACGAATGAATACACTAACAGACGCACTAGCCAGCATGGTATTAGATAGACATTTACGCAATTTGTAAAAACATTATCATATGTAAGAAAGATCCATGTAGAAAATAGATGTATATATATATATATATATATATATATATATATGTCGAGTGTTTGCAACGTGTGCATCATATAAAACCAAAAATATACATGTTTGTTTTAGTTACATCCAGAGATGACATGTCTCTAAAAAAATATGCAAATAAAAAGCCTAAGTGACTAATCGGCATGGTGCTCGTGGTAGCACATCACTGCCTGCACCAACCGCCTCAGTAAGCGGTGGAGACAACTCGGCACCCCTACGGTGTGCCTCTGATAAGCTAAGGGAACATCAGATAAACGAGCATAATCTAGAACCCCGCGAGCAATCCCCTCTAGGTTCTGTACAAGCTCATCCCCCTCGCCCCCCTCACCTTGAGGGCCATAAGCGAGAGGGGTCCTCCTCGCTACTGGTGACATTCCAGTAGGCCTCTCTAAGCCAACATCTGCATACATATAGGATTAGCTGTTAGAACATGCATGTATACCAAAAAATCATAAAAATCATAAAATTAAAAATATTCTTATCAAGATCCTCGTCCCAGTCCTCTCCTTCTGGGAGCGAAAGGTCTTGGTCTCCAGTGAAATCGGTGCCCGCATAGGGCCAATCCTCTACGACGATCAACTTTCGTCAGAGCCAGCCAAAGAACTCGGGCCGCCAGGACATATGCTGGCTACCCCCTGCCCTGGGCATCAATGCCGCATATCGAGCCATCTATGGCTCTCTCAATGGTGGATCCAGGACTATGACCCCCTGGCACTGGAAAATAGATAGTCGTTCCAGGAAAAACGACACCAAATTTGACCCATATCCAAACTGTTTCAGTTTGATCTTCTTGCATTTGTTCAGTTGTCGTTTAATTTTCATAGTCACGGTCGTGGCCTAGTCAAAGAATATTGGGTTCATGCAGTCCGATGCAAGAAGGAATTGTGTCTTTGTAGCCTCGTGTGGTGCCTGCGACCCCGCATCCCGCGTAATGGCATGCAGCACTACTCTCAGTGCTAGATCGCGGACGTTCTGAATGTCTACCTTTCTACTCCCTGTCCCTTTGCATGCCCCTCGGCACACCCTGTCCATGACCATTGTCATGTTTTCGCTTGAATGCCTGGTGCTGATCAAGACAGGGACTGGACCCCTACGTGACAGTCCAGTGATGAAGTAAACATCTGACACTTCGAGCTCAAGGACCTGATCTCGAAGTTTGAACTTCTCCTCATCCTCATCCTAAATGCTAATCAAATATTGTAGTATTTCGGGCTGAGCCCGGAGACATGGTGTCAAGAAGAATTTTTTCAGCCCGCAATTCTAGAGAGCATTCATACACTGCTCATTTCCCATTGCCAATTCATCTTCCTCACTGTTCTCTATCTCTTTCCATTCAATGACCATCTTTTGCTGGGTACCTGTATAAAATCAAACATAGGAGCATTATAAACCTCCTCAAGTATTCAAAATTGCATTTTATTAGTTCATTTTTGAGATTTTTTAGCCAGAATTTCCATTGCGCCGTTGGCATAGCTGTCTGGCTAACAGTCGCGCCAAATGGCGTGGCCTCTATGTAAAATAGAGTGGATTGGCGCGGGTCCATGCCTAGAACCCATGCCAACTACGGAGCCCTAAAATTTGAAATTCCCTCCCTAAAAGACCTCAAACCATGATTAAATATAATGAAATGCAGCTTAAAATATGGACAAAGAGGTCAGCTCTTACCTGAACCGGACATAAGTCGATTTGGTCCACTGGATTGGCTGCACTTGTCGCCTGAAGATCGAAGCACAAAAGGGTCACTGTTGCTCTGCAAAGAGGTAAAAGTGAAAAGTAAATATTTTTTACCACTGTTGGTCTTTTATAGCTTTTGAAAGTCATAAATGGGTTTTTAAACATGTTTTTTGATATATTTTTGCATTATTTTCATCAAATATGTTTTACACACGTCTTTTGGTGCAACAAAAGGTTTTCCACATGATTTTGATGAAGAGACGCGTTGTATTTTATACTTTTTCGGACTCGGTAAAAACACGAAAAAGTCACTACTGGAGTCACCTTTTCTCTTTTCTGAATCTCTAAAACTGAAAATATTATCGAGTCGCTTGTCATTTTGAGCTCGTTAAATTGGTTGTGAAACGACATCTACCCAGTATATGTTTACCCCTTTTTTGGGCTAGGATGGATTATTTACGAAAAAGGAATACCCTAGCCTATCGCGACTAGGAGGTTCTCTCAGACATAGTTTTCTACCTTTTCGGATCTGTAGGACTATCTACGAAAAGGGACTGCAGGAGTTTTATTTTCCGTTGTCTTTTCAAACTCTCTAAAGATGAAAAGACACCAAGTTATTCCTTTTTCAGACTCGTTAAAAAATAATCAAATCAAACTCCGTCGTAATGACGTTACTCGAGTTCCTCCTTCCTAGGGCTCATAAAATGTACTAGGTTGGATTTGTCCGAAGGACAAACTTATATCGCAAGCACATGCTATCCCCTTCAAGCTTGTTTCCAAAAATAATTTAGGTACTCGCCAGAAACGGTGGGGAAATATAGAACTAGTATTATAGTCGTGTCGGCAGTATGTTGCTCTTGAACATGGCACTTTTTTGCATTCATGTCGGGTTGGGGACATCTCATCTCGTTATCTGCTTGCCTTCATGGGTTTGGGTAATCTCTTTTGACTGCTCATATGCTCTTTTCCATGTCACCATGACCTCAGATCCCTTGATGTAAAATACTGCCAAATCCAATGTCGTGTCGTTGATATGTTCAAGAGAAGTTGGCCTTTGAATTTTTAAACCTCCCTCTGATTCTCTGTTGGTATTGATTCACAAACATCATGTTCCTCTGTCTCGTGTCGATGATGTGGGAAAAATTATGGCCCACCTTCGATCAACGTCACTTCCTATCGACTTCAACTCATTATCCAGGAAGTTGGTCTAGAGACTCCCTTCAGGTACCTTGGAGCCTGCATGCCTTAATGACAGGTTATTCGCATTCAACGCAAGGTTTTCATTATTGACCTTCGATCGGATGATTCTGTAGGTGTTTGACACCAGCTCACTGTTCACATTTCGTGGATTGTACCTTTTGTACCTTGAGAGCCATTGTCATTATTGGTGGTTTCTCTCACGTCTATTAACAGCTATCATTATTGGCTGGTAATCAGACGATGTTCTTGCATGTTCGACTTCAGCTCACATATTCGCATGCTCAAACTTGTACTTTGTTTGGGTCGAGATGGAGCACAAGACCCTGGATTTTGTTGATAACATCCAGGCTGCGGGTTCTCTGTGGATTATTATGACTTATTACATGACTCTTTTGATTGGATGCCTACAACCATTCCTGAGTCTACTTTTTTATCCTTATTTTACTGGATGGTTGCATCCATACTTTGGATCCCGGTTTTGTACACTCTATTATGGATGGTTGCGCCCATAACACATATCATGTATCAGAGATATCAGTTGTATTTGTATTCACAGGTCTTCTGACAGCAGTGTTTTCAGTTGGACACGTTCTCATAAAGCATTTCATGCCTCCCTCTCTCTCAGACCTCATGCTTTAGGGGGCATCTGTTACACAACATTTTGTCACCGTCCCTACAATCCCTCGTCCCGTACATTAGAGCACTATTCCCATGACCTGTGAACAGTAAAATGTCCTAAAAACACCTTGATGGCATCCTTCTACATAAGGACAAGAATTCTCCTTAAGAACACTTCCTCTGAAAAACCCTAAAAACCCATTTTTTGGCATTGGTGCAGGTAGCCAGTTCATCCCTCACACCAATGGGGAAAATGTACACTAGTAGGTGCACCAGCTAGCACTCTGTCCCTGTGTTGTACCTACGCTAAGCCTATTAAGGAATTTTTTTTAACAAAAGAAGGCGGAAGTTTGATTCTAACAACTTCAGAACGGATCATCAAAATGAGGTTGGGTTGTTTGCTTCTGGATCTCCCTATTTAGGAAGTGGTTTTCCACCTCTCATGGAACCTTCCTAAGAGATAGGACTCTCCCCCATGATTATAGGGAGCCTAACCTCTCCTTCTCCATCTATAAAAGCTTTCCCTCTCCATTTGCTAGCTAGTTGAACTTTTGGGAAGGAAATTATAGCTGAGTGACAATCAAGAGCATAGCTAAGGAGAACCCTGTGAGAGAGAGATTTCTGTCGAATCCCTGATGAGCTTTGTGAGACACGTCCTGCTAGAACCCTATCGAAGGAAGATCACGACATCAGAGCATCGGTTGTAATGGTTTTCTCGTATCTTAATATACATGACTCTGATATTGGCTCCATGATTGTGTTTGTCCATTATATAATGCAATTTCATTCGTTCCTCTCTGACTGATCGATAGTTATAAAAGTGTGGAATATTACGTTGCATGTTGTCTCTCTTCTTTGCATGTTTACAGGAATTTGGATGCAGCAAGCTCACGGATCATGACCTGTCCAGCTAGGAATGGAAGCGCCACTTCTTCTTCGACAACAGCAATGAAGGAATCATGGTAAGCGATCTATTGCGATTCTATCTTTTGTAACTAGGAATCAATAGCTTTGCATGTTTCAATTTTTTCTAGACCCACTCTAGGGCTGGTGGGATCGCCTCTGTCTGCAAAGTGGATTTACCTCCACAACACTTTATTGTCTGCAATTGGTGGAGTTTATCCTGCCGATACTAGCCTTCTCACTTTCGATTTATAGAATTTTGTTCCACAACTTCCACATTAGATTGTGCTTATTATCCAAGTGGTTATTAATGGTATCGATATCCATTGAGCAGTTTTGGATGAGGGTGTATCAACCTGTTGGGTATGGAGCCTGATTATCTTGTTTATTTTGTATCATAGCGTTGGACCCCTGTACCTTAATGGGGCGACAACACCACCTATAATTAAACGATGTCTGGGGGGTCCAAGGGGGCAGCTACGACTTACAAAAATTACCTTGTAAAAGCATAACCGTTTCTATCCAATCTAGGTCATTCATTAGGCAGATGATATGGAGGTAGAAGTTATGTTTAGTTTAGGGTTTTTTCCCTAGAAGGCAACCCCTTGCTTTTATGATTGTATGTGTATTCTCAGAGTGAGAAACAGATAGGGAGGCTATGAGAGAGAACATAGGATATTAAAACGGATCTGCTGTAGGTTGTGTCTCTTCATTTTGCTGGATAATAGAAAGGAAGGACTAGTTGTTCGGGGTGGATATAGCCCAAACTGGGTAAACCACGTATATCTATCTCTTTGGTTTTATGTGTTTTGTGTGCTTGTGTTTTCCGCATATTTTATGTGTTGCATTGCTATGTAATATATAATTTTATAACAACTGGTATCAGAGCCGAAGGTCTATTTGGGTGATAAACTCGCAGGAAAGAAGGGTTCCTGGTTCGAGTGGGAGCAATGGCGGAAGATGGTAAGTTTAGGGTTGAGAAATTTAATGGCCAAAACTTCCTGCTATGGAAGATGTAGATGGATGATTATCTATATCAAAAAGATCTGTACCTACCATTAAGTGGAAAAACAAAGAAGCTGACAGTTATGACAGATGCAGAATGGGAGATTCTCGATAGAAAGGCACTCGGAACAATACGGTTATGCCTCATGGCATCGATAGCCTTCAATATTTCAAAGGAAACAACAATAGAAGGTTTGATTAAGGCGTTGGCGAAATTATATGAAAAACCATTGGCCTCAAACAAGGTATTTCTTATGAAACGTTTATTTAATATGAAGATGTCGGAAGGTGGATCTATTGCAGACCATTTAAATGATTTTAATACGGTTACTAGTCAGTTAAGTTCTATAGGGGTAAACTTTGATGATGAAGTTAGGGCTCTTTTATTTCTGTGCGCATTGCCAGAAAGTTGAAATGGTTGAGTTATGGCCATTAGTAACTCTATCTCCGGATCTAGTACTTTAAAGTTTGATGATGTTGTCGGTGCTATCCTTAGCGAGGAAATGCGATGGAAAAGCTCCGCTGAGACATCGGGTAATGCTTTGAGTGCATAGTCCCGGGGAAGAAAAATGGAAAGAGGAAAGAGCTCAGGATATCGTAGTAAATCAAGGAAAGGCATATCCAAGTCCAGATCGGGGATAGTGTACTAGAAATGTGGAAATAAAGGACACCTAAAGAAAGACTATAGATCTCAGAAGGGAAAAGAAGGAGACGCACAACAAGAAAACAATCATGAAGAAAATGTGACAAGTGATGTGTTTCAAGATGCTTTGATTCTTTCTTTCGAAAATGTTATTGATTCATGGGTAGTAGATTCAAGGACCTCATTCCATGCCACACTTGATAAGAAATATTTTCATGACTATGTTCAAGGAGATTTTGGACAAGTTCGTTTGGGTGATGATAAACCCTGTAAAATTGTTGGAATGGGTAAAGTTCTTGTAAAATAGCAGAGTGGAAACCAATGTCTATTAAAGGAGATAAGGCATGTTCCAGATCTGAAGAAAAATCTGATTTAAACAGGGCAGTTAGGCGGTGAAGGTTGTGTGACAACTTTCATAGATAAAACTTGGAAGGTCACCAAAGGAGCCTTGGTAATAGAAAAAGGCGAAAAGGTTGGTACATTGTATTTATGAAATGGTATTTCTAACTCTGTTAATGCTTTAACTTCCAAAGGAGCAGATGCAGCATTATGGCATCATAGGCTCGGACACATGAGTGAGAAGGGAATGAAGATTCTCCACTCAAGAAATTTGTTGCCAGGTTTGAAGAATGTTGATTTGGATTTCTGTGAGAATTGCATTTATGGAAAATAGAAAAGAGTCAGATTTCTCAGAGTTGGGAAAGAAAAGAAGAGCGAAAAATTAGAGCTTGTGCATACAGATGTATGGGGACCTGCTCAGGTATCATCTCTCGGTGGCTCTCGTTATTATGTTACTTTTATTGATGATGCAACTAGAAAAAATTGGATTTATTGTATTCAGAATAAATCTGATGTATTTGATATTTTCAAGAAATGGAAAGCTTTGGTTGAGATTGAGACAGGAAAGAAGTTGAAGTGTCTCAAATCAGACAATGGAGGTGAATATTGCAACAAAGAGTTTGATAGGTACTATTCAGAGCATGGAATTCATAGAGAGAAGACAGTTCCAAGAACACCACAAGAGCATGGAATTCATAGAGAGAAGACAGTTCCAAGAACACCACAAGAAAATGGTGTGTCAGAAAGGATGAACAGAACAATCATGGAGCGTGAAAGGTGCATGAGATTGCATGCAGGACTGCCTTTACAATTTTAGGCAGATGATGTAGATATTGTTGTTTATATAATAAAAAAAGGGCCTTCAAGTTCCTTGGATGGTGGTATTCCATAGGAAGCATGGACAGGGAAAAATGTAAACTACTCCTTTTTAAAGCCTTTCAGTTGTGAGGCCTCTCAAAGAAATTGTCCATATTAATAAAGAAAACAGAACAAAGCTTGAGGAAAAATCAAAGAAATGTACCTTTATTGGGTATGGTGTTAATGATTTTGGTTATCACTTATATGATTATGAAAATCACAAAATCATTAGGAGAAGAGATGTAATATTCAATGAAAAGGTCTTGTATAAGAATCAGTTGCAGGAAAAGAAACAGGAAAAATAAAAAAAAAGAATACACAGTTCTTGATGAGATCAAAAAAAACGAAAAGGTGCCTGAAAATAATAATAATAAATAGCCACAACAAAAACAACCACCAAAACAGCAACATGCACCTCAAACACCTGAAACTGGTGTCAAAAGATCTACCAGGATAAGTAGACCCCCTGAACGATACTCTCCTTCATTATCTTATTTATTGTTGACTGATTCTAGTGAACCCGAATGTTATGAAGAAGCAATGCAGGTTGAAAGCAGGAAGAAGTGGGAGCTAGCTTTGGAAGAAGAGATGGACTCCTTAATGCATAACCAGACTTGGGACTTAGTCAGGTTGCCTGCAGGTAAAACTACATTGTAGAATAAATGGGTTTATAGGCTGAAGGAAGAAGATGGAGGAAAAAAAGGGTACAAATATAGACTTGTGGTGAAGGGGTTTGCACAAAATAAAGGTATTGATTTTGATGAAATATTTTCTCCTGTTGTTAAGATGACTTCAATCAGAACTATTTTAAGTCTTGTAGCAACAGAAGATTTACATCTTGAACAGTTAGATGTAAAGACAACATTTCTCCATGGATATTTGGAGGAAGAGATCTATATGCAGCAACCAGAAGGATATGAGGTAAAAGTGAAATAAAAATTAGTGTGCAGGTTAAAGAAGAGCTTGTATGGCTTAAAACAGGCTCCAAGGCAGTGGTATCTAAAATTTGAGGTTTATGTCTGAAAAAGGTTATACTAGATGTCACTCTGATCATTGTGGTTATCTCAAAAAGAAAAATTATGGCAGCTATATTATATTGTTATTATATGTAGATGACATGCTTGTTGTAGGGTCTAACATGTAGGACATAAATGTGCTCAAAAGAAAATTGGCAAATTCATTTGCAATGAAGGATTTGGGAGTTGCAAAACAATTCCTTGGTATGAGAATAAGTAGAGATAGGAAAAATCGCAAATTAACACTGTCTCAGAATGAGTACATAAAAAAGGTGTTGAAAATATTTAATATGCAGAATGAAAAACCAATTAGTACACCTTTTGCTATCCATTTCAAACTTAGTAAGGAGATGTGCCCCAAGACCCAAGAAGAAATGGATTATATGTCTAGAGTTCCATATGCATCGGCAGTTGGAAGCTTAATGTATGCAATGGTCTACACAAGGCCTAATATTGCACATGTAGTGGGAGTTGTAAGCAGGTACATGAACAATCCAGGAAAAGAACATTGGATAGCATTGAAATGGATTCTCAGATATTTGAGAGGTACCACAAATCAAGCTTTATGATTTGGTGGTTCAAACATTGCTCTACAGGGATATTTTGATGCACATATGAAAGGTGACAGAGATAATAGAAGGAGCACTATAGGATATGTATTTATTGTAGGTGGAACAACTGTTATTTGGGTTTCAAATTTCCAAAGTGTTGTTGCACTTTCAACAACAGAAGCAGAGTATGTTGCTGCTACAGAGGCTAGTAAATAAATGATTTGGTTACAAAGGTTTATGGATGAATTGGGTAAGAACCATGATATGGGAACATTATACAGTGATATCAAAAGTGCCATTCATCTTGCAAAGAACTCAGCATTTCATTCCAAGACTAAACACATACAGCTCAAGAACCATTTCATACAGTCAGTATTGGAAGATGGACAATTGAAGCTAGAAAAGATACACACTAGCCAAAATCTTGCAGATATGCTAACAAAATTTGTAACCAGGGAGAAACTGAGAATATACTCAGTGTCAATTGGTCTTCAAGGATGACAATGAAGAAGAGAAACAACTAGGTCCAAAGAGGAGTCATTGTCTAGCAAATGAAGTAGCGGTGGAGTTGCTACAATCAGTCTCCAAGTGGGAGATTGTTGGGTGTGGAGCCTGATTATCTTGTTTATTTTGTATCACAGCATTGGACCCCTGTACCTTAATGGGGCAACAATGCCACCCATAATTAAACACTGCCTGGGGGGTCCGGTGGGGGGCGACTGCGACTTTATGGAGCCCCCCCTAGCGAGGGGTTTCGGGGGTAGAGTCCCCAAAGCTAAAAACAGATGTAAAATTTCCTTGTAAAAGTATAGTAATTTCTATTCAATATGGGTCGTTCATTAGGCAGATGATTTGATGGTAGAAGTTATGTTTAGTTTATGTTTTTTTGCCCTAGAAGGCAACCCCTCACTTTTATGATTGTATGTGTATTCTCAGAGCGAGAAACAGATAGGGAGACTGTGAGAGAGAACATAGGATATTACAACAGATCTGTTGTAGGTTGTGTCTCTTCATTTTGCTGGATAATAGAAAGGAAGGACTGGCTCTTTGGGGTGGACGTAGCCCAAACTGGGTGAACCACGTATATCTGTGTCTCTCTGGTTTTATGTGCTTGTGTTTTCCGCATATTTTATGTGTTACATTGCTCTGTAGTATATAATTTTCTAACAACTGGTATCAGAGCCGACGGTCTATTTGGCTGATAAACTCGCAGGAAAGAAGGGTTCCTGGTTCGAGTGGGAGAAATGGAAAAATATGGTAAGTTTAGGGTCGAGAAATTTAGTGGCCAAAACTTCCTGTTGTGGAATATGCAGATGGAAGATTATCTGTATCAGAAAGATCTATACCTACCATTGAGTGAGGTGGATGCAAACCTGTACCAAATTGTGGTGGAGGGTAAGCTTTTAATCATTTTTCTTTATGTTGATGATTTAATACTAACGGGTGATGAGTAGTTGATACACTCATGCAAGGCAGATCTTGAAAAGGAGTTTGAGATGAAGGATTTGGTCCTCCTTCATTATTTCCTTGGATTGGAAATATAGCAGCGGGAAGGTGAATTGTTTGTGTCTCAAGGCAAGTATTCCTGGGAGATACTGGAGAAGTTTAACATGCAAGGCTGCATCGACAGAGGTAGTGGATGCCATTTTTTATCGACAGTTGGTGGGTTCGCTCATGTATTTAGTTAATACAAGACCAAACATATTCTATGCGGTGAACAAGCTTTCACAAGCGATGGTTAAGCCTACAAAGCTCTTTTGGAAGGCATGAAAGCATGTCCTGAGATATCTCACGAGCACATCTAAGTATGATTTATGGTAAATACAGATAGATGATGTGAAGTTGCATGGCTTCACCGATGCAGATTGGGCAGGCATCCCAACAGACAGAAAGAGCACATCAGGAGTTATTTCCAGTGTCGAATCTATGACAGTTTCTTGGTACAGAAGGAAACAAAGATTCATGGCACTCAGTTTAGTAGAAGCTGAATACATGGCAGCAAGTCAAGCTGCATGTGAGGCTATCTGGATGAGGAAGATCCTAGTTGGTTTGTTCAGTTCACATTTAGATCCTACAGTGATACATTGTGATAATCATAGTTTCATTAAACTCTCGGTTAATTATGTGTTTCATGATAGATCTAAACATATTGATATCCGATATCATCATATCAGAGATTGTGTGCAGCAGAAGATCATGTTGCTTCAGTACATTCCTACGGAGGATTAGGATGCAGATATTCTGACGAAGGCGCTCACCAGGACCAAATTCGAATACCATAGAGGCAGGATCAGGGTGAAAGATAATCCCTATCTTGTTGAGAGGGAGTGTTGAGATTCAAAAAGATTATGAGCATAGTGAAAAGAGTCGCCTTCACTAAGTGGGCCCACAGGATATTTTTGGCGCAAGTCTATTTTTAGACTATGTGTATTTTTAGACATGGTGATCATATTTTAGAAGTTGCAGGATGCTACTTGTGGATGGTTGGTCAAGTTGGAAAAATAAATGAAATTCTATTTTTAGAATATTTGGCAAATTCTATTTATATATCATCGATCTAAAAATAAAAGTGTCTATTATTATTAGCTCTTAATAATAATCCAACAATAAACAACAACTTATTCTCTTGGAGCACTTAATTTCAATGCACGGATTTGGAAAATCAGTGGGCTAAAGGAATTACACAATTCCTAGGGTTTACTGGTGGTTCATGCATGGAGGACTCAGTTAGAACTGAAGTGGCAAAGTTATGACAGATTTGGAATAGTTCATGGAGTTGTATTCAGTTTAACTCAGTTAGACTCAGTTGAGCTAGTTGTATCTAGACTAACTAAATGATACACTAGTGAGAGTGGAGTGAATTAATTAGTTAATTAATTCACAAATAATAACTCAATAATCAACTGAACAATACAGCAGTTAACTATAGTGCATGTCAGTTCCAGTGGAGACCCAGTGGAGAGATAGGTGAAAGGGAAAGATGGACTATATATTGTGACTATAGTGATGCATTGATTGCACCACACACACATTGGAGTTTCCAATGAGGATTTCATAGTCAAGGCAAGGGTAATTTGAATTCATTCAGAGCCATTCTTCAACAGGGATTGCGCAGTGGAGGCAGGCTAGCAAGTGGCAAGAAATCGGTGCATGGATTTGCAAATTTCTTCTGATTAGTGTGTGACGATTGATTGTATTGAGAGCTTGATATAATAAGCTTTGTATGAGATCTTTAAATGACCTCCATGATACGTAATATATAATAGTTGGGGTTTTCAACTTCAGGCTTTCCCGTTAAACAACTGTGTTATGTGCGATTGTTTTTATTTAAACTTCACATGTGCTTACAATTAATTTTTCGCGAAATATTAACAGTGGGATGATTCTGTAATTTGCAAGAAGTTAAATATTGTGAGATCAGGGGAATCTGGACATATGCATGCTTAGTGTATACTAATTTCTACAGAGCCAGATGCCCTATGAAGAAAAAAAAAGAAGTCACTCGATTGTTGAACAAGGAAGCAACCTTTGTAGAGAAGCCATTAACTAGTAAAGTTCAGAGTTCAAGTACTATTTTTAAAGGTTTTTTGTAAAGTGTTTTTTTTTTGCTGAAATAATATGAAGTTGTTGAAAGAAAAAAAGAAATAGGAAGTTTTGTGAGAAATCTCAAGATATGTATATTTTTTTGGCTCTAAGATAGTTTCTTGAGCAGTAGAATTTAGAGAATGTATGAAGGAGCTTGAAAATATATATATATATTTGGAAATTTATTTAATAAAAAGGAAGAGAAATCAGAAACATTGGGGGAAACCATAATTTTTTCTTTAAACCCTAGTTGGAAATTAAGAAATAAGGGAAACTAGGAAACCATAGTATAAAGATTTGTAGGAAGAAATGGTCGAAATGACGAATTCAAAGTTTGAGGTGGAGAATTTCATTGGGAGGAACAATTTTTCATTGTGGAAACTAAAATCTAGGGACTTTTTGGTGCAACAAGGGCTGCATAAATCATTAGACGGGGTGAAGAAAAAACCTGAAAGCATGAAAAATTTGGACTAGGAGGACTTGGATGCCCGAGATCTAAGTACCATCAGGTTATGCATGGCACATGAAGTTCTATTCAATATCATTGAAGATAGTACAACTGCAGGTTTGCGGGGAAAGCTGGAAATTTTGTATATGACCAAATCATTGACCAACATAATTTATTTGAAAAGACAATTATACAGTCTTTGGATGAAGGAGGGTACAAAAGTTGTAGAACATTTAAATGGTTTTAATACACTTATTTTCCAATTTTCAGATATGTAAGTTACAATTTAGGAAGAAGACAAATCTATAACCTTATTTTGTTCTCTGCCCGAGTCATGGGACCACTTCTTAACTTTAATCAGTTTGAGCATTGCTGACTCTTTGAAATTTGAATCAGTTATGGGAGCTATGTTATTTGAAGAAGTATGGAGGAAATCTAGTATTGAAACATCTGCACTAGAAGCCATGGTGGCCAGAGGTCGGTCAAAAGAAAGAGGGGAGAAAGCAAGGGGTTCTTCTAGATCAAAATCAAAGGGCAAGATTTGTAAAGCCAAATGCTGGTACTGCAACAAAATTGGACACCTAAATAAATAGTGTTGGAAATGAAAGGAGTTTGAAAACTAGGGGAAGGAAGAAAATCAGGTTGATTCAGGTATGGTTGATGAAGTTTTATCTGTTGAAGTAGGAATAGTACATGAAGCTTTACCTATTTATAATGTCTCTCAAAATGTTGAAAATTGGTTGTTAGACTTTGGTGCTTCTCATTACATGAGTCTGCACAGAAATTGGTTTACTTCATATGAAGTTGTGAATGGTAGTTCTGTGTTTATGGGAAATAATACATCTTGTCAGACAGTTGGGATGGGAAATTTAAAAATTAAGATGTATGATGATATCATTAGAACATTAAATGATGTTAAAAATATACCTCACTTGAGGAAAAACTTGATTTCTTTGGGAGTTTTTGACTTGGGTAGTTATACGTTTACAGGTTAGAATGGAGTGGTAAAAGTCTCAAAAGGCGCCCTGGTTGCTATGAAGGAAAAAAAGGTTGGAAATATTTACAGAATCAAAGGAATTACTCAGGTCACTGAGGCAACGATTGAATTAGAAAAAGCATAAGAAGGTAATCTTCTATGGCATCATCGGCTGGGTCACATGAGCAAGAAAGGTCTTCAGGTACTGATGAACCGCAAGTTGCTTCTTGATTTGGAATCCTCAAAGTTGGATTTTTGTAAACATTGCATGTATGGAAAACAATGTAAACAAAGATTTAAAACTAGAAGTCATAATAGTAAAGAAATTTTGAACTATATCCATTCTGATCTTTGTGGACCATATCCTACTATGTCTTATGGAGGTGCATTATATTTCTTAAAATTTATTGATGATTTATCCTGCAAAGTTTGGGTCTATATGTTGAAAAAAAAATATTATGTATTTGATTTTTTAAAATAATATAAAGCTATGGTGGAAAAGAAAACAAGCAAATCAATTAAATGTTTAAGAACTAACAATGGCAGTGAATTTAATTCTTTAGAATTTGAACAAGATTGGAGGGATGTAGGGATCGTTAAACATAAAATTGATTTTTATACTCCTTAGAAAAATGGCGTCGTTGAATGTATCAATCGAAATTTTTGGAAAGATCCAGAAGCGTAATCATCAATGCTAACCTACCAAAGGAGTTGTAGCCAAAAGCAGTATCTATTGCTTGTTATTTAGTTAACATATCACCTTTTATCGCCATAAATTGCAAAATTCCTAAAGAATTTTGGTCGGGTCAATCTTGGTCGGATCCTTCTTCACGGAAGATAGTCATTAGCATAGATGTAACATTTGATGAATCTTCTCTTCTAAAATCAGATGTTGGAAAAGTTGAACAGGAACTAGTATTGCCAAATCAAAAAATTTAGTTGGAGGCTAAACTTTTTCGAGAAAGTCGAAAGGAAGGAGACACTTCTAAAGAAAAAGGTGAAGAAGCAAATGAAATTGTATAAGTTCTGGAACCAATTTAGTAACTAGTCACTCTAAGAAGGTCTACAAGGGAAAGAAGAACACCAAAAAGGTATGAATATTCTGTTTAATCTTTTGCGTTGATTACTAAAGATGGGGAACCTCTTGCTATCGGGAAGTAGTGGATGATGCTAACAATGAAAAATGAAAAAAGGCTATGGAAGAAGAAATGGATTCATTAGCCAAGAAAAATATGTGGGATATTGTAGAACTTCCTGAAGGGAGAAGTGTTGTTGGATGCAAATGGGTCTTCAAATTGAAACGAAAAGTTTATGGAAGTATCAAAAGGTATAAGGTGAGGCTGGTTTCAAAAGGGCATTCTCAAGTTGAAGGTATTGATTTTCATGAGATTTTTTCACCAGTCGTAAAACTTGTTTCTATTTGTACTGTGTTAGCACTAACTGCATTAATTGAAGCTGAGTTAGAACAATTAGATGTTAAAAAAACTTTTCTTCATGGTGATTTGGATGAAGAGATATATATGGATCGGCCAGAAGGTTTTGTACAAGATTGTAGTAGAAGATTAGTTTGCAAGCTTAGGAAATCATTGTATTTCTTGAGGCAGTCGCTCAGGAAATGGTACAAGAAGTTTGAATCCTTCATGGTGAGCCAAAATTTTATCAGAATTGAGTATGATCATTAAGTATACTTCAAAATTTTCAATGGCATATTCATTATCTTGGTTTTTTATGTTGACGATATGCTTATTGCAAGAAAAATCATGGAAGAAATAAATAGGTTAAAGGCATAACTATCTAGGAATATTGATATGAAGGATCTTGGAGAAGAAAAACATATATTGGGCGTGGATATACACAAATACAGGAAGAATGGTAAGCTTTGGTTATCACAGTAGAAGTATGTGGAGAAAGTTCTTGAAAAGTTCAGTATGAATAATGTGAAACCTGTTAATGTTTCATTACCTTTCCATTTTAAGTTTTCTTTGGTTTTGAGTCCTGGAACTAATGAAGAAAATAATTATATGTCTCGTGTATCGTATGAAAATTCAATAATAAACTTAATGTATGCGATGGTACCTACAAGACCCGACACTTCGCATGCAGTTGGAGCTGTAAGCAGGTTAATGGAAAATCTAGGGGAAGAACATTGGCAAGCAGTGAAATGGGTTCTTCGGCATTTTAGAGGCATAAGTGACCATTTCATCATCTTTTATGGTCATGAAGGTTCACTCCGTGGAATCTAAGGGAAAATTTTAAGGACGAAAATTTATTTTAAAGTTTAGAAACCTTGGTGAATCTCACTAGTAGATAATATTCAATTTGTAAAATTCTTGGCAATGTTTTTGTAAAATCATTCAAATTTCTAATAATTTTATATAGTCTCTATATAAAATTTTGGCGAATTTTAAGGTAAACCAATTTTATACTATAAATTTGTGCGAATAATTTTTAGAAAAAGTGGAAATTACCAAGTCTTTTTTTTGGAAAAAGTATGGAAAATTTGCCCACTTGCGAATATTAGCCCCTAAAATTTTCCCTTTTGTGGATATGTGGATACTAATTATGTAGGTGATTTGGACAAAAGGAGGTTGACTACATGTTATGTTTTTAGTCTTGCAGGTGGAGCAATCAGCTAGATGTCAAAGATTCAAGGGACAGTTGCTTTGTCCACTACTGAAGCAAAGTATATAGCTGCTTCAGATGCTTGTAAAGATGAAATATCGCTAAAAGTTCTACTTGATGAGATTGGAAGGATGCAGGAGAAAGTGAATGTGTTCTGTGATAGTC